>JAVIAB010000139.1:82799011-82806511 GCA_032433765.1 Megaustenia siamemsis
GGGAGAGCGAAGAGTGAGAGACAGGAAAAAATAGAGAAAGAGAGAGAGCGAGAAATAGAGAGAGAGAAAGAGAGAAAAATAGAGAGAGCGAAGAGTGAGAGAGAGAAATAGAGAGAAATAGAGAGTGAGAAATAGAGAGAGAGAAAGAGAGAAAAAGAGAGAGCGAATAGGGAGAGAAATAGAGAGAGAGAGAAAGAAAGAGAGAAAGAGAGAGAGCGAAGAGTGAGAAAGAGAGAGAAATAGGGAGAGAGATAAAAAATGAGAGAGAAAGAGAGAGACAGCGAAGAGTGAGAGAGAAAGAAAATGAGAGAAAAAAGAGAGAGCAAAGAGTGAGAGAGAGAAATAGAGAGAGAAAGAAAGAGAAATAGAGAGAGAGACCAAAGAGTGAGAGAGAGAAAAAGAGAGAAAAGTAAAGAGAGAGAAAGAGAGAGAAAGAGAGCAAAGAGTGAGAGAGAAATAGAAAGAAAGAGAGCAAAGATTGAGAGAGGGAAATAGAGAGAGAAAGAAAGAGAGAGAGAAATAGAGATAGAAAAAGAGAGAGAGCAAATAGAGAGAGCAAAGAGTGAGAGAGAGAAATAGAGATAGAGAAAGAGACAAAAAAGATAGAGAAAGAGAGAAAATAAACAAAGAAATCGAAAGCGAGAAAAAAAAATTATGTAACTAACTAAAGTTTTATATTTAGATCATAAAAGATCGCATGTGAGACCTTAGCGATCAAACACGTGGGGGGAAACAACATCAGTCGGGCTAAACCCCCAACGTGTGTTTTTCTTAAGTTAAGCCCTTAACTTACGACTGACTCAGCAGGTCGGTAAGGGATAAATGTTTTACGCTCAGAGAAATACTCAGAAGATGGAGATTAAAGTAGCAACGATAAACATATGCGGGATAAAAAATAAAGAAGTCGGACTTATAGAAGAAATGACAAAAAGGAAAATTAAAATACTAGGATTAGCGGACACCAGAGTAAAAGGACAACAGATAAAGAAAACACACATGAACTACACGAAAATATTCTCAGGAGTCGACAACACAGAAAGAGCAACACATGGAGTAGGTTTTATCATCGACCCAGAACATGCAAAAAACATTCTAGAAATAAAATACCATTCAGAAAGAATTATCACAATTAAACTACTAGAAGACGATCGAAAAACAAATTACATTCAAATCTATGCACCATGCAACAACAATGAAAGAGACAGTGAAGAATTCTATGACACATTGAATGAAATCATTAACAATATTGACGAAAGCGACGACATGTTAGTGATGGGAGATTTTAATGGAAGGCTTGGGAAACGCAACAGTGAGAACAGTGATATCTTAGGACCATTTGGCGATAAAACAGCTGAAATAAACGAAAATGGAAGCAGACTGCTGGATCTATGCAATCAAAATGATTTATTTATCACCAATACATTCTCCAAACACAGAGAGTCGCAAGTATACACCTGGTACAAATGGAATGACACAACATGCAGAAGACAGATAGATTTTATACTAACAAGACAACAGAACAAGAAAAGAGTAACCGACAATAGAGCAATCCGAAATATTACAGACGACACAGATCACAAGATGGTTATGATCACACTAAGACAGCCAAAAACAAAAAGAATATATGAAAACAAACAAAAAAAGCGAAAAGAACAGACAATAAAAATAAAACAATTAAAAGAACAAGAAACAAGGAAAACCCTAGAAGACAAACTAACAGAGGAATTCAAGAAACTCCCTAACGAAGTATGCACAGTAGAAGAAGAGTGGAAACAATTTATAGAAACAGTAACCATCATCTCTAAAACAGTTTGTGGAACGAAGCTAAGAACAAGAGAAGGAAAAAAGAGCACCCCGTGGTGGAACGAAACAATCAGAGAAGCAATCAAAGAAAAGAAGAAACTGTTTAAAAATTGGAAGGAGAACAAGAACCAAGAAAAATATGAAAAATATGCATTAGTTCGAAAAAAGAGTTAAAATGTTGATCAAAGAAGCTAAGCAAAAGAATTGGACAGAATTCGGACAAAACATGAGCAGGGACTTCAAGACAGCCACAAGAGATTTCTACAAAGCAGTAAAAGCCACAAGAGCGAGAAAAGAAAACCATGATCCTACTGAGCTGATAAATGACAAGGACGGACAGCCAATATCAAATAGCCAATGTATGCAACAGAGATGGAAGGAATATTTTGAAGACCTGTTAAACATACCAACTACCAATAAGACAACAAAAACCACGCCAGAACTCACAAATACTGAATCCAACATCATGAAAGAGGAAATCGAAGAAGTAATCAAATGAGCACCAAGAAATAAAGCACCGGGGATAGATAACATACTAATAGAAATAATAGCAGCAGCGGGAGAAACAGGAATGCAATGGCTGCACATAATATTTAATGCAGCATGGCACCAACAACAAGCCCCAGAAGACTGGCAACAGGCAATCATCATACCAATATGGAAAAAGAAAGGTAGCAAAAGAGACTGCAATCAATATAGAGGTCTATATGGCTTCTCAGCCATGTAGGAAAGCTCTACGCCAAAATATTGGAAAGAAGGCTGAGACCAATAATAGAACTACAGTTAAACTATTCTCAAATGGGGTTCCGAAACAGAGGATGTACTGACGCACTATTCACACTAAAACAGCATGCAGAAAAAACAACAGAACACAATCAATACTTATACATAGCCTTCATTGACCAGGAAAAAGCATTCTACAGAGTAAACAGAGAACAACTGTGGGAGATACTAACAACATACGGAGTAAGCCAACATCTAACCAACCTTATTAAAAGCCATAAAATCTACGTAAAATCAACAGCAGCTGCAGGGTCAGAACAGCAGCAGGCTACACAGACCACTTCGAAGTTAGATCAGGCGTAAGACAGGGGTGCGCACTATTCCCCCCCCCCCCCTACTGTTTATTACATACATGGACCATATATGTAAGCAAGCCAACCCATCAGAGACAGAGGAGATCAACGAGCTTCTATTTGCAGACGATCAGGTACTAATACATGAAACAATAGAAGACATACAAGAACACTTAAACAAACTCAACATCTCAGGCACAAAATACAATATGAAAATCAACATAAACAAAACAGAATTCATGAATGTCGCCAAAAATAAACAGAACATCAACATAACTATAGAAGGCAGACAACTAAAACAAGTAGAGGAATTCAAATACCTAGGAAGTCTAATGACAAACGATAATTCTCAAACAGCAGAGATAGAATCAAGATGCAACAAAGCTTGTCAAATCATAGGACAGCTATCACCACTATTGTCCAACTAGGAAATAACTCTGGAGGAAAACGAGCACTATACAATACAATCTTAATCCCAACGTTGTGCTACCAATGCCAGACCTGGACCATAGATGCAAGAACAATAAGAAAATAACCTCTACTGAGATGAAATGTGTTAGACGAATGACAGGAAACAGCCTGAGAGATAAGATCAGAAATGTAGAACTGAGAAAAAAGCTATGAATAAACCCCGTCATAGAAAACATAAAGAAACAATACATAAAATGGTTTGGCCACGTGATAATGCAGAAAGATCAAAACACAACACAACGAGCCTTCAATAAACGTTGCGAGAAAACCAGACCCAAGGGCGACCACGAAAAATATGGATCGATGGAATATTTTTAAAAAACTAGGAAATATAACAGCTTCAGAGACAAACAAGAGCAAAAGACAGAAAACTATATCTCCCCTCGACGCTGAAAGACAAATGAGGAAGGAAAGAGGAAAAGAAGAAGAAGCGGTGAGAGAAGCTGGAAAGGAAACAGAAACTAGCAGTTTCAGCCAAAGGTCGACATCAATTTTCGTGTCAGCGTTTGTGGAGATGTAAAAGGCAAGGACACATACACATACACATGAACACGTACTAATGACAAACTGATCCCGTGACTAATCTCATCAACATGCATTCGTTACATCAGGTGTAATCTGTTGACTAGTCAAATATGGAAGCTATTTAGGACATTTGCAATTTTGTTTAAGCATGAAATTCCCCTCAAGTACCTGGCCAACTTTAGATTAATTAACTTCAGCAAGTATTTGTATACCACGCGAGGACAGCTATACAGCGTGCGGTAAATAGACCAAAATAATTATTTTAATTTATTTTTACCGTTTGCAAAAATTGAGTAAACTTGGGAGCAGCAACTCGTGGTCATAGCGTGATATACGTTTCTACCTGAATGTAACTGAAGATCACGATTAATGATTCTCTGTAGTGATAGGATCATGAATAAGAGCAGCGAAGACATGCTACGAGATGTAAGCATTAAAAAGAACTGGTTTATAAACACCATTCTACAGAGGGAATTAAAATACAATGGCCATGTCAAGAGACACAGCAGGCTGGAAAGAGCAACAATGGAAGGGCATGGTCCCTGGGTGACGCATCAGGGGCAGATCAAGAAGAAGACATCAAGGATACCTAGAACATGACAATAGAAGAAGTGGGAGATCTGGCTAGAGACATACATTTTTTTTCAGACTGGCTTTGGTGATTGCAAACGTTTGGCAAAGGACATGCGACCTGATGATGATGATAGTAATAAGTAATATGAAACTCTTTATACCGAGCTTCGCAGCAGGAGACAATCTGATCAACAGAAGCGGGGCTCCCGTCGAGCAAGTGTTTCAGCCTTTTAACCACTTGACACTCTAAGCGAGGTGGGCCCACCTGGCTCATGAATCCCAGGCGTCGACCTCCCGTTGCATTAAACTCTAAAGCTTACACTATATTCTGCATAAAATACTACTATTGAGTTATTAGCGGGTCATCATCATTACACTCCGAACATGTCCATAGGTGCTCAGATCCCCACCTCAGCAAGTCCCACAGTGACCAGCGACTGATGACTTCAGTTCTGTGTTGGTTGATAAGTCTTCTTACATATCCACTAAGTTTCACGTTTCTGGCTGTGCCCATCTTAATCAACTCTCATTTATTTCACCCGAAGGAGTGACGTGGACTCATGGTTGTCGAAGTCCTGTGCCCTTCCCACATCTCGAATGGCATTGATGACGCCCGCCCGACACTACACTTATCCTACGCAACGCTTCTAACGGAATCTACGCCATGTAGCTAGTCGTGCACTTGTCCTAGCTTTAACCCAGCTTTTCATATTCTGTAGTCTCGTGTGGAAGTAAAGTATTAAACTTCATTGTACTAGGCTAGAGCATCTAGAGTTGAGAGAACTAGCTCACAAGCACTATATTCTTATTTCCTTCTAACAAAAGTCTTCATGTAGAAAGATTTAACACATTTTCATATTTCTAAACCTAATATTTTTGCACATGTTTAACAATCCCGTCACTTGTATCCACTTTTCCGTTACGAGCGTTGTGTCCTTACATGAGACAGTCATTGTTAAATCCCCTATAAAAGGACACAGATATTGACCTTCTATTTTGTGTATTTGATTTTAAAACCGGCGATTGTATACTTTAATTATATTGTTATTGCGAGCCCGTCATTTAAAATAAGAACGTGCAAACTGAAACTGGCGAGAGATTAAATACTTTTGTTTTAGATTCGTGACGTTATCTTAACCTGAATTTCGTTTCGTTTGTTGTGGTAGATGAGTTGTGGTAGATGAGTGGACCAAGTACAGTTTATGTGTTGTTGGATTTGTCATTGACCGCCATTTTGTTATCTCATTACTGCGTGAGAGCTCGGTGGCGTTGTAGTAAAGGTATTCACCTGTGACCTGAAGATTAGGAGTTCAAGAGGCAGTTGAGGCACTGCCCCCTCCCCTTCATCATGTGCCGTACCGGTTGGCGTTGGCGATCATGTCCTTCCACAATCTTCTATCCACAGTGCATCGTATCAGTTTCGTTGTTGACTGTTTTCCATGCCATGGCACCAAGCTATCCAGTATTTTCTCTCTTTGTCGTCCGCGATCTCTCTGTCCTTTTATTTTGCAGTTGTAACCAAGTATTCCAACTTTCCTCTTCTCGTGATGTGCCCAAAAAATGTTGATTGCTTCTTTCTGATGTTTTTTAAGAGCTCCCTTTTTGTGTTGGCCTCTTTGAGAACTTTCTCATTGGTCTTTTTAGCTGTCCAGGGAACTTTCAACATTCTTCTGAGAAATCCCATCTCTGTGGCCTCTAATCGTCTTTTCATTTGTTTTTCCACTGTCCATGATTCGCTTCCATAGGTCAGAATTGGTTCTATATAGCATCGATGAACTCTCTTTCTCATTTCTATTGACATCGATTTGTTGCATAAGATATTTTTCATTTTCTGAAATGCTATTTTGAGCTGAGCTATTCTGCTTTTTATTTCTGTGTTGCATCTTCCATCTGATGTTATCACTGTACCCAAGTATTTGAAACGTTGCACTTGTTTCAGATTTGTCTCGTTTATTTTTGTGCTGCAGGATGATGATGATTGTTTCTTCGATATAACCATTACTTCTGTTTTCTTACTATTCAGACTGAGACCTTTCTTGTTGCTTTCTTTTACTATTATATCTATCATTTCTTGTAGCTCATTCTCTGTCTCTGCTATTAAGACTGTGTCATCCGCATATTGTAAATTATTTATGCTGTGACCGTTGACTCCAATTCCTTTTTTGTCTACTATTGATCTCATAATGTATTCGCTGTAAAGTGAAAACAAATCCGGCGACAGAACACAGCCTTGTCTGTCTCCTTGTTTTATAAATTGAAATTGTCCTGTTTGGTTGTTAATTCGTATAGCTGCTTTTTGGTGCCAGTACGTGTTTTTTATGATTCGCAGATCCTTGCCATCAATGTTTAATTTCTCCAGCATATTGATTATTTCCACGTGCTTTACTTTGTCAAATGCTTTCGTGTAGTCTATAAAGCACATATATAGATCTTTCTTTACCTCTATAGATCTTTCTATCAATGTTCTTAAGATGTATATTGCATTATTGGTGCCCTTTCCTTCCACAAATCCACATTGTTCCTCACTTATTTCTGGTTTTATTTTGTTCCTTACACGTCTCATGATGATTCTTAGTAATATTTTAGTTATATGGCTCATGAGACTAATAGTGCGATGGTCGTCACAATCAGTGACGCCTGAGTTCTTCGGTATGGCTACAAAGATAGATTTTAGTAGATCTTCAGGTATGTGTCCAGTGTTATATATGTCATTGAGTAATTTTGTTATGACTTGTACTCCCATCTCTCCTAATGCATTTATCTCTTCGATTGTTATATTGTCGGGACCTGGAGCTTTGCCTCTTTTCATGTGTTGAATTGCGTCCTCCACTTCACTCTGCATTATTGGTGGTCCCGTGTCTTCATTTGAATTGTTTAATTCTGGTCTTACTTCATCATAGAGTTGACTGATATATTATGTCCATCTTTCCATTGTCTTCTCCTGTCCCATTATTATATTTCATTCCTTTGATTTCACACATCCTGAAACTTTGACTTCTTTTCTTCCTGTTAATTCATTTAACTGATTGTGCATAAATTTTGAGTCTTTCTT
>JAVIAB010000139.1:82811511-82976511 GCA_032433765.1 Megaustenia siamemsis
GGTTGACTTGTCCATCTTTTGATGTTACTCGTCCATGTTAGTCTTTGTCTGCCTCTGCCTCCTTTACCTTGTATTTTGCCCTCCAAGATTACTGTTTGTGGACTGCTGTGTCTTTTAACATGGTCCAAAAATCGCATTTGTCTTCGTTGAATTGTATTTAGTAGTTCTCTTTTCATTTTTAGTTGTTTTAAGACTTCAACGTTTGTTTTCTTTTCTTTCCATCAAATTCTACCTATTCTTCAATAAATGCACATTTCAAAGGCTTCAGTTTTCTGTTCTGTTTTCTTGTCTAATGTCCATGTTTCTGCACCATACAGGAATATTGAGAAGAGTTAACATTTTGCTATTCTTAGTTCTAGCCCTGGTGTTAATTTTTTTGATGGTAGAATATTGTTCATGCCATTAAAATTACTTTTTGCCATTCCTATTCTTTTGTTTGTTTCAGTTGTACATTTCCCATCACTGGTTATAGTATGTCCAAGGTAGTTGTAGTTCTGAACTTTCCTGGAGCAATTTTTTCATGGCATTAAAATTAAAAAAGAAAAGATAACTATTACAAAATGTCAAATCCGTTGACCCATAGATACAACACTACAGACACAATTGTATGGGCCACTGCAAGAATTACAAAAGAGGGTAAAATTTATACTGAAAAAGTCATTGCAGATATAGCAATACTTCAGGCGAACGAAAGATAGATAGACTAAATATCATGAAGAGTCCATCTTATTATATAGAAGTGAATCCTGGAAAATCTTACAACAAATAAAAACATATTTGGAGGCACCAGAAATGTGCTTTATATAAAAATGTTAAGAATAATCCTCATCAAGCACTATGCATGCTAGCGTAGGTGATCAAGTCACTCCACAACTTTCGATATCGACAGTTATTTATAATTTCTGTTGTTGACCTTCTGCCAAGCCATTCTCTTAAGCTGTCTGGTACTTTAACTGTCTGGTATCTTTTCTGTTTGCTTTACCCTATCTCTTCGTCCCTCAATTTTCCCAGTTGTTACAATATATTCCAGTTGTTCTCTTCTCATTACGTGGCCAAAAAATAATGATTGTTTCTTCCTAATATTGGAAATTAGCTCTCTTTTTGCTTTAACCTCTTTCAGAACATTTTCATTACTCTTCTTACCTGTCTGTGTTATTCTCAATATTCTTCTGTAAAACCACATTTCCACAGACTCCAGTGATTTTATTGTTTGTTGTCCTATAGTCCATGATTCACACCCATATGTTAAAAGACTGACTCTACATAACATTTAAGAACTCTTTTTCTTGTTTCTATTGTCAAAAATGAATTGCATAGTATCTTCCTCTTTTTTTGAAAAGCTGCTTTTGCCTGAACTATTCTGCATCTCTCATCTGTTGTACATCTACCAGCTCTCCTTTGTTGTACATATACCATCTCTCCTTTGTTGTATATCTACCATCTGAGGTTAACATTGTTCCCAGGTATTTAAATTCATAAGAATTATGAATGAATATTAAGAACAATACGATTAGCTAAACATGTAACAATAACTATCTCTGAAAACAAACATCTATGTAGGATCTCAAACAGAACTGAAAGGAGTACATTTCAAAGTAACTGATAAGAGATGCCTTTAAACAAGGATACCCGTTCAGCATAATTTCTACAAACAAAAAGCGTTGGAAATACATCGGCCATGTACTGAGTGAGAATGACGAAATACGTCCCAATAAGGCGGCATTCATGTAGAAACAAACCATATAGTAAAAGAAAACAAGGCAGGCCCAGAAAATCGCTGCGCAGAACAATTACTATGGAAGGTTCAGATACGGCACAACAAAGACCTAAAGAAACTAACAGCGAATCGTTAACACTGGAGAACTACTGGCTTTATGACTTCCGCCCTTTGATCCGTTTTTGAACCGAAGGGAAAGTGTATGAACGAATGAATGTGAATGATGCAAAGCTTAAAAGAAAGTGAATGAACGAATGAATGTGAATGATGCAAAGCTTAAAAGAAAGTGAATGAACGAATGAATGTGAATGATGCAAAGCAAAAAGAAAGTTTGTTTCCAATATCGAGAAAAATAATAACTTTTGACCATTTTAACGAAAAAGGAGCAGCCGAAAGTGACAAATGAAAACACAAGAATTAATAAAGACAGGAGTAAGCAGAGAGGAAAAATACCAGTCAGATTACGAGAATGGTTCGATAGAAAGAAAGCCAAAATCATAATTGATTTGTTTAAAATGGTAGAAACATAAATTGTGAGATATACATAATCTATACCATAATAGCACTTCAGAAAATGAAAAATATCCTATACAACAAATCTATGTCAATAGAAATGAGAAAGAGAGCTCATCGGTGCTATACAGAACCATTTCTGACCTATGGAAGCGAATCATGGACAGTGGAAAAACAAATGAAAAGACGATTAGAGGCCAGAGAGATGGGATTTCTCAGAAGAATGTTGAAAGTTCCCTGGACAGCTAAAAAGACCAATGAAGAAGTTCTCAAAGAGGCCAACACAAAAAGAGAGCTCCTAAAAAAACATCAGATAGAAACAATTAACATTTTTTCGGGAACATCATGAGAAGAGGAAAGTTGGAATATTTGGTTACAACTGGCAAAATAAAAGGAAAGCGAGATCGCGGACGACAAAGAGAGAAAATACTGGATAGCTTGGTGTCATGGCATGGAAAACAGTCAACAACAGAACTGATACGATGCACTGTAGATAGAAGATTGTGGAAGCACATGATCGCCCACGCCAACCGGTACGGCA
Organism: Megaustenia siamemsis; assembly: GCA_032433765.1. Classification (NCBI taxonomy): domain Eukaryota; kingdom Metazoa; phylum Mollusca; class Gastropoda; order Stylommatophora; family Ariophantidae; genus Megaustenia; species Megaustenia siamemsis. Next base: position 82,814,283 of record JAVIAB010000139.1, read on the forward strand.
CATGATGATGATGATGCCAGCATGAAAGATACTTCTTGGTCATGATATCTATATCTACTTTGCTGTGGCTCCGCATATTTACAGTGGAATAATTGCCTTTTTTTCATCTTTTCATGATACCTACTGCAGGGATTTTCTTTATTTTAAATAATACAAAATCCAGCATCACTGAAGCTTCTATTTTCAGTTAAAATAATTGTCACATTCAAATAAAATTCTTCCTTTACCCATCCATATTCAATTCTATATTACTCTCTTTCTATCCAAAGCTGGCTACACAAAAAAATACACGTTTTCACTCAAGAAATAAAAAGGCAATTATATTCGGTACAGAACTGCATTAATAATAAAAAAAAATAATGAATTAATTAACTATAATAAGTTATTAATGCCGAAGTAACAATTATTACAGGGTTCGGGAAACGTGGTGCCTTGTAATTCTACTGGTTTCTGCACAAATGTGAGATCAGTATCATCATCATCAAGTACCGGGCCTACTGGCGTAGGTGATCATGTCTCTCCCCAATTTTCGATCTCGGCAGCTATTTATCATTTCTGTTGTTGACCTTCTGCCAAGCCATTCTCTTAAGCTGTCTGTTATTTTTTCTCTTTGCTTCCCTCTATCTCTTCGTCCCTCAATTTTTCCAGTTGTTACAATATATTCCAGTTGTTCTCTTCTCATTACATGGCCAAAAAATGCTGATTGTCTCTTCCTAATATTGGAAATTAGTTCTCTTTTTGCTTTGATCTCTTTCAGAACCTTTTCATTACTCTTCTTAGCTGTCCATGGTACTCTCAACATTCTTCTGTAAAACCACATTTCTACAGACTCCAGTGATTTTCTTGTCTGTTGTCCTATTGTCCATGATTCGCATCCATATGTCAGATCAGTATACGCAAATATAACAACATTCAACATTTTTATAGCGACTTTGCTCCTATTTCAAGTTCTAAGAATAATCCACTAAAATCCCACTTTATTTCCACATATTTGTACGTGTTTGTCAGGACAATCTAAAGACTCACAAGATAAAGATATTGCGAGATAAGTATTAAACTGCGAGGTAATTTAACAAACACACGGAACTTTACACGGAAAATGACGATAATGAAACAAAACAAGAAGGAATAATCTTTACAATACACCTGTGTGGAGTTTTCTAGTAAATTCTTATTTGATATAACTGTTTCACCACGCGACAGTTTAAACTGTAAAACAATGCACCGAGAATATGATGACGATGTCAAGCCGGAACTGTAAATTACGACTGTTGTGAGAGAGGGAGAGGGAGAGTTAGAGAGAGAGAGAGAGAGAGAGCTCGAAAATTCCATGTATTTATTATGTCTATAAATAAATAAAGGGAGTTCCCAACATAATTTAGTAAATGAAAACGAGGCAATGATAATTGAGCTGGGGTATAGCTAAGTTTCGGATTGGATACCTTAATAATTTGTTATGACCAAAAAGAACGAAAGAAACATAGCAAAGCTGAAAACAATATATGGGAACACACCAATAAAAAATTAGTGGGAGCCGCGATAGCTCAGTGGTTAGTGAACTGGACTACTACGGACAAGGGGTAGGGTTCGATCCCAACCGACGGCTCCGGGTTCACCCAGCCTTAAATGGGTACCGGATTGTTTCTGGGAAAGTAAAGCAGCACGGGCGTAATACCGACCACATTACCCCAAAAAAAATCATGTGCTGAAGGTCTGTAAAATATAGGGTCACTAACACCATATTTCCCTATACGCCACTTGGCGTGACGGGGGGTAAAAAAAAAAAACACCAATAATGCTAAGCTACGATAATGTCTAACACCAATAATGATAAGCTACGATAATGTCTAACACCAATAATGCTAAGCTCCGATAATGACTAACACCAATAATGCTAAGCTACGATAATGACTAACACCAATAATGCTAAGCTACGATAATGACTAACACCAATAATGCTAAGCTACGATAAAGACTAACACCAATAATGCTAAGCTACGATAATGTCTAACACCAATAATGATAAGCAACGATAATGTCTAACACCAATAATGATAAGCTACGATAATGTCTAACACCAATAATGCTAAGCTACGATAAGGACTGTAATATAATATGCCAATTTGCTACAAGTTCCCGGTTTCGAATCCCACCACAGGCCAGATTGGGATCTTTCACTTCAATCCTGTATTTCTTTGTGGCTTTACCCTTCCTATCTCTGGGTAATGAGATCTGATGTCTAGCCCTCTCTGGGTAGTGAGATCTGATGTCTAGCCCTCTCTGGGTAATGAGATCTGATGTCTAGCCCTCTCTGGGTAATGAGATCTGATGTCTAGCCCTCTCTGTGTAATGAGATATGATGTCTAGCCCTATCTGGGTAGTGAGATCCGATGTCTAGCCCTCTCTGGGTAATGAGATCCGATGTCTAGATGTCTCGGAAAAAAAAAGAAAAAAAAACAGGAGGTCCCGTATTCCCCTCTGCGTATTAAAAAAAAAATTCAGAAAGTTGGAAATCGAAGAGTGCAGGCCAAGAAAGGACACTGTTCAGATAAAACATGTTATTGTAAAAAATGTAGCAAAAAAAAAATCGTCAAAATTCTCGACGATAAAAACGTTATAATACACCCGAAGACGGAGAATATTTGCCTGTATAGCGAGGGACAACGAAGCACGCGGATACAGGTATGAAAAAAAAAATTAAAATATTATATTCACGCAAAAGTCAGTCCGTGAGGACTTCGCTAGATATATCAATCTGACATACACAAACAAACAACTTAACATACTTATAATATTTTGTACATAATATGCGTAGGTGTGTGCAAACTGTAAATGAAATTGGTAAATCCAAACACCGCGTAAATTAAAAAGAGAAAAGCACTCGATTAAATTGTATACATCCACGCAACCGAAACAATCAATTAAACCTATACCTAGCAGTTTTAAACTATCGGAGTGATTTGTTTTGTTCCTACTTTTAATAGTCCTTCAACTGCTGTTTACCGCGACTGTACTTTATTAATACCAAAATAATTTAAACAAAACCTTAAGACTGCTTGCAGTGCAACTATTGTTACGTTTCAAACATATTTATAGAATTGTCTATTGTTCAATAGACAATTCTATAAATATGTTTGAAACGTAACAATAGTTCGTTGTTTTCATTGTCGGGAAATTCAATAATTTGAACCTAATTTTAGAAATATTACGTTAATTTACCAGCCGCAAGAAGTAGAAATAAATAACACACACTTTAGATTCTGAAATATATTTGTTTTCTAATTTATAGAAAATTATAATAAAAACTATAAAGCAAAGCTACATGTATATAAATACAACAATGAGATACCACTGTTTACTAATAACATTAGAAAGAAAATAAAGAAACTGCTTACCGATGGCCCACAAGATAGAGTCTGGAAGCTTTTGGCTACTTTTCCGTACGTCTTGACGGTGTTTGTAGCTTTGAAGTTTGTAATTACGGTATGCATGTTTTGATTCATATGTTGATTTAGAAATTTTTTCAGCAATGCGTGTTTTTACTCAGTTTGTTTGCAAAATATTTAACTTTATTTAATAATTGAAGGTAGTTACTGTTACTTTCACGTTATATAAGAAGAGCGATTTTTTGTAGCAAGGTAATTTTTTTGTTTCCTGGTAATAAATATTCAGGTTATTTTGCCTCGACTTTCAAACGGTAGCTGTTGAAGCAACAGATAATCGTTCAGCACGGCGAGGTCCCTGTATTTATATGGTTTAGTCTCAGAACCAGGACATCGTCATACTTCGGAAAAAAAAAATTTGACCCACTAAAGGTCATAACTTTCAACATACGTCAACAAATCAACTCGCGGCGCGAATTTGGCTTAAAAATACTGCGGTAGTACGCCTAGCATACAGCTAAGGTTAACCCGGGGGGAAAAAACAAAGGTGGGGGAAGGAAATTTTTAAAGAAAACAACTGCGTTCTCTTAATTAACAGCATATATCCGGGTTTTGGCAAAGTCTGTATACATATTTTTATCCGGAATAAATTTATTGTATATAAGATTCGTATCGTCATCGGAGAAATAACCAACTATTCGAGTGGTCCAGTTGTTGTCTAAATGCGAATTTGTCGCAACATTTTGTCCTATTATATATTCTTGTCTCATTTTAAGTTATTTGCTGTACACTTTTAGCATATATATATATATATATATATATATATATATATATATCTTCTTTTACGACTTTTAGGTTATTATTAATCACATAACACTTTTTTTCAATTTAAACAGTTTTTTTTTCATCTGATACAATATTTTTCTTTCCATTATTTCATCTTACACAACGGTTTTCCTTTTTATTTAATCCTATTTATACAATCAATGATTACTCACGACTTCTGTACTGAACACAGGTTTCATTAACTTTTTCTAATGTATTCTTCTTCTTCCTCTTGTACCTTTTTAGCTCCCAGTGGAGCATAGGTCTTCAACAAACACTTTCCAAGTCATTCTGTTTTTTTGCCATTCTTTTAAGATCATTCCATGTCTTCCTCATCATCTTCATTTCTGCTTCTATCTGTCTTCTCCAAGAATTCCTTGGTCTTCCTCTTTGTCTTTTCCCCTGGGGATTCCACAAAAGGGCTTGTTGTGTAATACTCTCAGTTGGCTTCCGCAGTGTGTGTCCTATCCAGCGCCATCGTCTTCGCTGTATCTCTTTATCCACCGGTATTTGACTGGTACATTTCCATAATTCTATGTTAGTGAATATTTCCTGTCATTTTCATCCTTTTATTCTGCGTAAGCATCCATTAATGAAAGTCTGTATCTTCATGATTGCCAATTTTGTTGTTTTCCATGTTTCATAGCCACATAAATATGACCGTTTTAACATTTGAGTTGACAATTTTATTTTCTAATGTATTCAGTCCACATTAAATTGTATTTACACACACAGGTTCATCTAATTGTCCTTCGATATCAGCTGGAATTTTAATGTAATCCGTCCCTTATCACTCTCTCCTAATCTCTTTTATTCTCTAATTATTTGTCATACTTTAGATAGGAGTAATTAGAGATCTAAAACGGAAATGTTGGATGCGGGAAGAAATTGGAGATTTGGGGTAGGAGTTAAGGAGAATGGAGAAGAAAAATATCATCATCATCATCAAGTGCCATGCCTGCTGGTGTAGGTGATCATGTCTCTCCACAACCTCCGATCTCGATAGTTATTTATCATTTCTGTTGTTGACCTTCTGCCAAACCATTCTCTTAAGCTGGCTGGCATTTTTTCTCTTTGGTTCCCTCTATCTCTTTGTCCCTCAATTTTCGCAGTTATTACAATATATTCCAGTTGTTCTCTTCTCATTACATGACCAACAAATTATGATTGTTTCTTCCTAATATTGGAAGAAACATTATTGGAAGAAAATATAAGCAATGGAAAGGTTTAACAATCCAGGATGCTTATAAGTTAGAAACCGGATTGGATTGTTTCCATTCACTTATATGGAAGTAAGTTAAGTAAGTAAGTTAACTGTGAATTGCAGTTAGAATTGAGTTATTGAGTTATTTGCGGGTCGTCATCATTGCACTGCGAACATATATATAATGTACATATATTGTCTGAAAAGTGTTCCTTGTTGCAGTTTCCTCATATTCCAAGTCCGGTTTGTTGCAGGAGCTACTGAGTTAAGTGTTCTGTGCACACCGTGAGCCGTGTGTCTCATCCGTTTTGATTATGTTTCGATATCCCGATTGTTTACGATGAATGACGCTATCGTATGACAGGGAACAGTTGACTATGTTCACTTTCTGCGCGATTTCGCCTTGTGTCTTTTGGCGTGTGCTGAGACTGCTACGATGGGGACTACAGTTAACTTTCTTTGTTTGGGAGATGAGTTAGTAATTCGGATGATTCCGCTGGCACGGGCGGTTGAGAAATTATGGATTTTAATTCGTTTGAAGTGATACCGAGTCCTTCCATAACCAATAACCATAACCAATGTACAGATCCCCTCATCAGCAAGTCTTGCAGTTTGAATTATAAGCTATTATACTCGTTGTGATTTCCAACAGTTACCGATGTGTTGCCGTCTAGGAGGGCTATACTTGATTCATGCAATGAAGAATTTTCTGAACATATCAAGTGTGTTGCCGTCTGGGAGGGCTATACTTAGTTCATTCATGCAATGCACAACATTCTGGACATACCAAGTGCACTTGACCAGCGTTTCTTAAACTCTCCTTTATCGCGGACTCCAAATTAAATCCATTTTGTAGTCACAGACCCACAGGATTCAATTTCAACTCAAGATTTAAAACTCAAAAGTGCATCAACTACTTTATTTAAACTAATTTAATAAATGTATAATTTAAATGTGGAGCCGCGATAGCTCAGTGGTTAGTGAACTGGACTACAAAACACAAGAGATAGGGTTCGATCCCAACCGACGGCTTCTGGGTTCATGCCTTAAATGGGTACCGGATTTTTTCTGGGAAAGTAACGTGGCACGGGCGTAATACTGACCATATTACCCCAAAAATCATGTGCTGAAGGTCCGTAAAATGTATGGTCACTAACACCATATTCCCTATACGCCACTTGGTGTGACGGGGCTCTTAACTTTTTACTTCTTATCATTTAAATGTTGTCACTCTGCTACGAATCAAATTAGCCACAAAGTATCATATTATTCATCAAGCCTTTGCGTATCCCATATGACGGCACCGAGGGACCACGGATCACAGTTTGAGAAACGCTGTACTAAACTCATCATCACCATCATGTTCCATACCGGATGGTGTAGGCGATAGAGTCCTTACATAATCTTCTATCCACAGTGCATCGTATCAATTCTGTTGTTGACTGTTTTTCATGTATGACACCAAGCTATCTAGAATCTTCTCTCTTTATCGTCCGCGATCTCTCTTTACCTGTATTTTGACAGTTGACCTACGTATTCCAACTTTCATCTTCTCATGTGCCGCAAAAGTCGACAGTTTCTCTCTGATGTTTTTTTATGAGCTCCCTTTATATGTGTTGGCCTTTTTGAAAATGTCTTCATTGGTCTTTTTAGCTCCACAGGGAACTTTCAACATTCTTCTGAGAAACCCCATCTCTGTTGCGTCTAATCGTCTTTTCCTTTGTTTCTCTACTGTTCATAATTCGCTTCCATAGGTCATAATTGGCTCTATGTAGCACCGATAAACTCCTTTTCTCATATCTATTGACATATACTTTTTGCGTAAGACGGTTTTTATTTTCTGAAATGCTGTTTTGACCTGAGCTATTCTGATTTTTTTATTTCTGCTATGCATCTGCGATCTGATATTATTATGCTCGATTATTTGACGCGTTGCACCCGTTTCAGATTTGTCCTGTTTATTTTTATGCTGCATGATGGCGATGATTGTTTCTTATGACCATTACTTCTATTTTCTTACTATTCAGACTGAGACCTTTCTTGTTGCTTTCTTTTATTAATATATATATATATATCATTTCTTGCACTAGACTGCTTCATGAGAAACCTATTGAAATATTAAATTGTTTATCGCATTGATAAATTTCTGACGCATGATCGAGTAGAGCATAGATAAGAAAATGAAGATGGCGTTGCATACATCACTCTCTCACTTTCTGTTACTGACATTAAATTCACATGCATGTCGCGTTGACAAATATAACACCCACAACCCTTCTGCCCACTTTCTCTCTCACTCTGTCTTTCTCTCCGTCTATAGGTCTCTCCTGATTTCAATATCTCATTTCATCTGTATCCCTGTATGAAACTAGTATTATTATTTCTGCTGCTCCTGGTTCTACAACAACAACAACTACTACTACTACTACTACTACTACGACTACTACTACTACTACAACTACTACTACAACTACTACTACAACTATTACTTCTACTAATATTGCATCTACCGATACTGTTACTGCTTCTACTGCAGTTGCTACTACTGTCTATGTTAACACTGCAAATACCTCTCCGAATAACAACATCACCACTATCGATGTCATTTCCAATATTACAGCCACCAATAATGCTATTACTACAACCACAGTTTCTACTATTTTCTCATCACACCCCGTAAACAAGTCAATTTCGTCTCGACAGTTTTCCATTCTCGATTTTTAAATACCAAAACTTTGGTCGAATATGCCTTAACTCTCAAAACCTTGTTATTCTCTCTCATCTCTACTTCGGTTTGACCCAGATTACAAGCGGAGGTTATATATCAGCTTTTATGCTCGTGGTCCCTGACTTAAAACTAAATAAAAATATGTTGCATATGAGACAAAAAAAAATACAACAACAACCAGGAGACAAATAAGTTTTTATTATCGTCACTAGAATAATATTGTTAGAATAAACGCTTTTGTTTTGGTGAGTATTGTCACGCACTTTCTCTTCGGTCGATTTTTTTTCGCTGGCAAAGTTATTCTTCTTTGTTTCGTTAATATCATCATCATCATCAAGTACCGGGCCTGCTGGCGTAGGTGATCATGTCTCTCCACAACTTTCGATCTCGACAGTTATTTATCATTTCTGTTGTTGACCTTTTGCCAAGCCAATCTCTTAAGCTGTCTGGTATTTTTTTCTCTTTGTTTCCGTCTATCTCTTCGTCCCTCAATTTTTCCAGTTGTTACAATATATTCCAGTTGCTCTCTTCTCATTACATGGCCAAAAAATGATGATTGTTTCTTCCTAATATTGGAAATTAGCTATCTTTTTGCTTTGACCCTTTTCAGAACGTTTTCATTACTCTTCTTACCTGTCCATGATATTCTCAACATTCTTCTGTAAAATCACATTTCTACAGACTCCAGTGATTTTCTTGTCTGTTGTCCATTTGTCCATGATTCACATCCATATGTTAAGACTGGCTCTAACATTCAAGAACTCTTTTTCTTGTTTCTATTGTCAAAAATTCGTTAATATACAAGACGGTAATTTGGATTGAAATTTTAGTTGGTTTGTTCTGCTTTCGGCGTCTTTCATCTTCAAGAAGCAGGAGCAGTGCCGTGTCTGATCCTGTCTCTTATATGCGATGGAGAGAAGTAATCGTTGGGCGAATGCAGAAGAAGCTGAAGAAGAATAAAACGAAGAAAAACAAGTAAGATAACAAGAAGGATACGAATCAGAAAAAAAAGAATGGCAAGAAGAAATATAATAAGAAATATAATAAGACGAATAACAAGAAGAATAACAAGAAGAAAGATAAAAAGAAGAAGAATAACAGAAAGAATAAAATGATTAGCAAGAAGAAAGATAAGAAGAATAAGAAGAAGAAAAACGAGAAAGGTAACACGAATAAGAATAACAAAAAGAATAGCAAGAAAAATAGCAAGAAAAAAAAAACGGAAGATAACAAGAAGAATAACAAGAGGAACAACAAGAATAGTAACAATAGAACGAATAACAAGAAGAAAGAATAACAAGAAGATAACAAGAAAAAATAATAACAGGAAGAGTAACAGTAAGAATAAGATATAATTAATACACAATTCCTTGACACTAATCTACTGAAAAAAAAATATTATGTATTGACCTGAGTTCTGGAAAATAACTTACAAGTAAACATTTAGATTGTCGTTACTTCGTGTTTGTACCCGTCTTAAAGAAGTTCTCGTGAAAATAAATCGCTCAATCAAAATTTGCTACAGACGCAAATAAGAGAAAGTAATCTCTGTGCTTGTGTTAAAACGTAAGTTTCTGTATAAGAGAAATGTTCTTTTTCACTGCTGCTATCTCTATCCAGAAAAACACAGGAAGATTTCTGTATAGTACACGAAGTCCGTAGCACCGGCGAGATAATACATAGTAATTTAAGAATAGCAGGTTAAATTTTATGAAACAAGAATCATTTTAACATTTTGCATTTTAATTTATTTGTTCTGCGAAGGGGCATACCGTCTACTCTTTTTAAATTCCGACTGCCAAAGGTTCTTTTCATCATCATCATCATCATCACCATCACCATCAAGTACAAAGCCTGCTGGCGTAGGTGATCATGTCTCTCCACAACTTTCTATCACGACAGTTATTTATCATTTCTGTTGTTGACCTTCTTTCTGCCAAGCCATTCTCTTACGCTGTCTAGTATCTTTTCTCTTTGCTTCCCTCTATCTCTTCCTCTCTCAATTTTCCAGGCTGTTACAATATATTCCAGCTGTTCTCTTCTTATTACATGGCCAAAACATGATGGCTGTTTCTTCCTAATATTGGAAATTAGCACTCCCTTTGCTTTGGCCTCTTTCAGAACGTGTTCATTACTCTTCTTGGCTGTCCATAGTATTCTCAACATTCTTCCTTAAAGCCTCATTTCTACAGCCTCCAGTGATTTTCTTGTCTTTTGTCCTATTGTCCATGATTCACATCCATATGTTAAGACTAGCTCTATATACCATTTAAGAACTCTTTATATTGTTTCTATTGTCAAAAATGGATTGCATAGTATCTTCCTCATTTTTTGGAAAGCTGCTTTTGCCTGAGCCATTTTGCACCTCACCTCTGTTGTACATCTTCCGTCTGAGGTTAACAAAGTTCCCAAATATTTAAAATTATTTACCTGTTTTAGTATTGTTCTTTCAGGTGCCCAAATTCAGCATTCTTATCTCCGAAATGATTAGGTACTCGAATTTCTTGAAAGCACTCAACTTCTTCAATATTCTTACAGATTATTTCCGATAGTATTAGGTACTCGAATTTCTTGAAAGCGCTCAACTTCTTCAATATTCTTACAGATTATTTCCGATAGTATTAGGTACTTGAATTTCTTTTAGGTAGTCAATTCAACAACTTATCACCGACGAGATTAGGCCAAACAGGAGGAAATACACACAATGATTACAGCGATGAGCTGGATCCGGATAGGCCGCGTACAAAGAAAGAACTATAATCCATCAACGAAGTTATCATGCTGTGGCCTGAGTGAGAATATTTGAATGAGAAGAAGATTAAGAAAGCAAGAACAACAAGGAAGACATGATGGAAAAGAGTCTTCATCTTCTTTCTCTTGGTCACAAGTATCAAGTCACAAAAGAGAAGTCTGTGTTTTGTACCTTTGTGACATCTTGTAAGGCATCAATTCAATTATCAAAATTGTGCACTTTTCTTGACCATCGTTCGCAGAGTGTCAGTAATCTGGCCCATACTGTTGTTGAATTAATCTAGCACAGTGTGCATGACTACTTCAGCTGATTACCTCCGTGCTGCCATTAGTTGCCTTTCTTCCCGTTGCTTCCGGAGACTCCGAAATATTTGCGATTGCATCTAGATCATCATCATGTGCCATACCGGTTGGCGTAGGTGATCATGTCCCTCCACAATCTCCTATCTACAGTGCATCGTATCAGTTCTGTTGTTGACTGTTTTCCATGCCATGACACCAAGCTATCCAGTATTTTCTCTCTTTGTCGTCCGCGATCTCTCTTTCCTTTTATTTTGCCAGTTGTAACCAAGTATTCCAACTTTCCTATTCTCATGATGTGCCCGAAAAATGTTGATTGCTTCTGTCTGATGTTTTTTTAAGAGCTCCCTTTTATCTAGATATCATCTGAGAATACAACCTATCCAGCTCTAGTCTGTCCTGTTATCATTGTGTGCAAATCTTCTTTTTTGCATCTCTTGAGCAGTATCTTATTGATTATTTACTATGGGTTCGAAGAAACCACTCACAGCCCATTTTGGCACTCTCCATCCGGGAGAATTAAACTCTTTTCACTCCTTTCTTTAATCACTGACCTACTCTCCCATTCTTTCCTGTGTTCTATCGTTATTCCTCCCTGCATTTTCTTTATTACCTAAAGGTAAAGGTAAAATACGAGACTTGAACCGGCGTCTTAGCACGCGAGTATATACCCATATGTGCTCGGCCGCCTATCCAGAAATGTTCGGATATTTCTGTATAGTGTAGCCTCAAGCATCGAAACTCAGATGCGAAGCGACATTCCTCACCTTCCCAGGATAATATACCCTGGTACCCATTTCTGCCAACGGCTGGGTCGACCGTGGGGGTATTTTTTTTTTTTTATTCCAACCACGAGTACAATTCACACTGCTCCCAGCGGGAATTGAACACGTGTTGTCCGAACGTCGGTAGTCTAGTCGGGTGGTTTTCCCAACTAGGCTACCGAGGCCCCCAATCTTTATTACCTATGCGACCCCTCATCTCCCTTGCTTCTCCCGGTCTCTTTTATCTCTTTCACCAAACCCTGTGGGACACCTCTCCTCTTCCATTCTGATGAGACCCTTTAGCCTATTGTCTACTAAATCACATAACCAACAGCAATGTAAATTCTGGCCATCGTTTCTTTCCGACATTTTTCAGATCAGTGTTTGGCTTTTGTGTGTATATTTCTTTGTTTATTTTCGAATGCTATTTGCCTATCGTGTTGATATTTGTATATTTTTTGCTTTGTATCTAATGAAGGCTTTGCCGAAATGTCATTATTTGTCTCGTCTCTCTAATAGTGTAGATGCTAGATACTATTTTATGTTTATTTTACACCTTTTTCTGATCGACGGCTTCCGAGTTCACCCGGCCTTAAATGGGTACGGAATTGTTTTCTAGGAAAGGATTTCGGCTCGGGCGTAACACCGACCACATTACCCCAAAAATCATGTGCCGAAGGTCTGCAAGAATTATGGCCACTAACACTATATTCCCTATACGCCTCTTAGCGTGAAAGGGTTCTTTACTTTTTTACTTTTACTTGCAATATAGGTTTAGTGTTTTGACAAGGCATTATGATGATAATGGCAGGTTAACATTTGCTTCTTCAACAATCAGCTATTATTTTGTGGTTAGACCTTTACACCAGCTTGATTCACGAACAAGATGGTGTGTTTGAGGTCATCACCGATAACTTGATATGCAGGACTATGTCTGTTGGCCATTTTTGTGTTCTTAGAATGCCGAGAGTGGCACAATTCTCTAGGTTATAGTCTCGTATTTGTCCTGATGCTCTGCCGTCACATGTTGCAAGTCACTGAGTCATATCTTGCGTAGGTGTACTCTGAGACCACAGTGACCTATTTTGAGTCTGAATGTCTTGGTCTGCAGAGCTTGTTCAAGCCGTTGTGTTCTGGCTCGTATTTTATATTGGACTCTCTCCATTCTGTTTTCCTGGTTTGTTTCATGATTGTCTTTATTATTATTATTTTGTGAGGGGTTAGTTTGACGTTTGAAGGCTGCAGGTTAACGTCACTACCCAGCTAATCAACAAACACCGTTTGTATAAAAGGAAGACACGCTGAGATGTAGACGAATGAGCACTTATAAATTGATGAAACTAGAATCTGGAGAGAGCGGGATTCTTAAACCTAGTTTCAATCTATCAATCTATCTATCTATCTATTGTCCTTTCGAGCCGAAGATGGCACATAGGGCAGAACCACAATCTCAAAACAGAAACCTTGCATGCCAAAATGGCACATATTGTAGAGATCGCTGCTTCTAAAATCTATGGCTGTGTTTCCATAACAATACTTTTTATAATGACAGCTTGTCAAGCCATCAATCAACATCCTTAGTCGCCTCTTACGACATGTCTGGAAGGTCACAGTGTCACTATTCTTTACTTCCCACATAATGAAGTCCGGTAACACACTGGAATAAACCTAGTTTGGTGAGGAAGAAATGAACTATTAATATGATTATGTTTAACCAGAAAGCGACTGGGACATACAAGCAAAATATAATTTTACCATTTACAGAAACTGAACACCATGGGCGTTGCCTAGAGTGCAGTGAAGCCGCTCTGTTAACTAAAACAGTAACTTTAATGTATCGTCCATGTTCCTGTCGAGAAAATATCATTGCGGCTATTATTCACAGCACAAAGTCGTATTCTAGTCATCGAATACTTCGTATCCTCTTTCCTTTATATTTCTGTACCTCGTAAATTTGGCGTGAATCTTAAGGAAAATAGTTGTATTTAGTCGAAGGTTTCAAGAGATTTCTACAAAGCAGTAAAAGCCACAAGAACGAGAAAAGAAAACCATGATCCTACTGAGCTTATAAATGACAAGGACGGACAGCCAATATCAAATAACCAATGTATGCAACAGAGATGGAAAGAATATTTTGAAGACCTGTTAAACATACCAACTACCAATAAGACAACAAAAACCACGCCAGAACTCACAAATACTGAACCCAACATCATGAAAGAGGAAATCGAAGAAGTAATCAAATATGCACCAAGAAATAAAGCACCGGGGATAGAAAACATACCAATGGAAATAATAACAGCAGCAGGAGAAACAGGAGTGCAATGGCTGCACAGAATATTTAATGCAGCATGGCACCGACATCAAGTCCCAGAAGACTGGCAACAAGCAATCATCATACCAATATGGAAAAAGAAAGGTAGCAAAAGAGACTGCAATCAATATAGAGGTATAACTCTTCTCAGCCATGTAGGAAAGCTATACGCTAAAATCTTGAAAAAAAAAGGCTGAGACCAATAATAGAACTACAGTTAAGCGATTCTCAAATGGGGTTCCGAAAAAACAGAGGATGTACTGACGCACTATTCACATTAAAACAGCTTGCAGAAAAAACGACAGAACACAATCAAAACTTATACATAGCCTTCATTGACCAGGAAAAAGCATTCGACAAAGTAAACAGAGAACAACTGTGGGAGATACTAACAACATACGGAGTAAGCCAACATCTAACCAACCTTATTAAAAGTCTCTGCATCAACAGCAGCTGCAGAATCAGAACAGCAGCAGGCTACACAGACCACTTCGAAGTTAGATCAGGGGTGCGTGCTATCTACTGTTTATTACATACATGGACCATATATGCAAGCTAGCCAACCCATCAGAGACAGAGGAGATCAACGAGCTTTAATTTGCAGACGACCAGGCACTAATAAATGAAAAATTAGAAGACCTACAAGAACACTTAAACAAACTCAACATCTCAGGCACAAAATACAGCATGAAAATCAACATAAACAAAACATAAGTCATGAATGTCGCCAAAAATAAACAGAACATCAACGTAACTATGGAAGGCAGACAACTAAAACAAGTAGAGGAATTCAAATACCGAGGAAGTCTAATGACAAACGATAATTCTCAAACAGCAAAGATTGAATCATGATGCAACAAAGCTTGTCAAATCATTGGACAGTTATCAACACTATTGTCCAACAAGGAAATAACTCTGGAGGCAAAACGAGCACTATACAATACAATCTTCATCCCAACGTTGTGCTATCAATGCCAGACCTGGACCCTAGATGCAAGAACCATAAGAAACATAACCTCTACTGAGATGAAATGTGTTAGACGAATGACAGGAAACAGTCTGAGAGATAAGATCAGAAATGAAGAACTAAGAAAAAAGCTAGGAATAGCCTCCGCCATAGAATATATAAGGAAACAACAGATAAAATGGTTTGGCCACGTGACAAGGCAGAAAGAACAAAACACAACACAACGAGCCTTCAACAAACGTTGTGAGAACACCAGACCCAAAGGTCGGCAACTAAAAAGATGGGTCGATAGAAAATTAGAAGCACTTGGAAACATAACAGCATCAGAGGCGAACAGAAGAGCAAAAGACCGCAAATTATATCTCCCCTCGACGCTGAAAGGCAGATGAGGAAGGCAAGAAGAAGAAGAAGAAGAAGAAGAGGAAGAAGAAGAAGAAGAAGAAGAGGAAGAAGAGGAAGAAGAAGAGGAAGAGGAAGAGGAAGAACTGTTTAACACCCGTGCCAGTGGAATCAGCCATAGGTTTCATGTGGAATATTAAGGTTCATTGGTTTCTCGTTAAGAGTATTTTCTTAAATTCTTACTCTTTTCCTTCTCCGATGTCTTCTTTTCTTCTTCTCCGTCATATTTGACTCCATCATTTTTTGTCTCACTCTCTATCTCTGATTTTACTCCTACAATTTCTTCATTTTCTTCTCATACATCTTCTCGTTCATCTCCTCATCCATCTCCTCATCCATCTTCTCATCCATCTCCTCATGCATTTTCTTATCCATCTTCTCATCCATCTCCCCATCCATCTCCTCATCCATCTTCTCATCCATCTCCTCATGCATTTTCTTATCCATCTTCTCATTCATCTCCTCATGCATTTTCTTATCCATCTTCTCATCCATCTTCTCGTTCATCTCCTCATTCATCTGCTCATCCTTCTTTTCATCCATCTCCTCATCCATCTTCTTATCCATCTCCTCATCCATCTCCTCATCCATCTTCTTAATATCTTCCCCCATCTCCATCTACTTCTCCGTTTCCCCTTCTTTTCCATGATTCTATAGTTTAGTTTTATTTTCTCTTGTCTGTTACTTTATTTAGTTATTCTTTTTTTTTTAAATCATCATTAAATATCTTCGTCTCCCTCGCATTACCTTTCTTCATGCATTTTTAATGCTGCTGCATATTTCGCTCTCAAATAACAGCAACCAATTTAGCCATTTAAACAGTCTGGCGTAGGCAGACACGACTGCCCTGATAAGTGTATTTCCAATTTGTGCATTTATCAAAGAATGAAAAAAAAAACAGAATGGAATTTGCCTTGAATATGATCAGGTTACTTTTTTTTAAACAAGCGATAACCAGACTATTACGTTGTAAGATCTCCTGAATGTACCGATCGAGTACGACAGCTTTTTGTTTCAAATATAATTAAGCCACCCTTCAGGAAAAGAATTACGTACGTGCTTTTCGAAGAAGTATCCGGGTTTGGGTTAGAAGGTCACTGAATTCAACGGGGCAATTCTCATTAAAAGTTGGGCTGTTTAATATACTCAGTTGACTAATGATTTAAATGCACTTTTTATTTGAGCTTTTAAATGAACTGTTTCTGCTCTTTGCTTTAGTTTTAAACACTAAGTGAGCGTGTTTGTGTGTCGACGCGAATGTGTTTATACACATGACACTGTTTGAACATTGAAACCACAAACACTCATAGAGTAAAATCCGCGCAAATCTTGAAAGCTAAACAAATGAAGTTAAAAGAAACGTTCGGGTGTTGTTTTTTTAATTTTAATTAAATCATCGTTTGAAGATTTGTTTACATTTTATTTTCTTTTCGGTGAATTTGGTTGAAAAGAAAACAGAATTAGAATCACAGTTTTATAATCAACGTAAAAAAGATAAACTTTAGTTACAGCTTTTTCCCTTTAATCCGACTTCTGTTGCATGTTAGAGGTTACCAAATAAAGGTCTTGTCCCGTGTGTAGTCACCACGAGATGTTTGAGTCAATGTTTTAATCAAATGTCGGTCAGTTTGAATTAATTATGTACACACAATGTTTGGATAGTCGTGAGGTTGCTAGATGTCTTCTTTTATTTTAACCTTGGTTTATTTAATCTTTAGCAATTGGCTCATTAATGCGAGGTGTACTTGAGTTCAACTGAAGTTGAGAAACAGGTAAAGACAAATATAATTATTAAAGAAACCATAGTTAAGCATAGACTTTAAAGAGCTTTCATTATACGTGAAAATGTGTACAGTAAGCTGGATGGAAATATATCAAGTGAACCAGGAAGTTCGTGATAAATAGGCTGGGAACAAGTTGAAGCATGGAACGTTGAATTGGTTCATCCGGTTTGGCTTATCTCATCTGCCGTTAATTGTGCAAGGCTGATCACATGATTGCCTGTACCGGTGCAGTTGGGAAATCCCGTTGTTATTATTGCGAACAATGTAATTCGTCAGCTATTCATAGGTGCAAGTGATGAATAATTTATAAATATTTTAGATTTATTTGATTGGCTCTGTATTGGTCAAGCTGACCGCAGTAATCTACAGGGTGTCCCAAAAGTCTGGACGCAGAGGCAAAAATACATGTTTTGAAGAAATGACATTTACTAATGTTGTTCAATTTGAAAGTTAAATAACGTCTTCAATATGATTTACATTATTTGCGATGCAAAGGTTGATGTACTTTGCAGAATTCACGTGAACTCAATAACATAAATCCAGGAGACAAATAATAATAATAATAATAATAAATGCATATTATTATGGAGGGCATGCATATTATAATGAAGAAATCATCAAAGAGGCCAACACAAAAAGGGAACTCCTAAAAAACATCAGAAAGAAACAATCAACATTTTTTGGGCACATCATGAGAAGAGGAAAGTTGGAATACTTGGTTACAACTGGCAAAATAAAAGGAAAGAGAGATCGTGGACGACGAAGAGAGAAAATACTGGATAGCTTGGTGTCATGGCATGGAAAACAGTCAAGAACAGAATTGATACGATGCACTGTAGATAGAAGATTGTGGAGGGACAAGATCGCCTACGCCAACCGGTATGGCACATAATGATGATGATTATGGAGGGAAACTGAGGTAGCTGAGATGGCCGTGTGCTCTAGAGTTTGGTTCTCGTGGCACGGCACTGTGGAATACGAGTTCAATCCTGCTTCGGATCATCATTTTTTCTTTCTTTTCTTTTTTTTTTCTGGTGTTAATTTTTTTTTCTCCCGCGTGTTGTAAACATATCTCTTCCCCTGAAATGATTCGCTGCAATAAATCCACATTGCCGTCAATTTGAGCACATTTACTCTGCATGCGTTCCATCAAGTGTGTTACATCTGTGGCTTTCATTGAGCACACCTTCTTCTTTAGCATACCCAAGACAAAAGAAATCAAGGGAGCTAAGGTCAGGGGAACGAGGAGACCACTTCACATGACCACGCCTTCCAATCCAGTTAGGGAAATTACCCTTCAGCCAATCTCAATGTATTTTTGGCCTATATCCAGACTTTAGAGACACTCTGTACTGTAGTAAAGTATTAATAAGGCCCACTAGCTGAAAGTAATAACCCCATTTGTGTGACGTTTTCAGCCTTGCGAGCAGGGGAGATTGAACGTAAAATGACGTCAGCGGACAATAGCTGAAGACATCACAAAGCTTGGGTGCTTTCGGGATTTCTCTCCCAGCCCGCAGGCCTTAATAACATTATAGATGGTTATGTTCTGACATTGAGGAAATAAAATAAAATGTGGGAATAGACGTACAAAAACAATAATTTATAATAACACAAAGCGTAAACTAATATCAACTACAATCAATAAAAGAAGGTGAGTACATATAGGCAATAGAGATTCTTAGCAAGCACTCAAGTGGGAACAAGAAGGTAAAAAAGAGGGGCAAACCTAGATAAATAATTATTTTAAAAAACGCAGAGGCGAGAAGCAACAACAGCAGGCACCAGCTTTCTTTGCCTCAGCAGAGGTTGAGAGGCTAGCCCAGAAGAGGGACGAGTGGCGAGAAGCAATGCGGGTCCTGTGCAAGTTCTGACACTTGATAGCACAGGTCATGTCACGCGTAGAGAGTCTAGAATTTACGTCCTAAGTGCCGTCGTCGAAAAGAGAGGACAACAAAGAGAAAAGACAACAAAGAGAAGAGGACAACAAAGAGAAGAGAACAAAGAGAAGAGGACAACAAAGAGAAGAGACAGATAATTCGATATTTATGTCATCATCATCGAGTGCCGTCTCCGCAACGAAGGTTGGCTACCATGGAGCGCCATTCTGCTCTGTCTCTTGCTTTGATGGTGCTTGTTGTCATAGGCTGGTTTGTCCATCTTTTGATGTCACTCGTCCATGTTAGTCTTGGTCTGCCTCTGCCTCTTTTACCTTGTATTTTCCCATCCAGGATTACTTTTAGTAGGCTGTTGTGTCTTTTAACATGGCCCAAAAATCGCATTTGTCTTGTTTGATTAGTGTTTAGTAGTTCTCTTTTAATTTTTAGTTGTTTTAAGACTTCATCGTTTGTTTTCTTTTCCTTCCCATCCAATTCTACATATTCTTCTATATATCCACATTTCAATTCTCTGTTCTGTTTCCTTGCTCAATGTCCATGTTTCTGCACCATATAGGAATGTCGAGAAGACATAACATTTTGTTATTCTTAGTTTTAGCCCTGGTGTTATTTGTTTTGATGTTAGTATGTTCTTCATGACATTAAAATTACTTTTTGCCATTCCTATTCTTTTGTTTATTTCAGTTGTACATTTTCCATCACTGGTTATAGTATGTCCAAGGTAGTTGTAGTTCTGAACTGTCTCCAGGTCTATTCCTTCAATTTGATATCCACTTGTGGGTTTTGAGTATTTTCTTTCTTTATGATCATAGTTTTAGATATTTATTTACAGTTTTGAAATTTAAATGTTAAAGTGGAAGTGAAATACAGAATATAGAAATAACCTCCCCAGTTGTATATCATTGATACTTTGGTTGATTTGATCGTATGTGACTTTCCAGGAAGTTAAAATATCCATAAGTAAAGAAAAAGTAAAGTGCCCCGTCACACCAAGTGCCGTATGGGGAATATGGTGTTAGTGACCATAAATTTTACAGACATTCGGCGCATGATTTTTGGGGTATAGTGATCGGTATTACGACAGTGCTATTTTAATTTCCCCAGAAAAAGTCCGGTACCCATTTTAATGGCAGGATGAACCCGGCAGCCGTCGATCAAGATCGAACCCGACCTCTTGTTCTTTGTAGTCCAGTTCACTAACCACTGAGCTATTGCGGATCCCATGGAATACACACAATCCCTCTATTTTAAAGTGAATGGAGGAATGTTTCAGGAAAGGCCATAGAGATGGGATTTCTCAGAAGAATGTTGAAACTTCCCTGGACAGCTAAAAAGACCAATGAGGAAGTTCTCAAAGAGACCAACATAAAAAGGGAGCTCTTAAAAAACATCAGAAAGAAGCAATCAACATTTTTTTGGCACATCATGAGAAGAGGAAAATTGTAATACTTGGTTACAACTGGCAAAATAAAAGGAAATAGAGATCGCGGACGACAAAGAGAGAAAATACTGCATAGCTTCGTGTCATGGTATAGAAAACAGTCAACAACAGAACTCATACGATGCAATGTGGATAGAAGATTGTGGAAGGACATGATCACCAACCGGTATGGTACATGATGATGATGAGAGGAATATGTACCTTAAATGTATAACTGTTGCGGTTAAAAAATAAATACTGGGCCCCCGGAAACACTCGGGCAAATATTTAAATATTTGCTAATATTTGTTTTTATTTTTACAGTAACATTATTCTGCAAACATAGATAATAGATAAATATTTGTTTTAACTAAAAATGTTACTTTATGTTTGTGATGTCACAAACTGAAACCACTCCCATAAAACACCAACTATAAGAATAAGGTAAATGTACTAGACTCGGGATAGAATCATCCATAAATGCTGCAAAATGCCACGATTATAACTAAAATATCACTTAAAAAAAAAAAATAACAGCTGTAAACCGATTTTATTTTTATTTGAAGTGAAGACAAGATCGTATTTACCAAAGTAAACGTGTTTTCCACAAAATAAATCAAATCTATTAGTTTTAACACATGATGTATCAGAATTAATTATTTATATTTTTAATTTGGCGACAAATACCAAGTATCGTGACTTGTTTGTAAGTTTGAAGAAAAGCAAGTTCAAGGCTGAGTCCAAAGTAATAAGGTCACGCGTCACTGTAGTGGGAATCCTACACTCCAACGCACAACCCGAGTGAATGTGTAAGAAGCATTGTGTGGAATTGTGTGTGTGTGTGTGTGTGTGTGTGTGTGTGTGTGTGTCTAAATAGGGATTTTCCGACCATTAAAATATTGCGACTACATAAACTGCAATTTGTGTTTTTCAAGAATGTACTTAGTACTTGGAAATATTACATTATTTTACTTTTATCTCCGGGAGTGATTAGAATTAGGACATTCAGGGGAGACTAAATTTGAAAATTGTGGAGGTGGGGCGCGTTTTCTTAAACGTGCTCAAGCAATATATCTTTCTGTTCTCCTTTTCTTTTTTGTTTGTTTGTTTAATTGTTTGTTTATTTGTTCGTTCGTTTCTTTCTTTCTTATTTTCTTTCTTTCTTTCTTTCTTTCATAACTCTCTCCCTTTTCCCTTTCTTTCTTTCCTTCTTTCTTTCTTTCTTTCCTGTCCTTTCTTTCTTTCTTTCTTTCATAACTCTCCCCCCTTTTCTCTTTCTTTATTTCTTCTTTTCTGTCCTTTCTTTCTTTCTTTCTTTCTTTTCCGTTTTCTTATTTAGTTACTTACTTGCTTTCTTTCTTATGTTTTCTTTCTTTCGTTCTTTTTTTTCTTTCTTTCTTTCTTTCTTCCTTTCTTGTAATTCTAACCAAACCAACTGCCCGTTGCGTGTTAAAAGAAAATTCTTGTAAGAAAATTAGAACATTACGCGACTTGATATTATCTACAGGCTATCTAAAATATTAACTGCGGCCTGACGTGATACGCACCACTACAACCAGAAATATGCCGTGATTAATGAACAATAAGAAAACATTTTAATTGATGAGGTAAGTAAAGTAAAGTACCCCCGTCACGCCAAGTGGCGTATAGGGAATATGGTGTTAGTGACCCTATATTTTACAGACCTTCAGCACATGATTTTTGGGGTAATGTGGTCGGTATTACGCCCATGCCGCTTTACTTTCCCAGAAAAAAAATCCGGTACCCATTAAAGGCTGGACGAACCCGGAAGCTGTTTTTTGGGATCGAACCCTACCTCTTGTCCTTTGTAGTCCAGTTCACTAACCACTGAGATATCGCGGCTCATAGATGGAAACGTCGCGCTAATTGGAGGGATTTCCGGTTTTATTTTCTGGCCGCGGGTCTAGGTAATTCTATAGTTGGCTGTGTCTAGAATACTCAGCGACTGACCTACATAAAACAAATAAAGACAAAAACCCACCGCACTTCCAGTTTTTGCATTTTCCCTGGAAAGGGGAAAAAACCTGCTAGTAAAATGGGGAAATTCTTAGAGAGTTGTCTTGAGGGGTGGGAAGTGTCAAGGTCTCTAATGCGTCACATACCAGGACATCGTCATCACGTGATATTTATGCTAAATTTACATATCGCTTCGTAAACAGGTCATGAGAATGTGACCGTGTTTATGACCAGGCTTAACCAAATTGTGAAAGCCGTTAATCATCATCAAGTACCGTGCCTGCTGGTGTATGCAACCACGTATCTCCAAATCGCACGGTCTCAGCACGTTATACATTCTACTATTGTCTTCATATCAATCATAGAGGCGAAGGCGCACCTCCCAGCACCGGAGCTGGAAGTTGTCAGTGACCCCACAGCTGATGGCTTGCGCCAGGATCGGTGAACCAAAACCGTCTAGACCCTGCTCCACCTCTCCGCGGTGCCTCCAGTAACAGACTAACCTGTCTAATCTGGCCAAGCGAGCAGGGATCGAAGAGGGAAGACTACCCGGTACTCAAAAATGTCGTGCTGAAGTTGGATGTGTTGGGCCGAAAGACGCAAATATACAGTTATACTGCAAACCACAACACAACGCAGGCACGTCCACTTAACGTCCTTTTAAGGACGGATGACGAAGATGAATTCTACAGTCTACGAATACTCTAGAATACTTTAGTCATCGGGCGAACGTAAGAATATCAATTATAGCATTAAAAATCATTCCCTTATTATGACTTCTGTCATTTCTGTTTCTTACCCTCTATTACTTGTTCCATCATTTTTTTCCTCATAATATATACCATCTGTTCCTTTCTCATTGCACGAGTTAAAATATATATATATAAAAGTAAAAGTAAAGTACCCCCGTCACGCCAAGTAGCGGCGTATAGGGAATATGGTGTTATTGACCATAAATTTTACAAACCTTCGGCACATGATTTTTGGGGTAATGTGGTCGGTATTACGCCCGTGCCGCTTTACTTTCCCAGAAAAAAATCCGGTATTTAAGGCTGGGTGAACCCGGACCCGTCGGTTGGGATCTAACCCTACCCCTTGTCCTTTGTAGTCCAGTTCACTAACCACTGAGCTATCGCGACTCATATATATATATATATATATATATATATATATATATGGCCTTTGTCGTCTTGACAGACGGTTGGTAGCAAGCAATCATGATAAGTCAGTAGTTTGGTAAAGCATTAGTGTCTCATATTGGGTGCTGCTTTACTGAACATCTTCTCTCGTGGCTGAATTTACCAATCGTGGACAGACAGATCCATCCACAGAACGAACAAGGTGTATTTGCTGTACCTGGTCTTGTCTCTTTTCTCTTGCACTTTTTGTCTTCTGAATTTGATATCAGCACTGTCTCGAAAGTTGCTATGCCTTGTTTTATTTTTGCTCTCCATGTGCTACGATCCGCAGCCACATTATCCCAGTTCCTTTCACTTATGGAAAATTCCCTCAAGGAAGCCCTGCAAACATCTTTATATCTCAGCACTGGTCTGCCCTTTGGTCTCTTTCCGTCCTTAAGTTCGCCATACTATATTTGTTATATATATATATATATATATATATATATATATATATATATATATATATATATATATATATACATTTGATCGTGTCATCATGATATAGTAAACTTCATTTGATCACAGCCTATTTTATATCAGTATCTTTACTCTTATTATCTATTCATAATATTCTCAACAATCTTGTACAACGACATTTCTGTGGGCTACGAAGATTTTCTTGTCTTTTGACCGATTGTCCATGATTAATTGCCATATGACAGAACTGGTTACATATGACATAGAAGAATTATTTTTCTTATTTCAAAGGTAGAAAGATAGTAATTTTATGGTTAGCTTTCTCTGAAGAATAAACATCTTTTATTAGTCCTCTACAATTGAACTGTACCTTGTGGTACACTACACCGAAAGAATTCTCAGAATAAATAGATAATATCTGAAATAGGTTGACCCAATCTGTCAATAGTTTCACATTTCCTTATTTTAAATGTTCTAAACCTTATTATAAAGAAAAAGCTTATAAGTAACATGTCTATGTCTATAGAAGTGAGAAAGAGAGTTCATCGGTGCTATATAGAGCTAGTTCTGACCTATCGAAGCGAATCATGGACAGTTGACAAACAAATGAAAACACAATTAGAGGCATAGAGATGGGATTTCTCATAACAATGTTTAAAGTTCATTAGAAAGGTAAAATGACCAACGAGGACATTCTCAAAGAGGCCAACACAAAAAGGGATCTCCTAAAAAAAACATCTGAAAGAAACAATCGTCATTTTCCAGGCACATTGTGAGATGAGGAAAGTTGGAATACTTGTTTACAACTGACAATATACAAGGAAAGAGAGATTGCGGACAACAATAAGAAAAGATATTAGATAGCGTGGCGCGAAAAACGGTCGCCAACAGAACTGATGCCATGCAATGTGGATAGAAAATTGTGGATCGAAATAATCGCATATGTCAATCGATATGGCATATGCAGTAAATGAGGAAGATACTATGCAATCCATTTTTGACAATAGAAACAAGAAAAAGAGTTCTTAAATGTTATGTAGAGCCAGTCTTAACATATGGATGTTAGATGACATGGACAATAGGACAACAGACAAGAATATCACTGGAGTCTGTAGAAATGTGGTTTTACAGAAGAATATTGACATACCATGGACAGCTAAGAAGAGTAATGAAAACGTTCTGAAAGAGGCCATAGCAAAAAAAGAGCTCATTTCCAATATTAGGAAGAAACATTCATCACTTTTTGGCCATGTAATGAGAAGAGAACAGCTGGAATATATTGTAACAACTGGGAAAATTGAGGGACGAAGAGATAGAGGGAAGCAAAGAGAAAGGATACCAGACAGCTTAAGAGATTGGCTTGGCAGAAGGTCAACAACAGAAGTGATAAATAACTGTCGTGCTCAAAATTTGTGGAGAGACATGATCATCTACGCCAGCAGGCTTGGTTCTTGATGCTGTTGGTATGAAGTACGTTCTGAACAACATATTGTAAAATCACTTACCGGTGTAGGAGACCAGTCTTTACGTGGTATATAGTTTTATCCATTTGCTTGGCAGTTCAGAATTGTTATAAAATTTAAACACACTAACGTAATCGCCATCAGCCTTCAGAGTCTACTGTCGTAATTAGATTTGCAACCTGTAACGCAACATGATGGTGGCATTTTCAGAGGAAATGTTATGTTTGTTATTGTTTGCTTGCTTTTAGCGTTGGCCAGCTCTGGCCTCTGACGAAGTCCCTGGAAACTAGGAACTGAATTTTGCGTGTTAATCCGTTTTTTCATTGCAGCTGTGTGTACTGTGGTCCCTCGCCGCATAGGCGGATAACTCCACTTTCGAAGGTACTCATATTTTTTCCGTCCATGAGTAAATGACGTTTCAAGCCAGGCCTCGCTGCTGAGAGCTCCTTGCGGTTGCCGCAGAGAGAAATCATAAATAAAAACCCAACTGGTGCAGCCGGGATTTGAACCCACAACCTCTTTGTCTCGACGTCGGCGTCTTGCCGTATATAAGTATGTAATGTCGAAATGCTTGAAATAAGAAATTGAAACACTGGCGGAGAGCAGAAGCGCCTGCGGTCGCAATAGTAGGGTCGGCGCACCATCAGCTAACTAAGACCTAGCAGTTCTACCTCCTCGTGGTCTTCCCTGTCTGCATCAAACCAGATTGGCTAACAGAAGCCAGGATCGCCGTGTTCCCTGTAGTGGTGGCTGTTACTGATATAGAGGACCCAGTATTGCAGTACCTCTGGGCTGGGCTAGTAATTTCCCAGCATAGACTGGGATATACGAACTCCAACTTCTCCAGTAAGAGCCGGGAATGTCAAGAAAGCCATTACGACCCACCACATCAAATGAGTCAAAGGGCAATCTGCCCGCATCAACTCGTGGCAATCCGTCAACAACAACAACAAAACACACTGGCATATGTATACTACAATATTTATAAATGTCCTGGACTCTCAATAATCCAAATCTAATGAGCTTGAATACACAAGTTAAACCATACGGCAGCCATTTTGTGAGAAAAAATCGTGTGCTATTGGTGTGACGTCAAATTGGCAGCTCGCAACCTCTCTAACTCCAGACGGTTTTGAAGAATCCTTGGCAGCAGAGTCAGAATGTATTGTCAACAATTGCCGCTGCCGAAGTAAAATCGTTAAACAATTAAAGATTTGCCCGTATCGAGGACGGATGTGTCGGGCCGAAAGGGGCAAATATCGCGGATTGTTGTAAAATAGCGACACAGGTCATCCAAGTCCACTTAATGGGTAAACGCTGAAGAGGAATGACGAACCTGTAAAAAAAAAGAAACAAAATGCATGAGCATTGTATTAAAATCCAATAGTTATAAAGTAGCCGTAGGTTGAGGAGTAGAATAGATCTGATTAAAGATCTACTCCGGTCCGCTCACATAGAACATTCACATCATGCGAATGCCCAGGAACAATCATCATGTGAATGATCACGTGATAGCGTCGCAGAAAGAAAAAGTAAAACGCGTCTATTCGTCGTCTTCTTCTTTCTTTCCTTCTTTCTTTCTTTCTTTTCTTTCTTTCTTTCTTTCTTTCTTTCTTTCTTTCTTTCTTTCTTTCTTTCTTTCTTTCTTTCTTTATATCTGGGTCAATGCAAAAAATGCATACAAATGTAAAGTTGCAGTAAACCTGATTGTAAAGGAGAAATAAAAAAAAATATTAATTATACAGTTAAAGCTTTACATAATAATTGGACGACACAAATCTATTCGACATTTCGGCTCAATAGACCTTCAGCAGGAACAAAGAACAAAACAACTCACAGAAAGATATGTAAGTAAATACAATTATTTTAAATACTCCATTATTAGTTAGCTCTTTAGGATAATTTTATTTACTTATTTATCTGTGTGTGTATGTGTTGTTTGTTTGTTGCTGCTGAAGACCTATTGAGCTGAAACGTCAATCAGATTTGTGTCAAACATTTATTACGTAAAGCTTTAACCCTACCATTTTTTTCCCATTTCCCCTTCTTCATATCCTTCCCCTCCTATTTCTCCTCCACCTACTACTTCTCCTCCTTCTCCCCCTCCTACTACTACTTCTCCTCCAACTACTTCTCCTCCATCTCCTCCTCCTACTACTTCTCCTCCTTCTCCCCCTCCTATTAAAACTTCTCCCCTCCTCCTCCTACTTCTCCTCCTCCTACTACTTCTCCTCCTTCTCCCCCTCCTATTAAAACTTCTCCCCTCCTCCTCCTACTTCTCCTCCTCCAACTACTTCTCCTCCTTCTCCCCCTCCTATTAAAACTTCTCCCCTCCTCCTCCTACTTCTCCTCCTCCTACTACTTCTCCTTCTTCTCCCTCTCCTCCTAATTCTCCTCCTACTACTTCTCCTCCTTCTCCCTCTCCTCCTAATTCTCCTCCTACTACTTTTCCTCCTACTACTTCTCCTCCATCTCCTCCTCCTACTACTTCTCCTCTTTCTCCTCCTCCTATTAAAACTTCTCCCCTTCCTCCTCCTACTTCTCCTCCTCCTACTACTTCTCCTCCTTCTCCTCCTTCTCCCCTCCTCCTAATTCTCCCCCTCCTCCTAATTCTCCTCCTCTTTCTTCTTGGTCATAGCCACACAAAGTGTTGAGTGACTGGTACCCCTTTTGGCGACTTATTAGCAACAACACAATTCCTCAACTCCATGCGGTTCTTTCAGGATGCCCAAAGTCTGCCCCACATCATTCCTCTCTGTCTTCACTATCCTCCGTCAGATTCTCTTTGCACTTCATTTCTTTCTCCTTCCTACTTTAGTTCATTGCTTGGTCGTTATTGTGATTATTTATGAATTTTCTTTGATCGCAGCCGATTCTGCGCTAACTCCTTCCTATTATCACTGTCTGTATCTGACCTTGGATACATACTTTGACCTATTCATATTTGATGATTTTGCTGCGCGAAATATTTTTGAGAATTTTCTTCAGACTGTTTGTATGCAATGATGAAACTTTGATGTTACCGCTCTGTAAGTAAAGGCGAAGGTTTCCTCCACGCCTCGTTAGGTGTATGTGGAACATAATGTCAGTGACCATAATTTTCCATGACCTCAATACATGTTTGGGTGATATAGTCACGCCAGGTCAGTAACACGTTGGCCCGTCTTTACTTCCAAGAATTATAATGGTACCCGTTTTTTTAAAGGTGGGTGAACCATAGAGCCTTGTAGATTTGAAAAAAAAAATTCCCCTTTTCTGGGAACCGAATCTATGCCCTTCTAATCAGAAGGCGAACACACATAAACTCAGCCACCTTTCCTCTAGTTTTCCATCTATCTATTTATCTTTCTGATCTATTTATCTTTCTGATCTATTTATCTTTCGTTCGCCTGAAGTATTGTCTACATCTGCAATGTCGTTTCCTGTATAAATTTTACTGTCTTTTGTAATTCTTGCCCATATGTGGCCCATATAGTTTTGTCTGTAGTGTTGTATCTTTGGGCCAATAAATTTTCCTCAGTCTACTCAATTCAGTGCAGTCTTGAAGTATGTGTTCAGCAGTCTAGGGCGCCTGTCCACATGTACAAGTAGTTGAGGTGCCGATCTTGAATTTTCTATACTCTAGTTTCACAGTCGGATCCATGTTTTACATGCAACTGATGACCAGCAGATCTTTTTTCTGTTGAGAATGTCTTCGTCGCAGTTCTGCTCAGCTAAGGTCTTGTTATACAGAATGCCTTGTTACTGTACTATCTGCAGGGATGGACATACATCACGTTCTAAAGAAGAGCCCAGAACATTAACAAGTAAAAACATTGCGAATCATCATCTCGCCGTCATGGCGCTAAATGGCTCTCGTTTCACGTTAACTTCGCGGTATTATATTAGAATTCCGCGACAGAGTCGTAGTTCGTAAACTATGGAAAGAGGTCTGTTCGGTGATGATCGACGTGTTCCGGATTCTCTGTTTTAAATGAGCATCGCATTTTGTTTGGAATAAGCTACAGCACTGGTGTAATCCTGACCAGTTTGCTTAAAACATACGTCCCCGAGACGCAATAAGACTTGACAAATGTGACTTTTTCTTTCCTCGGTTCGCTGTCAAGGCTACTACTAACGAGTACATGAGAAATGTTGCCGTTGTGACGTCACAGATTGAAAATGTTGCCGTTGTGACTGACGACGTGAGAGATGGAAAATGTTGCTGTTGTGACGTCACAGATGGAAAATGTTGTTGTGACGACGTGAGAGATGGAAAATGTTGCTGTTGTGACGTCACAGATGGAAAATGTTGTTGTGACGACATGAGAGATGGAAAATGTTGCCGTTGTGACGACGTGATAGATGGAAAATGTTGCCGTTGTGACGACGTAAGAGATGGAAAATGTAGCCGTTATGACGACGTGAGAGATGGAAAATGTTGCCGTTGTGACGACGTGAGAGATGGAAAATGTTGCCGTTGTGACGACGTGAGAGATGGAAAATGTTGCCGTTGTGACGACGTGGGAGATGGAAAATGTTGCCGTTGTGACGACGTGGGAGATGGAAAATGTTGCCGTTGTGACGACGTGAGAGATGGAAAATGTTGCCGTTGTGACGACGTGGGAGATGGAAAATGTTGCTGTTGTGACGTCACATATGAAAAATGTTGCCGTTGTGACGACGTGAGAGATGGAAAATGTTGCTTTTGTGTCGTCACAGATGGAAAATGTTGCTGTTGTGACGTCACATATGGAAAATGTTGCCGTTGTGACGACGTGAGAGATGGAAAATGTTGCCGTTGTGACGACGTGAGAGATGGAAAATGTTGCTGTTGTGACGTCACAGATGGAAGATGTTGACGTTGTGACGACGTCAGAGATGGAAAATGTTGCTGTTGTGACGTCAGAGATGGAAACTGTTGCTGTTGTGACGTCAGAGGTGGAAAATGTTGCACGCGATTCTCTTTTATGGGGGTAAAACACACACACACACAGACACACATGCACGCACACACTCACGCACACACTCATACACACGCACGTAAACACATACACACATAAATCAACATATGTTGATAAAAAAAATAGAAGAAGAAACGTCACATGTCATAACAGGCACGAATGCGGTGTTAGTGTCAGTATTTGAGTTGCTTCCTGTAATATTCCATGTTTTTACTTATTCGTTCCTTACCTTTTCACTTTTGGTGTCTCAAATCCTTCCTTCTTTCTCCTCCTGGAACTACGCATTCCGTTATTTGTCCTCAGAGTTTTTGTGGTATTTGATGTCACCTAACTATATTTAATTAATCAATTTTCGCAATAGATAAGAGATAATAAATTGACAACTAAATGAACAAAAAGTTAAAAAAAAAAAAGGTAATGAGCTTCGTCACGCCAAGTGGCGTATTTGGAATATTGTGTTAGTGACCATACATTTTACAGTCCTTCGGCGCATGATGTTTGGGTTAATGTAGTCGGTATTACGCCCGTGCCACTTTACTTTCACAGAACAAAATCCGGTACACATTTAAGCGCTGTGTGAACCCGAAAGACGTCGATCAGGATCGAACCCTACGTCTAGTCCATCGTAGTCCGGTTCACTAACGACTGAGCTATCGCGGCTCCTTAAATGAACAAAGCTAGGAATAATTCCCGCTATTGGATTACATAAAGAAATAAAATGCAAAATTGGTTAGCCACGTGATAAGACAGAAAGATCAAAATACAACGAGTCATTAAGAAACGTTACGAGAAAATCAGACTCAAAGGTCGACCACAAAAAAAGTTGGATTGGTGGAATATTAGAAACAGTAGAAAACAACAGCAGCAGCAGAGACCAACAGAGGAGTAAAAAACCATAGATCTGTCGCCGACGCTGAAAAACAAATGAGGAAGAAAGGAAAAGTCAATGGGCGTTACGTTTTTTTGTGAGATAATTACCATCATCACGTGCCATACTGGTTGGCTTTGGCGATCATGTCCTTCCACAATTTTCTATCTACCATTATCGTATCAGTTCTCTCTCTCTTTCACTCTCTCTCTCTCTCTCTCTCTCTCTCTCTCTCTCTCTCTCTCTGCTCTCCACTCTTGCTCTCATCAGTCAGTAGTCTCAGAGACTCCAGACTCCGACTTGACGATACCTGTCTGTCTTTAAGCCTGTTAGCTATCCACTCCGCTTGAATACCTGTTAAAACGTTGCACTGTGTTCTGAGTCAGTGGCCCAGTGCATCCGATTTCAGCCATCATTTTGTTCAGGTTTGCTTTCCTTAGCCTTTGATTGCCCCCAATCTTCCTGCAAGGCAGCAGATGATCTTTTCTGTTGGGGGATTCTGCCTTTAGATGGTCGGCCCTCCCAGGTTTACGAGCACCATCTGCCCGAATCACTAGAGGTGACTAATACAGACATGCGACTTGTAATATGAGGAAACTGCAACAAGGAACACTTTTCATGCACAGCCTCCAACTGTTCCCGTCGCCTATCCCCATATACCGGTAAATCACGTCCTCTTGAAAATGATGATCGTCGTAGCACTTGATGTTAGGCCGTCGTTGATGACTCCAATTCCGAACATATAGACACACAATCAGTTGTCAAATTATCCCCGTCGCAAATCAAACAGCAGACCGTAAGATTTGCGCACGGCCGGTTTAGGGAACCATTACGATGACGTAGCACACAACAGTGTCGCCGAACACACAATCTCGCTCCCTTTAGATTTCTGTCTGATTACTCTGGTGTAAACAGCCTACAGCGAACAAAAAACAAAACAAATTCCCCAAAGAGACAAAACTGCGGTTGACGAAGTAGTTTATATTAATGTGTAACATGGAAAAAAAAATCAGTTCGATTGTTGACTGTTTTCCATTCCATGACACCAAGCTATCTAGTATTTTCTCTCTTTGTCGTCCACGATCTCTCTTTCCCTGTATTTTGCCAGTTGTAACCAAGTATTCCAAATTCCTCTTTTCCTAACTGTGCCAAAAAAATGTTGATTGTTTCTTTCTGGTGTTTCTTATGAGCTCCGTTTTTGTGTTGGCCTCTTTGAGAATTTCCTTATGTCTTTTTCGCCATCAAGGTAACTTTCAACATTCTTTTAAGAAATCCCATCAACCTCTAATGTTTTTTTTCCCATTTGTTTCTTTAGTGTCCATGATTTGCTTCCATAGTTCAGAATTGTCTCTATATCGTACCGATGAACAATTTCTCTCTCTTCTATCGACATAATTCTTTTTCATAAGACATTTTTCATTTTCCGAAATGCTATTTTGGCTTGAACTATTATGCTTTTTATTTCTGTGGTGCATCTTCCATGCGATATTATTTATTATTGGTTATTGGTTATGGAAGGCCTCGGTATCACAGCAAACGAATTAAAATCCATAATTGCTCAACCGCCCGTGCCAGTGGAATCATCCGAATTACTAACTCATCTCCCAAACAAAAAAAGGTAACTGTAGTGCCCATCGTAGCAGTCTCAGCACACGCCAAAAGACATAAGGCGAAACCGCGCAGAAAGTGAACACAGCCAACTGTTCCCTGTCATACGATATCATCATTCATCGTAAACAAGCGGGATATCGAAGCAGGATCAAAACGGATGAGACACACAGCTCACGGTGTGCACACAGCACTTAACTCAGTAGCTCCTGCAACAAGCCGGACTTGGAATATGAGGAAACTGCAAGGAGGAACCCTTTTCAGACATTGCCTTCAATGGTTCCTGCCGCCTATCCACCATATACCATGGGAGTCCACGTCCTCCCGAAAATGATGATCGTCATAGCACTTGATGTTAGGCCACCATTCTTGACTCCAATTCCAAACATATAGACACACAGTGGTGGTAAGTTATCATTTCCAATCCAACAGAAGCCGCATGACCTGTAGTTAGTAAAACCACAGAGATAATATGATTTTGTGACCTTCACTGATTCACTCTTAGATGTGAATGTGTAGTTTACACAAGAGGAGAAGTTTTCAACTACAGTGATCCCAATTAAGGCAATTCTGGGATAGTAAGGCAAGTCTCCTTTATAGCAGCAGAACTTGATGTTCAGATATTATTATTGTGCCCAAGTATTTGACACGTTGCACTTGTTTCAGATTTGTCACGTTTGTACATAATTAAGTTGCGATATATATATATATATATATATATATATATATATATATATATATATATATATTGTTTACCTTATTCGTCGTCAAGTGCTGAAAGGAAATATAATATTAATGTATCAATGTTGTGTAATGCGTGTGTGGTGCTCATCGCGATGTCTCATATTTCATTGATCAATCAACGTCTAGGTCAGCCAGTTTTCACCTATTGTTCGTCGATTCAGAATATTAATACTTTCTGGGAAAGATCTGCTGTCTGGTAATGTATTCCATGTTTCAACAAGTTCATATGTTGTTTTTTAAAACGCTTAAATGTCGGTGTCATCGGTTCAATATTCAATAATTCAGGTAAATGTCTCCTTGAATTACATGAGATTACTAATCGAAGGATAGAATACACCCCCGAACTGTGTAACACTGAAAGTAACGGAGATCATGGTCTAATAGATTAAAGGTAAAGTAAAGGTAAAGTAAAGGTAAAGTAAAGGTAAAGTAAAGGTAAAGTAAGGGTAAAGTAAAGGTAAAGTAAGGGTAAAGTAAAAGTAAAATAAGGGTAAAGTAAAGGTAAAGTATGGGTAAAGTAAAGTAAAGGTAAAGTAAAGGTAAAGTATGGGTAAAGTAAAGGTAAAGTAAAGGTAAAGTATGGGTAAAGTAAAGTAAAGGTAAAGTAAAGGTAAAGTATGGGTAAAGTAAAGGTAAAGTAAAGGTAAAGTATGGGTAAAGTAAAGGCAAAGTAAAGGTAAAGTATGGGTAAAGTAAAGTAAAGGTAAAGTAAAGGTAAGGTAAGGGTAAAGTAAAGGTAAAGCAAAGGTAAAGCAAAGGTAAAGTAAAGGTAAAGTAAAGGTAAAGTAAAGGTAAAATACGAGACTTGAATCGGCGTCTTAGCACTTGAGTTTTCACCCATATGTGCTCGGCCGCATATCCATAGGTGTTTGGAGACTTCTAGATAGTGCCGCTTCAAGCATCGAAACTCACGATGCGTGGCGGCATTCCTCACCTTCTCAGAATACTACCCTGGTACCCATTTCTACCAGCGGCTGGGTCGACCACGGGAGTATTTTTATTGCAACCACGAGTACAACTCACACTGCTTCCAGCGGGAATCGAACACAGGCTGTTCGAGCATCGGTAGGTAGTTTTCCCAACTAAGCTACCGAGGCCCACCGTTGTAATAGAGTGTCCACATTATGTAAGAGTAGAAGACTCTGTACACCACGGTGAAGTTGTAGCAGTCTTAGAAGACTTCAGACAAAGATAATCCGACGCGATAACATCCCAGTTGAATTGGTTAAAGCAGGAGGAAAGGTATAATAAATACACTCACTGATATCTGCAAAAAGAACTGGCAGATTGTGGGGTGTGCTATACATCGACACCAGTCGGTAAACATTACCATTCCAAAGAAAGGAAATATGCGCAATTGTCACAATTACAGAACAGTTAGTCTTATCATTTTCTTATTATAACCATTATCTTACCTAAACTACGATATAGAGATATCTGTAAATCATCTCTGAATGACTTCTCCATCTGTGAAGATGACTGGGAATATCAGGTAAGTGATAGCACGTCATGGAGAGCAAGTATAAGGAATGGTATAACATCATTTGAGACTGTGCTAAGGCAAAACTTAGAAGAAAAAAACACTCATGGAAAAAGATGGAAAACCCTGTGGATCAGTGAGCCTGA
Organism: Megaustenia siamemsis; assembly: GCA_032433765.1. Classification (NCBI taxonomy): domain Eukaryota; kingdom Metazoa; phylum Mollusca; class Gastropoda; order Stylommatophora; family Ariophantidae; genus Megaustenia; species Megaustenia siamemsis. Next base: position 82,849,847 of record JAVIAB010000139.1, read on the forward strand.
CTTGTTCATTCTGTGGCCGTGTGTGTTTGTCAAACATTGGTAGAATTAGCCACGAGAAAAGCTGCTTGACAAAAACAAAACCTCAAAAAAAAAATACACAGTAACCTCCACTAGGCCGTCTGACAAAAAGAAAAGTGTCATATATAGTTTCATCAGCTATCAAAGTAAAGTAATGTTAAAATCATGATTGATCGATTCAAACCACAGTCTGAAAATATTACAGAGGAACAAGGTAGTCTTTCGTGCAGGTCGAAGTACACGAGAACAGGTGTCCGAACTTAGAATTCTTTGTAAGAAATACCCCCAACACAAACAAGACCTACACAACGTGTTTATAGACTTGAAGAAAAGAACTTGGACAGAGTTTGGCATGAAACCATTGGGTGACGTTGAGGATGTGTAATTTCGATGTCGACATAGTTCGCAGTTTAAAACATGTATCTCCAGAGGCTTAAGCTTAGGTAGGGATTTCAGCGCCCGAGACAAAGTCAGTTTTCGCGCCACCACCTGGCCCCTCTCGTTATAAGAAACGAGCCTTAAGAGGGTTAGTCACGCTTTCCAGGAAATTGAGTTTTAGAACACGCAAACCTGCATTTAGAACATGCAAACCTGCATTTAGAGAATGAAAACTTGCATTTAGAGCATGCAAATCTGCAATTAGAGCATAAATACTTGCATTTAGAGCATGAAAACCTGCATTTAGTGCATGAAAATCTGCATTTCCAGCATGGAAACCTGTATTTAGAACACGCAAACGTACATTTATAACACGCAAACGTACATTTAAACACGCGAAAACCTGCATTTAAAACATGAAAACCTGCATTTAGAGCACGAAAACCTGCATTTATAACATGAAAACCTGCATTTAGAGCACGAAAACCTGTATTTATAACATGAAAACCTGCATTTAGAGCACGAAAACCTGCATTTAGAACATGTAAACCTGCATTTAGAGCACGAAAACCTGTATTTAGAACATGTAAACCTGCATTTAGAGCACGAAAACCTGTATTTATAACATGAAAACCTGCATTTAGAGCATGAAAACTGCATTTAGAGCACGAAAACCTGTATTTATAACATGAAAACCTGCATTTAGAGCATGAAAACATGCATTTAGAGCACGAAAACCTGTATTTAGAACACAAAAACAAACCTGCATTTCACTGCACATTTTTAAAGGTATAAAGAAGAAAGAAAAAGTGAAATAATTAAGGCAACAATGGTCAATTTGGCGTCCCTATATGTTGTGCGTGGAGACACATATCTCCTCGCTTTATTGCAGCTTTGAATTGTTATGCATTTCTTTGATTTGCCCCTACAGAACATCACTCCAGGCTAAAAAATTCAAACAAATGTGCCCTATTGTTATATCACTTTTTTTCCTATACTCATATACTCATGTGAGACATGGGCTCTTGCAGAAGAGTTACAGAATGAAGACAAACTAGGGAGATGATACGATTAAGAATGTGGACATCCTCAAGTCTCACTTAGCTGGTATCATAAATGAAAAAGTTTGCAAAGTGGCACACCAAGGATTCGGAGTGCATGACATCTTTTAACTATCGTGAATAATGGCAAAATGAAATCGTTTAGCCCCGAAACTCGATCGTCTGGCGTGGCAAAGATCTTTCGGCAGACGGAAATAAGGAAACAAGTCAAAGATTGGACAGACCTTGCCCAGAGAGTGACTAAAGATTGAGATGAATGGAGAAGTTTGACGAAGCCTGTCAATGTTGTCCCAGCGACAACAAGGATTAAGGTTTATTTAAAAAAAAACCATATTGATATTACGATGACTAGCATAATATATTATTTTTTGGCCGCTAAAAATGCACGGAGTAAGGGGAAAAAACATACAGTTGCATGCCTACAATTTTACGAAACAAGGACAAAATAAAATAACTTTAAAATTCGTTATTTTACTTTATCTTTATTTTGTAAAACTGTAAAGTACAATTGTAAGCGCATCCAACTCCCTAAAATTACAAGCGCGACTCTAACTTTATTCATTTTATTGCTGTTTCTGATTCTATATCTTTTTTTTACTCACTTTCATTCCAGTCCTCTTCAGTTCGTTGGAACTTTAGTGGTTGTTCTATGACTTCGTCCGTTGAGGCTACCAGGTAATTTACGATGAAAGTTGAGCAGTTTCTGTTTTGTATCCACGGGGCAAGATATAATTCAACACCAGCTTGCAAGTCTAGTCCCAGTTTGCGAATGCTAATGAGCTTTGGGATGGTGCCCGAAACCTTCCAGACTGACCCGCAGCAGAATTCACTTCATAATTTGAATTCTGGCTTCTATTTTGATCACGTAATTGTGCGACTTGCGCAAGTTCCTTCCGTCACTGACTTGTGACCAAGATAGCCCGATACGAGAGTTCGAAGATGAATGAGAACCAATGTTACCGTCAAGCCTAAAAGCCCTATTACATCCCATGCTTAATTTATGTGGCTATAATAATAGGAGTCGTTTTAAGCAGCAAAACCGTTACTCTGGTTACCAGGTTTTCATTCATTAAGTGCCATCTCCGCATCGAAGGTTGGCTACCATGGAGCAACATTCCGCTCTGTCTCTTGCAGGTTATCATAGGCTGACTTGTCCATCTTTTGATGTTACTCGTTCATATTAGTCTTGGTCTGCCGCTGCCTCTTTTACCTTGTATGTTCTTACTAAGATTACTTTTAGTAGGCTGTTGTGTCTTTTAACATGCTTTAAAAAATCGCATTTGGCTTGTTTAAATTGTTTTTAGTAGTTCTCTTTTATTTTTAGTTGTAAGACTTCTTTATTTGTTTTCTTTTCTTTCCATCTGATTCTTCCTATTCTTCTATAAATGCACATTTCAAAAGCTTCAATTTTCTGTTCTGTTTTCTTGTCTAATGTCCATGTTTCTGCACCATACAGAAGATGTAACATTTTACTTTTCTTAGTTCTGGCCCTGGTGTTATTTGTTTTGATGTTAGTATATTTTTCATGGCATTAAAATTACTTTTTACCATTTCTATTCTTTTGTTTTATTTCATTCTTACATTTTCCATTACTGGTTATAGTATGTCCAAGGTAGTTGTAGTTCTGAACTGTCTCCAGGTCTATTCCTTCAACTTGTATATCCACTTGTAGGTTTTGTGTATTATCATTGTTTAGGATAATAGTTTTAGTCTTTTTGACATTGTTCATATCTATTCCAATTTTTTTGCCTTTCATGTTTATTTCATTAAGTAATTGTTGTAGATATTTAGGATTTTCTGCAAGTAATACAGTATCATCAGCATAGGTTTGCTTCCAGTACAAATTACATTTTTAGTGTAATCTACATAAAGCAGGCATATAAATAGGGAATCATTTCAGAGAAGGAGGTATGTTAACAATACTTAAAATAAAATCACAAATAATCAACAACAGAAAAAAAAACAAAGAACAATAAATGGTCCGAAGCAGGATCGAACCCGTACTCCTTGGCACAGCGCCTTGCCACGAGAAACCAGACGCTGGAGCACACGCCCAACTCTGTTATCTAAAAAGAAAAAAAAACTATCATTGGCGATGTCTTTCATGCAGGTATACCCATGATTATAGCAAAGGGTTAGATCCCAACTCGGGAATAAATTGTGTATCTGTCTTTTCCTATTAAGACAAGTATCTCCCGGATAGTGTAGAGCTGAATAATTGCGTTGCAGACAATGTTGATAATGATCATAATAAATCATAAAGAACAAAGAACAATATATGGCCCGAAGCAGGATCGAACCCCTACTCCTTCTCTCTTCCCTCTATAATAATATTCATGTATTATTATTTGTCTCCAGTCTAAACCACTGGAAACTACTATTCATGCTTTTTCGTCCTATAACTGTTTGTCTGCAACGCAAGTATTCAGCCCTACCATAACCGGGAGATACGTGTCTTGTCTTAATAGAAAAATACAGATACACAATTTAATTCCTAGTTGTGATCGTAACCCTATGCTATAGTCATGTGATCGTAACCCTATGCTATAGTCATGAGTACACCTGCGTGAAAGACATCGTCAACGACAGCTATTTTTTTTAGGTAGCTGAGTTGGCCGTGTGCGCTTGCCTTTGGCCTCTCGTGGCTAGGCGCTGTGTCAAGGAGTCCGGGTTCGATTCTGCTTCGGACCATATATTGTTCTTGTTTTTTTTCTATTGTTAACTATTTGTAAATTGTTTTTATTCTGATTGCTGTAAACATACCTTCTCCCCTGAATTGATTCGCTGATCTATCTCCTCGGAAGTTTCCCTCTATAATATTATTCATTTATTATTATTTGTCTCCAGGCATATATTTGTTTACTTATGCATTTCTCAATAATGTCCTCATGCAGAATATGACTTCTTTTGTCCCACTGTTTTTCCTAAATCCAAATTGTTGTTATTCTAATTCCATATTGATTGTATTATGAATCCATCCTTGTATAACTTTTAGCAAGATTTTTGTTACATGACTCATTCTGATTATTGTTCTAAAACCACTGCATTTAATTAACTGTACCATTCTGTTTAGGCAATGCAATGAAAGTTGTTTTTAGTTCATTTTGTATGCATTCTGTATGGTATATATCGTTGCATATATATGTGATCACCTCCATGCCAAAATCTTCTAGCGCCTTTATCATCTCTATCTGTATGTTGTCAGGTCCTGCAGCTTAGATCTTTTTTTATTGTTTGTATAGTTTTTTTTCCACACTACAGATTTTAAGATTGTATAGCCTGATGTACATTTTATAAATGGTTTCTTGTCCCTTTCGTCATTAAATAAGTATGTAATATGTTCCTGTCATTTATTGATTATATCTTTGTTGTCTGTTAGCATTTTTGTTGTTGTTGTTTACAATTCTTCCACTTTCTGTGACTTAAAAATTTTTTACTGGTCATTCTCTTTATTTCTGTTTACATCCCTCTTAAATCTTGTTTATTTTCCATGGTTTAGAATTCTATACATCGTTGGCTGATCCAGTTTTCTTTTGCCTTTTTGCACATGTTGCGTATTTCATTACATATTTTGTTGTATTGGGTAGTATTCTTTCTACGGTTGTCTTCTTTTTTCTATTTTTTAAAGATGGCGTCAGTTAACAATTTGTGTGTTTTGTACTTTTCATCTTTGGGTAAGGTGTCGCAAGTTTCTTGTATGCTTTTCTTAATGCATTGCCATTTGATTGTAACTTTTCCAGGTTTTCATCCACTGAAAAAGGAAGTGTATATTTTTGTCAGCAAAAAAAAAGGAAGATTTCCTGGTTTTGTTTTTTTTTGGTCAGGAAAAAAAAAAGAAAGATTGTGTGTGTCTGTGTGTGCTTTTTGGTCAGGAAATGAGGATGAACTTCACGATTTGTCTCAAACAATTTCTGACACTCTATATTATGGCACTGATACTACACGTGATATGTAATATACTAGTACCGCTAATTACTAAAACTGCTACTAATACTACAGCTACTGCTACTACTACTACTACTACTACTACTATCACAACCACCTAAATACTTATTGAAGCTACCCTCTAACTCTCCTTTCTTCAGATGACTGGTTTGGTCACTCTTTTTGAACTGCTGTCTACAACAAACTCATCATCATCATCATCATCATCATCATCATCATTGAGTGCCGTCTCCGCATCGAAAGTCGGCTACTATGGAGCGTCATTTCACTCTATTTCTTGCTTTGATGGTGCAGATTGTCATAATTTGACTTGTCCAACTTTTAATGTTACTCGTCCATGTTAGTCTTGGTCGGCATCTGCCTTTATTACCTTGTATTTTCCCTTCCAATATTACTTTTATTAGGCTGTTGTGTCTTTTAACATGCCTCAAAAATTTCTTTTGTTTTGTTCTAATTGTGTTTAGTAGTTCTCTTTTCATTTTCAGTTGTTTTAAAACTTCATCGTTTGTTTTCTTTCTTTCCATCCAATTCTACCTATTCTTCTATAAATCCACATTTCAAAGGCTTAAATTTTCTGTTCTGTATTCTTGTCTAATGTCCATGTTTCTGCACCACACATGAATATTGAGAAGATGTAACATTTTGCTAATCTTAGTTTTAGCCTTGGTGTTATTTGTTTTGATGTTAGTATATTTTTTCATGACATTAAAATTACTTTTTGCCATACCTATTCTTTTGTTTATTTCAGTTGTACATTTTCCATCGCTGGTTATATATGCCCCAGGTAGTTGTAGCTCTGAACTGTTTCCAGATGTATTCCTTCAACTTTGATATTTATTTGTAGGTCTTGAGAATTTTCTTTGTTTATGGCAATAATTTTGGTCTTTTTGATATTCATATCTAGTCCATATTTTTTGCTTGTCATGTTTATTACATTAAGTAATTGTTGTAGATTACAGGATCCAAACAATATACAGACTACAAATCACATCGGAGAGACCGGAGGTATTAGATCACGTAGTATTGGCCAGGTAGCTCAGCTATATATACACCTACTACACTAAAATTAACATATATTCACTTTACTTACGAGTTTTATAGTATTATCCAATATTTGTGTGGATGCGGGAAAATATAATATATGGATTTACGGGGAAGAGAAACATAAGTCATAAAACGTAATAACAAATGTAAACCTTACGGGAAAAAATGTAAGACCTGGTAACCTAACTAAACGTACCTCCTGAAACGTATGCAAACTAATTATACCGTTCCAGTTTACATTATGAATAGATATTTGTCTCAATGTTCATGATTTTTTTTTTTTTTTGGCCTTCACTCGACACCTAAAGGAATGTAATCTTGATCACCTTCATCGTTCGGGCTCACATGGACGTTATCGAGTTATTGAGTTATTAGCGGGTCATCATCATTGCACTCCAAACATGTTCATAGGTTCTCAGATTCCCTCCTCAGCAAGTCCCACATTGTCCAGCGACAGACGACTCCAGTTCTGTGTTGGTTGATTTAGTCTTATTACACACACACACACACTAAGTTTCTCGTTTCTGGCTGTGCCCATCTTAACTCCCATCTCTTTCATTTGAAGGAGTGACGTGGACGTATTGTTGTCGAAGAACAAGGACGTTAACTTTGCGTAGTTGCGCTGTTTTGTTTTTTCATTTTCGCCTTTCGGCAAACACATCCGTCTTCAGCACCGTATTTGTAGTCCATGGCTAACTTTCCTCTTGGTTCATACTCACTTGACTTGATTAGACTGGTCAGCTTTAAAATAAGTTATAAACTTCGTTGAAGACAACGGTCAACATAAATTTACAATATGCGGATGACACCGTCTTAATAGCAGAGACATAGAACGAACTACAAGAAATGATAGACATAATAGTATAAGAAAGCAACAAGAAAGGTCTCAGCCTGAATAGTAAGAAAACAGAAGTAATGGTTATATCGAAGAAACAATCATCACCAGCATGCAGCATAAAAATAAACGAGACAAATCTGAAACAAGTGCAACGTTTCAAATACTTGGGCACAATAATAACATCAGATGGGAGATGCACCACAGAAATAAAAAGCAGAATAGCTCAGGCCAAAATAGCATTTCAGAAAATGAAAAATATCTTATGCAACAAATCTATGTCAATAAAAATGAGAAAGAGAGTTCATCGGTGCTATATAGAACCAATTCTGACCTATGGAAGCGAATCATGGACAGTAGAGAAACAAATGAAAAGACGATTAGAGGCCACAGAGATGGGATTTCTCGGAAGAATGTTGAAAGTTCCCTGGACAGATAAAAAGATCAATGAGGAAGTTCTCAAAGAGGCCAACACAAAAAGGGAGCTCTTAAAAAACATCAGAAAGAAGCAATCAACATTTTTCGAGCACATCATGAGAAGAGGAAAGTTGGAATACTTGGTTACAACTGGCAAAATCAAAGGAAAGAGAGATCGCGGACGACAAAGAGAGAAAATACTGGATAGCTTGGTGTCATGGCATGGAAAACAGCCAACAACAGAACTGATACGATGCACTGTAGATAGAAGATTGTGGAGGGACATGATCGTCTACGCCAACCGGCATGGTACATGATGATGATGATAAACTTCGAATATCTGGGTACATCATTCACTAAAGCGATAATTTTCGGTAAGAAGATTTGGGGATAAAGATACGATTCTGTAAGCGGGATAAAAGAAATAGACATCCTATGCAAAAAGGGCAGATCAAACTTTGGGACAGCTATTCCCTATATTTCAACACAAAGCAATACCTCTCACCACCAAGAAACATCTTATATAGAGTAGATTCATTTCCACAATGTGGTATCAGTGCTAAACCTAGTCACTTACAACTAAGCATAAAATAAAGCTTGTCACTATAGAGATAAGATGTCTGAGAATTGCGCTTGTGTTTGACCAGAAAAGATAGAATCAGGAATTATATTATAAAGAGTAGGCATTGAAATGTAGGGATTGAAGAGAGTAGGCATTGAAATGTAGGGATTGAAGAGAGTAGTCTTTGAAATATAGGGATTGAAGAGAGTAGGCATTGAAATGTAGGGATTGAAGAGAGTAGTCTTTTAAATATAGGGATTGAAGAGTGTAGGCATTGAAATGTAGGGATTGAAGAGAGTAGGCATTGAAATGTAGGGATTGAAGAGAGTAGGCATCAATCCTAAGCTACACGCAGAAACAATTTATAAACTTATTTGTCATCTACAAAGAATGCCATGTTATTCATTCTCACACAAGACATATATTAAAAGTGGAGAAGGTAGAAGTGCAAACAGCAGGCCCAGAGTAAGATGGACAGACAGCATCAAAGAAACAATACACCAACATCACTTAGCAATGACTGAAGCCACAAGAAGGGAGAAAACCAGAATTTTGTATCTGCCTCGACACCCGAATGGCTACAAGAGAAATTGATGAAAGTCTGCTTCTAGGGGCACTGCGAAGAGGTGAGGTTGGATCTGGATAATTTTGGTTCATCAAGCAAAACACAAACAGTCAGATGTGAGTCACTGACTACTTTGTGCCCTCTTGATGATAGTTACTTTCGTTCTTCTTGTTTTCTTTTTTTTTAGTAAGAGAAAATAAAATAAAAAAATAATAAAAGAACGAAGTGAAATTGGCAGAAATATGATTATCGAGATGTTGATAGATAAATCAACCAAAGTGGACCAAGAACATTATGACACAGCGAGTCTATGGCACAATGCAATTAAGAAACAATGACATAATGTCCCATCGATATTATTATTATAACACAGCAATATTTAACCAACGAAATGAAGGCAGAGATGAAAGAAAAAAAGCGCAGCAGAAAATAATTCAGAACTCACGTAAAACAAAAAAACAAAAAAAAAAAAAAAAAAAAATCCTGTTCATTTGTCTTCTAGACCTGTCATTCAAACATTTGTAGAATCAGCAATGATAGAATCAGCAATGATAGAATCTGCATCCACCAATTATTACTGAAAGTGGGGCTTACTCTGTTTCCAACACCTGTATATATATATATATATATATATATATATATATATATATATATATATATATATATATATATATATATAAAGATATAGAATAATAATAATAATTATTATTATTATTGATATTGTTATTAAATAGGCCACACGTTAAGGCCTGTTTTTGGTGTAGCGCTCTATATTCACGCCATGTGGGAAATATAAAAAGCCATTTGATGATAATCTGTATTCTGAATACATGAATGTTGCGTCTAATAACAGAAAAAAAAAGGTGACGAAGTAGAGTTTGCTTCCCCCCCCCCCACTCTTCCCCCCCCCCCCCCCCCCCCTTTCTCTCCCTTCTCTCCCGTTCTTACCCTCTTCAATATAATTAAGTTTCCCTATAAAAGTTTACAGGTTAAATAAAGGGAAATACTGAATTATTGGCCCGCAGTGCTCGGAGGTTACACACATACACAAAAACACACACAAGCAAAAAAAAACACACACATATAAATGGTATAGGCAGGCGATGACCAAGTTAACAGTGCCCGTGCGCGATGAAATGAATCTCAGCAGTAATAATTTTTTTTTCCCTTTTGCCAGCGGTTCGAAACATTTGGTGAATCGTGACCACCGGATTCCTTAAAGTTGACTTCATTGACCTCTTTCTTCCATTTCCATATCTTCATCACCTTTTTATTTCCATACTCGTATCTTACTGCCTTCTTATTTCCATACTGGTCTCTTACGCCCTTCTTACTTCCATACTCGTATCTTACTGCCTTCTTATTTCCATACTCGTCTCTTACACTCTTCTTACTTCCATACTCGTATCTTACTGCATTCTTATTTCCATACTCGTCTCTTACGCCCTTCTTACTTCCATACTCGTATCTTACTGCATTCTTATTTCCATACTCGTCTCTTACACCCTTCTTACTTCCATACTCGTATCTTACTGCCTTCTTATTTCTATACTCGTACTTTAGTGCCTTCTTATTTCCATACTCATATATTACCGCTTTATCGTTCCAATATTCGTATCTCTCCGTCTTATTTGCATATTTATATCTTACCGCCTTCATTGTTCAATACTCGTATCTTACCGCCTTCATATTTCCGTATTGGCATTAGCCTGCTCTGACGGCCTCACTCATATTCGATCAGATATGACATCATGCAACACTACAACTCAATAGGTGCTCTTCTACTAAATCACGTTCTATGCACTCAAATTTTACCAGCAGAGCACCTGTACAAATCAGCTCCTCTGTCGTGTCCCTACCACAAAGTGGTAGAGGACCCTGCGTACCCATGTCCTTGGGAGCTGTTCCAAAATGGAAAGATCAAAGGGCTGGGACCAGGAAAATGAAAAACAAGCATGTTGAAATCGGATGCACCGGGCTACACGTTTAACATAACAGTGCAGTGTAACTCTCACCATAAAGTTATTTACATACTGGTATCTTACCGCGCTATTGTTCCAATACTCGTATCTTACAGCCTTATCGTTCCAATACTCATATCTTACAGCCTTATTGTTCCAATACTCATATCTTACAGCCTTATCGTTCCAATACTCGTATCTTACAGCCTTATCGTTCCAATACTCATATCTTACAGCCTTATTGTTCCAATACTCATATCTTACAGCCTTATTGTTCCAATACTCATATCTTACAGACTTATCGTTCCAATACTCATATCTTACAGCCTTATTGTTCCAATACTCATATCTTACAGCCTTATCGTTCCAATACTCATATCTTACAGCCTTATTGTTCCAATACTCATTTCTTACAGCCGTATCGTTCCAATACTCGTATCTTACAGCCTTATCGTTCCAATACTCATATCTTGCTGCCTTATCGTTCCAATACTCGTATCTTACAGCCTTATCGTTCCAATACTCAAATCTTGCTGCCTTATCGTTCCAATACTCGTATCTTACAGCCTTATTGTTCCAATACTCGTATCTTACAGCCTTATTGTTCCAATACTCATATCTTACAGCCTTATCGTTCCAATACTCGTATCTTACAGCCTTATTGTTCCAATACTCATATCTTACAGCCTTATTGTTCCAATACTCGTATCTTACAGACTTATTGTTCCAATACTCGTATCTTGCTGCCTTATTGTTCCAATACTCGTATCTTACAGACTTATCGTTCCAATACTCATATCTTACAGCCTTATTGTTCCAATACTCATATCTTACAGCCTTATTATTCCAATACTCGTATCTTACAGACTTATTGTTCCAATAATCATATCTTACAGCCTTATTGTTCCAATACTTGTATCTTACAGACTTATCGTTCCAATACTCATATCTTACAGCCTTATCGTTCCAATACTCATATCTTACAGCCTTATTGTTCCAATACTCATATCTTACAGCCTTATCGTTCCAATACTCATATCTTACAGACTTATCGTTCCAATACTCGTATCTTACAGCCTTATCGTTCCAATACTCGTATCTTACAGCCTTATCGTTCCAATACACATATCTTACAGACTTATCGTTTCAATACTCATATCTTACAGCCTTATCGTTCCAATACTCGTATCTTACAGCCTTATCGTTCCAATACTCATATCTTACAGACTTATTGTTCCAATACTCGTATCTTGCTGCCTTATTGTTCCAATACTCATATCTTACAGCCTTATTGTTCCAATACTCGTATCTTACAGCCTTATTGTTCCAATACTCGTATCTTACAGCCATATTGTTCCAATACTCATATCTTAGAGCCTTATTGTTCCAATACTCATATCTTACAGCCTTATTGTTCCAATACTCATATCTTACAGACTTATTGTTCCAATACTCATATCTTACAGACTTATTGTTCCAATACTCATATCTTACAGCCTTATTGTTCCAATACTCATATCTTACAGCCTTATTGTTCCAATACTCATATCTTACAGCCTTATTGTTCCAATACTCATATCTTACAGCCTTATTGTTCCAATACTCATATCTTACAGACTTATTGTTCCAATACTCATATCTTACAGCCTTATTGTTCCAATACTCATATCTTACAGCCTTATTGTTCCAATACTCATATCTTACAGCCTTATTGTTCCAATACTCATATCTTGCTGCCTTATTGTTCCAATACTCGTATCTTGCTGCCTTATTGTTCCAATACTCATATCTTGCTGCCTTATTGTTCCAATACTCGTATCTTGCTGCCTTATTGTTCCAATACTCGTATCTTACAGCCTTATTGTTCCAATACTCGTATCTTGCTGCCTTATTGTTCCAATACTCGTATCATGCTGCCTTATTGTTCCAATACTCATATCTTGCTGCCTTATTGTTCCAATACTCGTATCTTGCTGCCTTATTGTTCCAATACTCGTATCTTGCTGCCTTATTGTTCCAATACTCATATCTTACAGCCTTATTGTTCCAATACTCATATCTTGCTGCCTTATTGTTCCAATACTCATATCTTGCTGCCTTATTGTTCCAATACTCATATCTTGCTGCCTTATTGTTCCAATACTCGTATCTTACAGCCTTATTGTTCCAATACTCGTATCTTACAGCCTTATTGTTCCAATACTCATATCTTACTGACTTATTGTTCCAATACTCATATCTTACAGCCTTATTGTTCCAATACTCATATCTTACAGCCTTATTGTTCCAATACTCGTATCTTGCTGCCTTATTGTTCCAATACTCGTATCTTGCTGCCTTATTGTTCCAATACTCATATCTTGCTGCCTTATTGTTCCAATACTCGTATCTTGCTGCCTTATTGTTCCAATACTCGTATCTTGCTGCCTTATTGTTCCAATACTCGTATCTTACAGCCTTATTGTTCCAATACTCATATCTTGCTGCCTTATTGTTCCAATACTCGTATCTTGCTGCCTTATTGTTCCAATACTCATATCTTACAGACTTATTGTTCCAATACTCATATCTCACAGACTTATTGTTCCAATACTCGTATCTTGCTGCCTTATTGTTCCAATACTCATATCTTACAGACTTATTGTTCCAATACTCATATCTTACAGACTTATTGTTCCAATACTCATATCTTACAGACTTATTGTTCCAATACTCATATCTTACAGCCTTATTGTTCCAATACTCATATCTTACAGGCTTATTGTTCCAATACTCATATCTTACAGCCTTATTGTTCCAATACTCATATCTTACAGACTTATTGTTCCAATACTCATATCTTACAGACTTATTGTTCCAATACTCATATCTTACAGCCTTATTGTTCCAATACTCATATCTTACAGCCTTATTGTTCCAATACTCGTATCTTGCTGCCTTATTGTTCCAATACTCATATCTTACAGACTTATTGTTCCAATACTCATATCTTACAGCCTTATTGTTCCAATACTCATATCTTACAGCCTTATTGTTCCAATACTCGTATCTTGCTGCCTTATTGTTCCAATACTCATATCTTACAGACTTATCGTTCCAATACTCGTATCTTACAGACTTATTGTCCAATACTCGTATCTTACAGACTTATTGTTAAAATACTCGTATCTTACAGTTTTATTGTTCCAATACTCGTATCTTGCTGCCTTATTGTTCCAATACTCATATCTTACAGACTTATCGTTCCAATACTCGTATCTTACAGACTTATTGTTCCAATACTCATATCTTACAGACTTATTGTTAAAATACTCGTATCTTACAGTTTTATTGTTCCAATACTCGTATCTTACAGCCTTATTGTTCCAATACTCATATCTTACAGACTTATTGTTCCAATACTCATATCTTACAGACTTATTGTTAAAATACTCGTATCTTACAGTTTTATTGTTCCAATACTCGTATCTTACAGCGTTATTGTTAAAATACTCGTATCTTACAGCCATATTGTTCCAATACTCATATCTTACAGACTTATTGTTCCAATACTCATATCTTACAGACTTATTGTTAAAATACTCGTATCTTACAGTTTTATTGTTCCAATACTCGTATCTTACAGCCTTATTGTTAAAATACTCGTATCTTACAGCCATATTATTCCAATACTCATATCTTACAGCCATATTGTTCCAATACTCATATCTTACAGACTTATTGTTCCAATACTCGTATCTTACAGACTTATTGTTCCAATACTCGTATCTTACAGACTTATTGTTCCAATACTCGTATCTTACAGACTTATTGTTCCAGTACTCGATCATTGCTGCCTTATTGCTCCAATACTCGTATCTCTCCTTCTCCCCCTTCATATTTCCATTCTCGTATCTTATCGCCTTATAGCTCCAATACTCGTATCTTGCCGCCTTCTTATTTCCATATTCATATTTTCACTGGCTTGATTTAAAATCATCATGGCTCACTCCGTCGCTTTTGACACGTAAATTGTAATGATAAAGAGGTGTAACTTGTGCTAAAGGGAAATAAGAAAAGAAAAGAAAAAAACAAGCCAAGAAATTGAAACATGTTGGTCATGCACAAGGAAATAGGCAGGAATCACAAACTATTGATATCGTGCGAGGATGCTGTAAAGCTGGGTGAATGAAGGGGGGAAAATACAACCATGCAAGTGTATGTAACAGCTTCATTTAGTGAGGTGTGGTTGTCTTGTGCGTGTTTTTTGTCCTACTCTACCGATGAAGACCTGTAACCGAAACGTTCTGTTACCATGTTAAAGGATATGATGACATTTAAGATCATTATGGAGGGTATAGATTTTAGACTTAAGGCTTAGGACTTTAAAACGGAATCGCTTTACTGCTGGCGGGGCATTACACATAACTGCTCAGCCCCCGTTCTAGCAACCAACAAGGTGTTTATCCTGATCGTTCATACTGTTCTATTGAACGTGTTGCGTTCTGTAAAAATGGTGCATTCTTTTCATTCATACTGTTCTATTGAACGTGTTGCGTTCTGTAAAAATGGTGCATTTTTTCATTCATACTGTTCTATTGAACGTGTTGCGTTCTGTAAAAATGGTGCATTTTTTTCATCCATACTGTTCTATTGAACGTGTTGCGTTCTGTAAAAATGGTGCATTTTTTTCATTCATACTGTTCTATTGAACGTGTTGCGTTCTGTAAAAATGGTGCATTTTTTTTCATTCATACTGTTCTATTGAACGTGTTGCGTTCTGTAAAAATGGTGCATTTTTTTCATTCATACTGTTCTATTGAACGTGTTGCGTTCTGTAAAAATGGTGCATTTTTTCATTCATACTGTTCTATTGAACGTGTTGCGTTCTGTAAAAATGGTGCATTTTTTCATTCATACTGTTCTATTGAACGTGTTGCG
Source organism: Megaustenia siamemsis (assembly GCA_032433765.1). Lineage (NCBI taxonomy): Eukaryota > Metazoa > Mollusca > Gastropoda > Stylommatophora > Ariophantidae > Megaustenia > Megaustenia siamemsis. The sequence goes on from JAVIAB010000139.1 coordinate 82,865,553, forward strand.
TTCTGTAAAAATGGTGCATTTTTTCATTCATACTGTTCTATTGAACGTGCTGCGTTCTGTATAAACGGCGCGCAGCTCATAAAGCACATTTCCAGGTCGCCTTAACGGCTGTCGCGGGCAGTATAATGGTCTCCATGCGTCTCGTGCCAAATGCGTGCGTAGATTTCATGATCAGTTAGCGTGTTCCAAGAATGGCTATCCCTACAAATGAAGTCAGGTCCCCACGTCGGTAAAACACTAGATTCTCTTACAATGGAGAATAACCGTACATCCCGTGTCCGATTCCCTCTGGAAGCAGTGTAAATTGTACTCGTTGTTGGGAAAAAAAAAACTACCCCCGTGGTCGACCCATCTGCTGGCAGAAATGTGTACCAGGGTAGTACCCTGGGAAGGTGAGGAATGCCGCCGTGCATCGTTAGTTTCGATGCCCGAAGCGACACTATCCAGAAGTCTCCGAACACTTCTGGGTAGGAGACCGAGCACATATGGGTGAAAACTCACGTGCTAAGACGCTGAATCAAGTCTCGTACTTTACTTTTACCTTTACAATGGAGGATATATGTCATTTAAACCAATGGAAAAAATACCAAGAAGAAAATACAGTGGTGCAAAATACGAGTATTACAGACTAGCTGGAATTGACTGCTGCAGACGCTGGACACCTAACTCAGGACAAATAAAACTGAACTGTAGCTGTCATAGGAGTAACGACACGGCGTATGTTCATGTATTCTTGATTATAGAATCATTATAGTATTACTGGGGAACCGCGATAGCTCAGTGATTAGTGAACTGGACTACAAAGGACAAGAGGTAGGGTTCGAATCCCAACCGACGGCACCGGTTCACCCAGCCAGTAATAGGTACCGGATTTTTTTCTGGGAAAGTAAAGCGGCACAGGCGTAATACTGACCACATTACCCCACAAATCATGTGCCGAAGGTCTGTAAAATTTATGGTCACTAACATCATATTCCTCATGCGGCACTTGGTGTGACGGGGGTACTTTACTTTTTATAGTTTTTCTGTTACGGCGTCTGTTAATGATGCGATCATTTGCTGGCAATAAACGAAGAAATCAGCACAGAATACGAACTACACAGTGCCAGTTGGGACCATGATGTACTTTTCATAAAGCTGGTCAACATTTCATTTCTTTTAAGATGGCCGGCATTCTTCTTCCTCCTCTGCCTCGTCTTCTTGTTCTCTTCCGCGCCATTCATCGGTCACAAAACATCGAGCAACCACAGTGATCCGTGTGCCCTGTGACGTGTCAGTCCCTTCAATTCGTGCGATTCGTGGTCGTGGAAAACTAACTTCGTGTAGTTAGTTAGGTTCACAAGGCAGAATTTGTCTAACGCACACCGGGCGAACCGATAGGTGCTCAGATATCCCACTCAAGAGTCTCTGAAGGAAAACCCATAACCACGTGCACGAACTCCGTTGCACAGTGTGGTTAGGTTTTTGCTGACAATTTTACCGTTGCAGCAGCCATATTTATGACTCTTTTCATTTATGAAAATGACTTATGACTCTTTTCATTTATGAAAATGACTTATGACTCTTTTCAATTATGCAAATGACCTATGACTCTTTCCAATTATGAAAATGACTTATACCTCTTTTCATTTATGAAGATGATTTATGACTCTTTTCAATTATGAAAATGACTTATAACTCTTTTCATTTATGAAAATGACAATAACTCTTTTCAATGGTAACTGTTAAGGGATCTTTAACGAGCGCGAGTGCACACGGGAGCTCCTGTTTATTGCCGTTATCCGAGAGGGATAGACATCTGAGCTCGTTACCTAAGAGATCACAGGAGTAAAGAAGCCAAGGATTTATTAATGTTAGGAAAAATTAAAATTACCACTGCTTCTGATGGGGGGTTGAACCCGGATCCTTCCTGCACTAAGGCCGATGTCTTACCTCTAGACTACTCCTCCGCTGCCCACCCTGCAACCAACCAATCTGTGATTTTAATCAGATAACAACGAGTATGTAGTAAAGTAAAAAGGTAAAGTACCCCCGTTACGTCAAGTGGCGTATAGGGAAATATGGTGTTAGTGACCATAAATTTTACAGACCTTCAGCACATGATTTTTTGGGGTATTGTGGTCGGTATTACGCCCGTGCCGCTTTACTTTCCCAGAAAAAAATCTGGTACCCATTTAAGGTTGGGTGCGTGCTGAAGTCGGATGTGTTGGGCCGAAAGGCGCAAATATAACAGTTATACTGCAAACCACAACACAACGCAGAAACGTCCACTTAATGTCCTTTTAAGGACGGATGATGAAGAGGAATTCTACAGTCTACGAATACTCTAGAATACTTTAGTCATCGGGCGAATGCAAGCAAGCAAGGTTGGGTGAACCCGGAAGCCGTCGGTTGGGATCAAACCCTCCCTATTGTCCTTTGTAGTCCCGTTCACTAACCACTGAGCTATCGCAGCTCCCTTAGTGTGCAGTAATGACAATGAACTAGTTGCATATATCATGTAAATAAGCAGAAGTTAAATTAATTTACAAAAACAATATTGGACCGAAATGTTTCGGGATGAAAGAAAAAGTAAACAAAACTGGGATGAGACAGTGTATGAGAACGGGCCAGTCACATGTCTTATTCCTGATCACGTGCATGTCTTGTTTCTGATCACGTGATAGTGGAGTGTGTTGTGTCTAAAAATAGCATCGCTATTGTTCATGGGCGAACCTAAAAATATAGTGTGGTTCTATTGTGTTCATCCGTGGTTTTACAATTATATTAATTGTGATTCAATAACAAGCCTGACAGCACATTTCAGACATACCTATTGTTCTTTAGTTATAGAAAGTGAGGAAACAAAATACGTGTTAACACTATTTTCAAACTGGAAAAAATACACACACAAAACTTCTTCCTCTTCTTCTACCTTACAGCTCCCTGTGGAGCATAGGTCATAAACAAACACTTTCCAAGTCGTTCTTTTTTCTTGCCATTCTTTTAAGATCATTCCATGTCTTCCCCATCATCTTCATCTCTGCATCTGTCTGTCTTCTCCAAGAATTTTTTGGTCTTCCTCTTTGTTTTTTCTCCTGGGGATTCCAAAAAAGGGCTTGTTGTGTAATACTCTCAGTTGGCTTCCGCAGAGTGTGTCCTATCCAGCGCCATCGTCTTCGCTGTATCTCATTATCCACTGGTATTTGACTGGTACATTTCCATAATTCTATGTTAGTGATTTTGTCCTGCCATTTCCATCCTTACAAAAAACTTAACAATACCTAAATAGTTCTTTGATTGTGGAGATCTAGAAGTATCAAATAATTTTTTTTTTTATCTATTTGAGATGCTAAAGATCAATTATAACAGCAACAGACTGGCCACGCGGATCAAAGAACAATGACTGTCCAGGTCACGGTCTGGTCACGCTCCCTTTCCTTAGGTTCTACTGAAGTATGACGTAAGCTTAATAATTAATGGCGTAATAGTAAAATGCGAGGAAAATTAATTGCGGATAAGAAATAATTGGATGGAAAGATCATTATCATCATCATCAAGTTGCATGTCTTTTACATAACGTTGCATTCACCACAACCCTTCTGAAAGATTCTCTGTCTCTAGCAAGATCTCTCTAAGAACGTTGCACTCACCACAACCCGTCTGAAAGGATCTATGTCTTTAGCCAGATCGACCACAGAACGTTGCACTCACCACAACTCGTCTGAAAGGATCTATATCTTTAGCCAGATCGACCACAGAACGTTGCACTCACCACAACTCGTCTGAAAGAATCTCTGTTTCTAGCCAGATCGACCACAGAACGTTGCACTCACCACAACTCGTCTGAAAGAATCTCTGTCTTTAGCCAGATCTCCCACAGAACGTTGCACTCACCACAACTCGTCTGAAAGAATCTCTGTCTTTAGCCATATCGACCACAGAACGTTACACTCACCACAATTCGTCTGAAAGAATCTCTGTCTTTAGCCAGATCGACCACAGAACGTTGCACTCACCACAACTCGTCTGAAAGAATCTCTGTCTTTAGCTAGATCGACCACAGAACGTTGCACTCACCACAACTCGTCTGAAAGAATCTCTGTCTTTAGCTAGATCGACCACAGAACGTTGCACACCACAACTCGTCTGAAAGAATCTCTGTCTTTAGCTAGATCGACCACAGAACGTTGCACTCACCACAACTCGTCTGAAAGAATCTCTGTCTTTAGCCAGATCGACCACAGAACGTTGTACTCACCACAACTCGTCTGAAAGAATCTCTGTCTTTAGCCAGATCGACCACAGAACGTTGCACTCACCACAACAATTCTGAAAGAATCTCTGTCTTTAGCCAGATCGACCACAGAACGTTGCACTCACCACAACTTGTCTGAAAGAATTTCTGTCTTTAGCCATATCGACCACAGAACGTTGCACTCACCACAACTCGTCTGAAAGAATCTCTGTCTTTAGCCATATCGACCACATAACGTTGCACTCACCACAATTCGTCTGAAAGAATCTCTGTCTTTAGCCAGATCGACCACAGAACGTTGCACTCACCACAACCCGTCTGGAAGAATCTCTGTTTCTAGCCAGATCGACCACAGAACGTTGCACTCACCACAACCCGTCTGAAAGAATCTCTGTTTCTAGCCAGATCGACCACAGAATGTTGCACTCACCACAACTCGTCTGAAAGGATCTATGTTTTTAGCCAGATCGACCACAGAACGTTGCACTCACCACAACTCGTCTGAAAGAATCTCTGTTTCTAGCCAGATCGACCACAGAACGTTGCACTCACCACTGAAAGAATCTCTGTTTCTAACCAGATCGACCACAGAACGTTGCACTCACCACAACTCGTCTGAAAGAATCTCTGTTTCTAGCCAGATCGACCACAGAACGTTGCACTCACCACAACTCGTCTGAAAGAATCTCTGTCTTTAGCCAGATCGACCACAGAACGTTGCACTCACCACAACTCGTCTGAATGAATCTCTGTCTTTAGCCAGATCGACCACAGAACGTTGCACTCACCACAACTCGTCTGAAAGAATCTCTGTCTTTAGCCAGATCTCCCACAGAACGTTGCACTCACCACAACTCGTCTGAAAGAATCTCTGTCTTTAGCCAGATCGACCACAGAACGTTGCACTCACCACAACTCGTCTGAAAGAATCTCTGTCTTTAGCCATATCGACCACTTCTTCTATTGTCAGCTCAAGGTCTCCTTAATGTCTTGAAACCATATATTTCTTGGTGTGCCTTTGATGCGACGCACAGGAACCATGCCTTTTATTATTTGTCTTTTCAGTTCTTTCATTTGTTTTTGACTTGGCCATCGTATTTTTAGTTACTCTGTATAATAATATTTATAGGTCAGCTCCTTTTAATGTTTTCCGTGGACAGATCACCTTAAGAAATCCCACATTTATGTACAAATGGATGCTGCATCCATTTAACTCGAGATGTCCTTATTTATAGACAACGAAGACAACAATCTTATTTTTTTTTTTTTTAAACAAAAATTTAAAAAATGGCAGGACAAAATCACTGACATAGAATTATGGAAATGTACCAGTCAAACACCAGTGGATACAGCGAAGACGATGGCGCTGGATAGGACACACACTACGGAAGCCAACTGAGAGTATTACACAACAGGCCCTTTTTTTGGAATTCCCAGGGGAAAAGACAAAGAGGAAGACCAAGAAATTCTTGGAGAAGATAGATAGAAACAGAGATGAAGATGATGGGGAAGACATGGAATGATCTTAAAAGAATGAGAAGAGACAGAACGACTTGGAAAATATTTGTTGAAGACCTATGTTCCACAGGGAGCTGAAAAGGTAGAAGAGAAGAAGAGAAAAATCTTATTTTATTTAGCCACGTAACTAAAAGAGAGCAACTGGAATATTTCGTGAAAACTTAAAAAAGTAAGAAATAATAGATAAAGGAAAACAGATAGAATGATGCTCGGCAGTTTAACTCTTTCCATACGGAAGCTTTTTATCAATGCAACATTGCATTCTGAAATCTACAAAAAAATATTTTCCATTGTTATAAGAATCAATCTACATATTCATATTTATCTAACATATAACATATAACATATTATATATGAATGCTTAGATAATTGAACAAAGTATTAGATATCACTAATATCAAGATTATACAAGGCTTGTAAAAAAAATATGGTTTGACGACGGTTCACACTAATCAAATTGAGACTGACGCACTGTGCGGCGAAGCGTACGGGGCCGAAATCGGCATGGCGTACAGTGTGTCGAAGGTATGGAAAGAGTTAATAGAATGGTTTGGTAGTAAATCAACAACAGAACTGACAAACAACTGTGGAGACATGAAGTTGTGCTGGGACACGGTCACCTACGTTGCAAGCATGGTGATTGATGATGACTCCTAACGACCTTAATTTAACATTTACGGATGTGACAACACTGTTTCGACCATACAATATGGACTGTCATGAAAACACTTCAAAACTTCTGGTGTGTCATGTTCTCAAGACCCAGACATCACCGCGACTGCCGCACCAATCCCTTCATTCCTTATCATCTGCTCTTAAGTGGTTACATTTATAGAAGCCTTGGAATTTCTGTAACAAGTGGGGAACTTCCGGTAGCTTTTCCAAATGTAACCAAAAATTTTTGCTTGTTCCCTTTCATACCTTATGGAGTGTACTTGCTAATGCTACCAGATTTATCGCACAATTACTTTCATACCTTATAGTGTACGTTGCTATGCTACCAGATTTATCGCAGTCCTGCAATTATTTGTCTGTTCCCTTTCATACCTTATGGAGTGTACCTTGCACCCCACTACTTGCTAATGCTACCAGCTTTATCGCAGTGCTGCAATTATTTGCCTGTTCCCAAACAAAAATATATTTATGTTGTTGCCTTTGTGTTACGGCCAACATCACTGTGCTCAGAAAATGTCTGTTACTATGCCGGTCACTTTGCTTATAACAAAGGATCTTCACAGTACATTTTACAAACGCCGCAGCAACAACATTACCTAATGCGATGACCTCGATGATGATTTCAGACCTGGAGATAGTTCAGAGCTGCAACTACCTTGGCTATACTATAATCAGTGTTGGAAAATGTAAAACTTAAATAAACAAAAGAATAGGAATGACAAAAAGTAATTTTATTGCCATGAAATATATACTAACATCAAAACAAATACCACCAACATTTTCTCAACATTCCTGCATGGTGCAGAAACATGGACATTAGACAAGAAAACAGAACAGAAATTTGAAGCCTTTGAAATTTGAATTCACAGAAGAATAGGAAGAATTGGATGGAAAGGAAAGAAAGGTAAAGTACGAGACTTGAATCGGCGTCTCAACACGCAAGTTTTCACCATATGTGCTTCGACCATCTATCCAGAGGTGTTCGGAGACTTCTGGATAGTGGCGCTTCAAGCATCGAAACTCACGATGCGAGTCGACCTTCCTCATCTTCCCTGAGTGTTACCCTGGCATTAAATTCTGCCAAACGACTGGGTCGACACCGGGGATATTTCTTCCAACCACGAGTACAACTCACACTGCTTCCAGCGGGAATCGAACACGGGTCGTGTGAAAGTCGGTATTGATGAAATCGGTTGATTTTCCCACCCAAAACAAAAGAAAACAAACGATGAAGACTTACAACTAAAAATGAAACGGGAGCTATTAAACACACTTCAATGAAGGCAAATTCGTTTTGTGAGGCATGTTAAAAGACACATCAGCCTACTAAAAGTAATATAGGAAGGGAAAATACAAGGTAAAAGAGGCAGACCAAGACTAACATAGACGAGTAACATGAAAAGATGGACATGTAAGCCTATGACTATCTGCACCTTCAAAGCAAAAGACAGAACGGAATAGCGCTATATGGTAGGCAACCTTCGATACGGAGACGGTACGCGTATGATGATGATGAAAGAGTAGACATTAAGCAGAAGAAAGACCATATTTTGTATGACTAAAATTAAATTAAATTTATACTAAAGTATACACATTAAACAGAATGAAGAGAATTATTTGAATAACTAAAACGTAATTTAATTTATACTAAAGTATACACATTAATCAAAATAAAGATCATAATTTGAATAACTAAAATTTAATTTCATATATACTAAAGTAAACACATTAACAAGTTTAAAACACAATGAAGTTTATTTCTTTTCGGCTGAAAACGTCAAGAGAGAGAACTTTTGTGCTCGCAAGATGCCGTAGATTATGTCCCTTTTCATGAAACATGTTAATACAATTAATCTAAGCTCCTTATATTATTTTACAATTGTTTGAAACGACGAAAGCCCTGTTATTTCCTATTTTTGTCTTCTATGTATCCATCCACCCGTCTGTCCGTCCTTCTCTTATCTATCTATCTATCTATCTATCTATCTATCTATCTATCTATCTATCTATCTATCTATCTATCTATCTATCTATCTATCTATCTATCTATCTATCTATCTATCTATCTATCTATCTATCTATCTATCTATCTATCTATCTATCTATCTATCTATCTATCTATCTATCTATCTATCTATCCATACATCCATCCATCCATCCGTCCATCCGTCCGTCTGTCTGTCTGTCTGTCTGTCTGTCTATCTATCTATTGACCTTTCGAGCCGTAGCCGGCCCATAGCTCATAGACCTAGATACTCTTTCTCTTATCTAAATTTTTATTCTAGCAGTTTTCATATCCTTGTAAAGATCTTTTATCAAATCTCGCCATTTGTCTCTGTTCTGTGCAAGCAACTCTATTTCATTGAGAGAGCCGATTCCTGCTGCTATTGTCTCTCTGATCAATTTTCTTCTCCGTGTCTTTCTAGGTCGGCCTCTTTTCCTCTTACCTGTCGTTTCCCACATGAGGGTCGATAGATTTCCTTAGCAATTTATTTTGCCTAGGTAGGTGCCATTTTGGCCTACTCTTTTCGACTTTTAACTGCAAAGGTTTCTTCATTAACGTGCGCGACCGGAACCTCCTGTTTTTAGCCGTTATCCTGTAGGACTGGGCATCGAATCTCTCTTTCAGACAACGGGGGGGGGGGGGGGGGGAAGGAGAAGCAAAACCAAGAGGAAACCACGGTTTCTAAGTGAAAAATTCCCACTGTCTACACCGGGATTCAAACCGGGATCCTTAATGCACAAAGGCCGTCGTCGTACCTCTATACAACACCATATAATTCAGCTATAGCGCACTGATGTTGATTAGTTTCAGCTTCATTGGCGTCCATATTTAAACACTAAACAATTTTGTGCAGAATGTGTCGAAGTTGTCAAGATTTGAAATGTTTATTCTAATACCTTCTTTCCTTGGTCCATCTGCTACTGCCGCGTCACAAGAGAAAGAAAGAATATAAAATATAATCTGATGTCTTTAGATATTGTGTTGTTTCTTTGATCCCTTCCATTTTAGGGATATAGGGACGTTCTTAGACACATATAAGGGAGCCGGGATAGTTCAGTGGTTAGTGAACTGGACTACAAAGGACAAGAGGTAGGGTTCGATCCCAACTGACGGCTTTCGAGTTCACCCAGCATTAAATGGGTACCAGATGTTTTTCTGGGAAAGTAAAGCGGCACAGGCGTAATACCGACCACATTACTGCAAAAATCATGCGCTAAAGGTCTGTAAAAATTATGGTCACTAACACCATATTCCCTATACGCCACTTGGCGTGACGGGCGCTCTTTACTTTTACTTTCTTTTAGGCACATCTAGACGCTGTTAAAATAGAAATGTTTTGATTCTGGCATATCTTTTATTCCGCTTTTCCATATATTTTCTTGGTCTTTCTCTTCCTATTTGTCCTGATGTTTTGAGGCTGAAAACTTTTTATGTTGTTTGGTCTGTCTTCATTCTTACAAAATGTCTTAACCATTTTATTTGTTGTTTGTATGCATATTTAATAAATGGTTGGCGTGAGCCTAATCTCCCAAAAATCATGTACTGAAGGTCTGTAAAATGTATGGTCACTAACATTATATTCCGTATACGCAACATGACCGTGACGGAGGCTCTTTACTTTTTTTTTTACTATGAGCCTAATCTGGGGAGCCGCGATAGCTTAGTGGTTAGTGTACTGGACTACAAAAGAGAAGAGGTCGAGTTCGATCCTGATCGACGGCTTCCAGGTTCACCCAGCCTTTAATTGGTACCGGATTTTTTTTTCTATGAAAGTAAAGCGGCACGGGCGTAATACCAACCACATTAACCCAAAATTCATGTGCCTAAGGTCTGTAAAAATTATGGTCACTAACACCATATTCCCTATACGCCACTTGGCGTGACGGGGCTCTTTACTTTACTTGTATGAACCAGTTCTGAATCCTTACCCATGACCAATCAGATCTGACACCGTGCAACATTATAACTCAATAGAGGTTCAACTATAGAATGAGGTTTTATGCTGAAGTTGGATGTGTTGAACCAAAAGGTGCAAATATAAGAGTTATACTGCAAACCACAACACAACGCAGACACGCCCACCTAACGTTGTTTTAAGGGCGGATGACAAAGAGATGTGCTCCTTTAGTCATCGGGCGAACACAAGTATGCAAGAAAGAGTTTTTTTTTGCATTAAAACTTTACCTAGTAGAGAACCTGTACAGATTTGCTCATCTGACGTGTCTCCACCACAATGTGGTAGAGAAGCCTGTGTGCCCACATTCTCTAGAGGTGTTCTCATCATCATCATTATCGAGTGCCATCGCAAAGAAGGTTGGTTACCATGGATCGCCATTCTGCTCTGTCTCTTGCTTTGATGGTGCAGGTTGTCATAGGCTGGTTTGTCCATCTTTTGATGTTACTCGTCCATGTTAGTCTTGGTCTGCCTCTTTTACCTTGTATTTTCCCCTCCAGCATTATTTTAGTAGGCTGTTGTGTCTTTTAACATGGCCCAAAAATCGCATTTGTCTTGTTTGAATTGTGTTTAGTAGTTCTCTTTTCATTTTTAGTTGTTTTAAGACTTCATCGTTTGTTTTCTTCTCTTTCCATCCATTTCTACCTATTTTTCTATATATCCACATTTCAAAGGCTTCAATTCTCTGTTCTGTTTTCTTGTCTAATGTCCATGTTTCTGCACTATATAGGAATGTTGAGAAGACATAATATTTTGCTATTCTTAGTAGAGGCGTTCTAGTGGTAGCAATGTTACCAAAGGATCGTCAGAGCTGGACAGGTCATATGGCTGGAACCAGAAAAAGCGAGACACAAACAAGTAGAAATCGGATGCACTGGGTTATATGCCCAACATAACATCGTCATTCATCAACATCGTTGAGTGCATCGAAGGCTGGATACCATGGAGTGCCATTTCGCTTTGTCTCTGCCTTTGGTGGTTTAGGTTTTCATAGGCTGACTTGTCCATCTTTGACGCAACTATTATCATGAAGACGTAACAACTGCTGATGTAACAAAACATCATTATTGCAAACAGTAATTATGCCAGAAAATCTAAATGTTTACTTAATGTCATGACATGACCCATTTTATGAATAAAAATATTAAAAAGCCACGCAGAAGCACCAAAACACGATTATCTACGATTGTAGTCAAAGTTGTCGTGTTAATGCTAAAAAAAACCACTTTATGATAAAAACAGGACGATTTCACTGCTTGCTTTGTCTAGAAAGTAAAAAAGGACAATAACAACATGGATAGTCATTTCCATTGGTTTAGATTTATGACAATAACAACGATCAAATTGCCGATCCAAAAAAATGTTGTCATGATATCAGTGTTAAGCTAAAAAAAAAAAAAAGCCTGGATATCGCAACCTGCTGATAACCACAGCACAAGTTAACAATTATCAACGCCCAATTAACATTTTTATAAGGGCGGAAAACGAATAAAGCAAAAAGAAGAATCGTTTTCGATGTAGAAATGATATATTACACCTTCATCTTTTCCATTTTACTTCATGATCAATTGATCAATTATCGGTATTGTGAAAGGAAAACGTTCATTATTCAGATCTATTACAAAAAACGGCTAATTAACTATGAACAATCCCCTAAAGTTGTTATTACTAACGTCATTTTATTTCCTGGAATATTTTATCGTCTCAATCTGTGTCAAATATACAGCCGGATCAAAGAAAACAGGCACTGGATAGTTCCTTTCAGAGATATAATAATATTTTTTAAAGCAATCTCGCTCATAATAAATGTTTCTAAAAGATTAACTTTATTTCATTATTTAAAAAGGAATGAATTACTTCGACATAAAGAGTGTACAAAAGGCAATCAAGGATAAAACTATAAAAGAACAATCGACTCCTGCAGTTAAAGAGATCAACTTTGCACGACAAGTTTTTGTGTTCTGTGATAGTGAAGCATGAAATTATTTAAAGAACTTGTTCAACATAATCTGTCAATATGAGATAAAAAATACTGTAACAGTTTTGTTTTCCACATTTATCTATTCTGGTGTTTTTGTGACTATTATCGTCATCGTTCCGGTAACAGAAATCGCCAATACCAGCAAATTACAAATACATAATTATTGAAAGAAATATTCTTATCTACAAATAATTCCCGCCATTAAATACATTATGAAACAAACAGATACAGTGATTTGTCCACGTGATAAAACAGAAAGACTGAAGCACAGCGAGCCTTCAATAAAGGTTGCGAGAAGATCAGACCAAAGAGCTGACCACGAAATAGATTGATTAATGGAAAATATTAGAAACACTAGGAAACAACAGCAGCAGATGCCAACAGAAGAACAAAAGACGACAACTATATATCATCCCAGCTCTAAAAGGCAAATGAGGAAAGAAAGAAGAAGAAGGAGAAGAATTGTATTCTCAGCATTCTTCTTTAAAACTAGGTTTTTAATTAATTTTTGTTTGTTTTAAACAGTTTCCAATGATTATCTTGTTGTTGTCTGATTCTTAATGATTCGTTTCCATAAACCAAGACTGGTTCCAAATGAGTAGCAATAATGATGTTTTCAAAGTCCGTTAACAAAAATAAAATGAATATTTCTCATACCTTGTAATACAGCCTTTTCCTGATTTGTTCTGCGCCTCACTTCTTCATGGCCTAATTTAGATTTAGGACCTTATCACGTAAGGGGGCCTCCAATGTATTAATATTGTAACCTATACTTTTTTCTTCTTTTATTCCCTTCCTCATTTGCCTTTCAGCGTCGAGGGGAGATATAATCTACGTTCTTTTGCTCTTCTGTTCGCCTCTGCTGCTGTTATGTTTCCTTGTGTTTCTAATATTCCGTCAATCCATCTTTTTCGTGCCCTTGGGTCTGGTGTTCTCGACAACGTTTATTGAAGGATCGTTATGTCTTGATCTTTCTGCCGTGTCACGTGGCCAAACCATTTTATCTTTTGTTTCTTCATATATTCTATGTCGGGGAATATTCCTAGCTTTATTTCGTGGTTCTTCATTTCTGATCATATCTCTCCGCTTCCCAGTTGTCCAAAAAGGTGTTTTGTTTTAATTTCGGAGTATGGATTATGTGATAAAAGTGACGGAAAAAAACAGATGGCATAGTTCTTATTTAATGGTCTTAATTTTTAACAGGAGGCCTCAAAGTGTTATTTAACTTAGCCAGCTTAGGATCTGACAATCTGAGGGGACTTCCAATTTGTTAATATTGTAATCTTCGATAGAGACTTCATTTATTAGTATTAATGTTTCAACAGGGGACCTCAAAGTTTCAATTAACGTTGCCAGCGTAAGGTGTCACAAAGTTTCAATTAACGTTGCCAGCGTAAGGTGTCACAAAGTTTCAATTAACGTTGCCAGCGTAAGGTGTCACAAAGTTTCAATTAACATTGCCAGCGTAAGGTGTCACAAAGTTTCAATTAACGTTGCCAGCGTAAGGTGTCACAAAGTTTCAATTAACGTTGCCAGCGTAAGGTGTCACAAAGTTTCAATTAACGTTGCCAGCGTAAGGTGTCACAAAGTTTCAATTAACGTTGCCAGCGTAAGGTGTCACAAAGTTTCAATTAACGTTGCCAGCGTAAGGTGTCACAAAGTTTCAGTTAACGTTGCTAGCGTAAGGTGTCACAAAGTTTCAGTTAACGTTGCCAGCGTAAGGTGTCACAAAGTTTCAGTTAACGTTGCCAGCGTAAAGTGTCACAAAGTTTCAATTAACGTTGCCAGCGTAAAGTGTCACAAAGTTTCAGTTAACGTTGCCAGCGTAAAGTGTCACAAAGTTTCAGTTAACGTTGCCAGCGTAAGGTGTCACAAAGTTTCAATTAACGTTGCCAGCGTAAGGTGTCACAAAGTTTCAATTAACGTTGCCAGCGTAAGGTGTCACAAAGTTTCAATTAACGTTGCCAGCGTAAGGTGTCACAAAGTTTCAATTAACGTTGCCAGCGTAAGGTGTCACTGCTTCTATTGTGCTGTACATCTACCCTGTGTGATTAGCGCCATTAAAAAATAAAACCGAGCTATCTTTACGGCATGTACCCACAACTGGGGTCTGCCGGAGAGAATTGTAGGACTAGAGAATAAAGGTCGTATGTTCAGTGCAGTCGCCGCGAGACTTTTAGATCTGAGTTTTTATTTCACCCCCGATAGCAAATAACTTTTGACCCTCCCGCGATTCGAACCCGCGTACTTCTGGTTTGGGGTCCGACGAGTTATCGATTTGGCCACCTGCTGTGCTTTCAGCATCATAGCCATGTATTTGAATTGATTAACATGTTTTAATACTGTCCGGAGGCTAAGGCGCGCCTCCCAGCACCAGGGCTGGAAGTTGTCAGCGACTCACAGCTGATGGCTTGCGCCAGGATCGGTGAACCGGAACCATCCAGACCCTGCTCCACCTCTCCGTGGTGCCTCTAGTAACAGACTAACCTGTCTAGTCTGGCCAAGCGAGTAGGGATCGAAGAGGGAAGACAACCCGCTACTCAAAAATGTCATGTTGAAGTCGGATGTGTTGGGCCGAAAGGCGCAAATATAACAGTTATACTGCAAACCACAACACAACGCAGACACGTCCACTACGTCCTTGTAAGGGCGGATGATGAAGAGGAATATTCTAGCCTACTACGATACTCTAGAATACTTTATTCATCGGGGAACGCAACAAACAACCATTTACCTGTTCCGCTCATCCTAAATATAATAGAGTTTATCTTTCTTTCGTTCTTTGTTTGTGTTGTTCTCCTTTTCTGAGGAAGATCACATGTAAGCCAGCACGTCAATATTTTGTTGTGTCCATTTTTGGTGTAAGCTGTCACCATATCTTGTAGAGTGTACAATACACCCCATTACTAACTCCTTTAAAAAAGTAACTCCTATATAAAGAAAGGAGTCCGACAAGGCTGTTATTTGTCACCGGATTTGTTTTCACTTTACAGCGAGTATATTCTGAGATCAATATTAGACAAAAAAGGAGTTGAAGTCAACGGTCACAACATAAATAATTTGAGATATGCAGATGACACAGTCTTAATAGCAGAGACAGAGAATGAGCTACAAGAAAAAATAGACATAATAGTAAAAGAAAGCAACAAGAAAGGTCTCAGTCTGAATAGTAAGAAAACAGAAGTAATGGTTATATCGAAGAAACAACCAGCACCATCATGCAGCATAAAAATAAACGAGACAAATCTGAAACAAGTGCAACGTTTCAAATACTTGGGCACAATAATAACATCAGATGGGAGATGCACCACAGAAATAAAAAGCACAATAGCTCAGGCCAAAATAGCATTTCAGAAAATGAAAAATATCTTGTGCAACAAATTTATGTCAATAAAAATGAGAAAGAAAGTTCATCGATGCTATATAGAGCCAATTCTGACCTATGGAAGCGAATCATGGACATTTGACAAACAAATGAAAAGACGATTAGAGGTCACAGAGATGGGATTTCTCAGGAGAATGTTGAAAGTTCTCTGGACAGTTAAAAAGACCAATGAGGAATTTCTCAAAGAGACCAATACAAAAAGGGAGCTCTTAAAAACATCAGAAAGAAGCAATCAACATTTTTCGGACACGTCATGAGAAGAGAAAAGTTGGAATACTTGGTTACAACTGGCAAAATGAAAGGAAAGAGAGATCGCGGACGACAAAGAGAGAAAATACTAGATAGCTTGGTCTCATGACATGGAAAACAGTCAACAACAGAACTGATATGATGCACTGTAGATAGAAGATTGTGGAGGGACATGATCACCTGCGCCAACCGGTAAGGCACATGATGATGATGACTAACTCCTTAGTGTATCAGTATTGGGGAGGAGGGGGAGAACAATCTTGATCTTGAGGTAAGACGTCGGCCCCTGGACAGCTGGGTCCTGGCTTAAAGTTGATAATTGATTACCCTTGTTAAATATGATTTTGTTTGTTTCTGCTTAATAAATGCTACATTTTGGAGAGAAAAAAAAAGGCATTTGTTGCGTTGAGCCGTAGTTGAGAGAATTATAATAAAAATGAGAATTAGTGTCTTGATTATCTAGGGTTCGTTGATTTAACTAGCTGCAGTCAGTTTATAGACATCGAAAGCTGTTAGCAAATTTGCTGTAAATAATATTTATTTGAAAATTAATGTTTTGGTGGCATGATGGATTAGAATTAAAATGTCGGCGTTTGAGGAGGCAGGTCCCGGGTTTGAGTTCTACGATGGGCGGTGGGAATTGTTCACTTCGATGCGTCTATTCTTTGTGGCATCACCCTCTCCTGATGCCTGAGTAGTGAGATCCCACGTTATGCTCCCCGCGAAAAAATATGATGACCCGTGTGCACTCGCGCACGTTAAAGATCTTTTGCAGTTTAAAAGTAGAAAGAATCGGCCAAACTGACCGTTGCTTGGATAAAAAAAAAAATTACGGGAAATTACCCATGCCAAATGTTACATATTCTCAATACTCCTATCTTATTTTCTCTTTTCACTGATACCTAAAAGGTATCGTGGTTTATATCATTTGTCGTCCTTGTGCTGCTCGAATTGTCTGAATTAGTGATTTTCCTTTGTTGTTACATGTCTCTGTCACTGCATCTATTCATCTTCTTCTGGGTCTTCCTCTTTGTCTTTTTCCATGCATTCTCGAGAAGAACGCCCTTGATGGTGATTGATAAGGATTCATTCTGACCAGGTGGCCAAACCATTTAAGTTGTTGTTGTTATATATATTCTTGGCAGGGTTTTGTTCCTACTATTTTTCTTATGGTTTCATTTGGTATTCTATCTCTTCTTGTGTTGTTTGTTACTTTTCTCAAGCATCGCATTTCACATGTATTGATCTTTCTTAAATGTGATTTAGAAAGGGTCCATTGTTTGACTTTCATAGCACAAAGTTGGTATGAAAATGCTATTTATCATTTGTTGTTTAGCTGGCATAGAAATGTTTGGATGTCTTAGCAATGGTGAAAGCTGGTATGTGACAGCATTTGCTTTTTGTATTCTCATGTCAATTTCTCTGTCTAGTTTTCCATCTCCTGTGAACATAGTGCCTAAATACTTGAATTCCTCTACTTGTTTTATTTCTTTATCTTTGATCTTAATGTTTTATGGGTGTCTTAATTTGCTAATTCTTATAGCCTCTATTTTTGCTGTGTTAATTTTCATACTGTAGTTTGTACAGCTTTTATCTAGAGATGTTAAATGCTGTTGTAGCAGGTTTTCATCCTCATATATTAGGCATTGGTCATCTGCGAAGACTAGCTCATTGATGTTGGAGTTTTCTACCTCTGTGTTATTATTTGATTTTTCCTTATTGTTGGTTGTTTCCTGATTTATTTTGTCCATATATATGATGAAGAGGAGTGGTGAGAGGACGCATCCTTGTCTTACACCTGTAGTAACCGTAGGCCTTGTCCGTGTCGTTCCATTTCTACCAAGCAGATATTTGGTTACAATTGTGCTGATTAAACGTGTTTGTTATATATAGATCATGTTCTGCACAAATATTTAGTAGGTGTTCACCATTACTGTTACACTCTGTTCTAATGACACTAAATGGTCCTAGGTATAATTCCCATGGTGTTCTCCTTTGTCCTACTCTACCGTTGAAATCTCCTAGTACAAACAATTTCTCTGCGTCTTTGACTTTATTTATTGTGGCTGAGAGTTCATCAAAATATTCTTGTTTGCTGTCCTCACTATATGTGTCGTTGCATGGAGCATATGTTTGAATATAAGTGGTATTTCCTCCTCTTTCTACTAATTTGACACTTATAATTCTTTCCGAGATGTAATCTATTTCTAGTATATTTTTGGCAGTATTACTTTCAATAATAAAACCGACCCGTGTTTGTTTACTTCCGCCATGTTGTTAATTCCGCTCGTGACGAGTGTGTAGCTTTGGTGTATTTCTTTAATGATTTTACCTCTCTTTCTTGTGTCCGCTAATCCTACGATTGTTATATTCCTTTTCTTCATAAATACAACTATTTCTGTGCTTTTGTCACCTAATCCGCAGATGTTCCAAGTACCTATTAAACGTTCTGATTGTTTTCTTTGTGCTATTGTAGTTTTCCCGCTTTCTGACATTTTCGTGATTGTACTAGCACAAAATTGATGGTAATTCCACTTATTCACACGAACTGTAAGAATAAATCGCAAATAAATCCGTTCGAAACATCACAAGAACGCTTGAATGTCTTTTTCTACGGGCGTTGACATTCACTGATATCTTCAATTTGACTTCCATCGAAAATTGTTTCGTGTTGCCAGCACAGTCACACACCGGAAGTCCACCGAATATTCCTGTATGGTGCAGAAACATGGACATTAGACAAGAAAACAGAGCAGATAATTGAAGTCTTTGAAATGTGTATATATAGAAGAATAGGTAGAATTGGATGGAAGGAAAAGAAAACAAACGATGAAGTTTTAAAACAACTAAAAATGAAAAGAGAACTACTAAGCACAATTCAAACAAGACAAATGCGATTTTTGGGCCATGTTAAAAGACACACCAGCCTACTAAAAGTAATCTTAGAGGGGAAAATGCAAGGTGAAAGAGGCAGAGGCAGACTGAGACTAACATGGACAAGTAACATCAAAAGATGGACAAATCAGCCTATGACAACCTGCACCATCAAAGCAAGAGACAGAGCAGAATGGCGCCCCATGGTAGCCAACCTTCGTTGCGGAGACGTCACTCGATAATGATAATGATGGTGATGATGACCCATGCCAAAGACGAATGTGTCGGACCGAAAGGTGCAACATATCACAACCTTGCCATAGAACTAATGGCACAACACACCCACACCCACTTAATAGGGCAACCGTTAAAGAAGAATTCTTTTAGCTTCAGGTCCCTAATTTACCAAAGCTTACTTTCCATTTAATGCAGTAACATATTTTATTGTTGCCCATTTCAAACAAAATATTTCTAAAGAATAACATTTCAACGGTACAACATAATCTATTCGCCCTTTATCCTTCTTTTTACCACTCCTTGTTCACTTCTGTTCTGTAACTTACGATCTAACTAACAAATCTTCGACGCGTATTTATTTCCTTTGCATTTGCTCTTGTTGGCTTTTTCTATTACTCTTGTTGGCTTTTGTTGGATTTTTCTGGCCCTTTTTACCTATTCTTGCCCTTTGTTTGGCTTTCCTTGGAGCTTGTTGGCTTTATTTAGGCTTTTGTTGGCTGTTCTTGCTCTTTTTAGCTTTTTGTTCCCCTTTGTTGGCTTTCCTTTGCGCTTGTTGGCTTTATTTTGGCTTTGGGGGCCTCGGTAGCCTAGTTTGGAAAACCACCCGACTGGACTACCGACGTTCGGACAACCCGTGTTCGATTCCCGCTGGGAGCAGTGTGAGTTGTACTCGTGGTTGGAAAAAAAAAATAACCCCACGGTCGACCCAGCCGTTAGCAGAAATGGGTACCAGGGTATTATCCTGGGAAGGTGAGAAATGTTGCCTCGCATCTGAGTTTCGATGCTTGAGGCTACACTATACAGAAATCTCCGAACATTTCTGGATCGTCAGCCGAGCACATATGGGTGGAAACTCGCGTGCTAAGACGCCGGTTCAAGTCTCGTACTTTACTTTTACCTTTATTTTGGCTATTGTTGGCTTTTCTGGCTCTTTTTAGCTTTTCTTGCCCTTTGTTGGCTTTATTGTGGCTTTTGTTTTCTATTGTTCTTTTGTATTGGCTCATTTTGGCTTGTATTGGCTCATGTTGGCTTGTATTGGCTATTGTTGGCTTTTTCTTCAAACAGCAATTTCTTACAGCAAGAGTCATACCCAAAGATTATTAATTGAAGTGATCTTTAATTTAGTTATAGAGAAACATAACATCGAACGCCTCTCGACATGCACCAATAATGAAATGAATTTCTTTAATTTAGTTATAGAGAAACATAACATCGAACGCCTCTCGGCATGCACCAATAATGAAATGAATTTCTTTAATTTAGTTATAGAGAAACATAACATCGAACGCCTCTCGGCATGCACCAATAATGAAATGAATTTCTTTAATTTAGTTATAGAGAAACATAACATCGAACGCCTCTCGGCATGCACCAATAATGAAATGAATTTCTTTAATTTAGTTATAGAGAAACATAACATCGAACGCCTCTCGGCATGCACCAATAATGAAATGAATTTCTTTAATTTAGTTATAGAGAAACATAACATCGAACGCCTCTCGGCATGCACCAATAATGAAATGAATTTCTTTAATTTAGTTATAGAGAAACATAACATCGAACGCCTCTCGGCATGCACCAATAATAAAATGAATTTCTTTAATTTAGTTATAGAGAAACATAACATCGAACGCCTCTCGGCATGCACCAATAATGAAATGAATTTCTTTAATTTAGTTATAGAGAAACATAACATCGAACGCCTCTCGACATGCACCAATAATGAAATGAATTTCTTTAATTTAGTTATAGAGAAACATAACATCGAACGCCTCTCGGCATGCACCAATAATGAAATGAATTTCTTTAATTTAGTTATAGAGAAACATAACATCGAACGCCTCTCGGCATGCACCAATAATGAAATGAATTTCTTTAATTTAGTTATAGAGAAACATAACATCGAACGCCTCTCGGCATGCACCAATAATGAAATGAATTTCTTTAATTTAGTTATAGAGAAACATAACATCGAACGCCTCTCGGCATGCACCAATAATGAAATGAATTTCTTTAATTTAGTTATAGAGAAACATAACATCGAACGCCTCTCGGCATGCACCAATAATGAAATGAATTTCTTTAATTTAGTTATAGAGAAACATAACATCGAACGCCTCTCGGCATGCACCAATAATAAAATGAATTTCTTTAATTTAGTTATAGAGAAACATAACATCGAACGCCTCTCGGCATGCACCAATAATGAAATGAATTTCTTTAATTTAGTTATAGAGAAACATAACATCGAACGCCTCTCGGCATGCACCAATAATGAAATGAATTTCTTTAATTTAGTTATAGAGAAACATAACATCGAACGCCTCTCGGCATGCACCAATAATGAAATGAATTTCTTTAATTTAGTTATAGAGAAACATAACATCGAACGCCTCTCGGCATGCACCAATAATGAAATGAATTTCTTTAATTTAGTTATAGAGAAACATAACATCGAACGCCTCTCGGCATGCACCAATAATAAAATGAATTTCTTTAATTTAGTTATAGAGAAACATAACATCGAACGCCTCTCGGCATGCACCAATAATGAAATGAATTTCTTTAATTTAGTTATAGAGAAACATAACATCGAACGCCTCTCGGCATGCACCAATAATGAAATGAATTTCTTTAATTTAGTTATAGAGAAACATAACATCGAACGCCTCTCGGCATGCACCAATAATGAAATGAATTTCTTTAATTTAGTTATAGAGAAACATAACATCGAACGCCTCTCGGCATGCACCAATAATAAAATGAATTTCTTTAATTTAGTTATAGAGAAACATAACATCGAACGCCTCTCGGCATGCACCAATAATGAAATGAATTTCTTTAATTTAGTTATAGAGAAACATAACATCGAACGCCTCTCGGCATGCACCAATAATGAAATGAATTTCTTTAATTTAGTTATAGAGAAACATAACATCGAACGCCTCTCGGCATGCACCAATAATGAAATGAATTTCTTTAATTTAGTTATAGAGAAACATAACATCGAACGCCTCTCGGCATGCACCAATAATGAAATGAATTTCTTTAATTTAGTTATAGAGAAACATAACATCGAACGCCTCTCGGCATGCACCAATAATAAAATGAATTTCTTTAATTTAGTTATAGAGAAACATAACATCGAACGCCTCTCGGCATGCACCAATAATGAAATGAATTTCTTTAATTTAGTTATAGAGAAACATAACATCGAACGCCTCTCGACATGCACCAATAATGAAATGAATTTCTTTAATTTAGTTATAGAGAAACATAACATCGAACGCCTCTCGGCATGCACCAATAATGAAATGAATTTCTTTAATTTAGTTATAGAGAAACATAACATCGAACGCCTCTCGGCATGCACCAATAATGAAATGAATTTCTTTAATTTAGTTATAGAGAAACATAACATCGAACGCCTCTCGGCATGCACCAATAATGAAATGAATTTCTTTAATTTAGTTATAGAGAAACATAACATCGAACGCCTCTCGGCATGCACCAATAATGAAATGAATTTCTTTAATTTAGTTATAGAGAAACATAACATCGAACGCCTCTCGGCATGCACCAATAATGAAATGAATTTCTTTAATTTAGTTATAGAGAAACATAACATCGAACGCCTCTCGGCATGCACCAATAATGAAATGAATTTCTTTAATTTAGTTATAGAGAAACATAACATCGAACGCCTCTCGGCATGCACCAATAATGAAATGAATTTCTTTAATTTAGTTATAGAGAAACATAACATCGAACGCCTCTCGGCATGCACCAATAATAAAATGAATTTCTTTAATTTAGTTATAGAGAAACATAACATCGAACGCCTCTCGGCATGCACCAATAATGAAATGAATTTCTTTAATTTAGTTATAGAGAAACATAACATCGAACGCCTCTCGGCATGCACCAATAATGAAATGAATTTCTTTAATTTAGTTATAGAGAAACATAACATCGAACGCCTCTCGGCAGGCACCAATAATGAAATGAATTTCTTTAATTTAGTTATAGAGAAACATAACATCGAACGCCTCTCGGCATGCACCAATAATGAAATGAAAACCTCTAATTTCATGGTCATCATCATGAGCCATATCGATTGACATAGGCGATTATTTCGTTCCACAATTTCCTATTTACATTGCATCGTATCAATTCTGTTGGCAAACATCTTTCGCGCCATAACACAAAGCTACCTATATATATATATATATATATATATATATATATATATATATATATATATATATATATATATATATATATATATATTGTTGTCCGCGATCTCTCTTTCCCTTTATTTTGTCAGTTGTTTCAAAGGTGTATCTTGGTCTACGCCCTATGGGCCGGTTACGGCTCGAAAGGTCAATAGATAGATAGAATCAAGTATTCCAACTTTCCTCTTCTCATGATGTTCCCAAAAAATGTGTATTGTTTGTTTCTGAAGTTTTTTTATGAGTTCCTATTTTTGTGTTGTCTTCTTTGAGAATTTACTCATTGGTATTTTTAGTTGTCCAGGGAACTTTCAACATTCTCCTGAGAAATCCCATCTCTGTAACTTTTAATCGTCTTTTAATTTGTTTATCTACTGTCCACAGGTCAGAATTGGCTCTATATAACACCGATAAACTCTCTTTCTCACTTTTATTGACATTGACTTGTTGAATAAAACTTTTTAATTTTCTGAAATGCTATTTTCGCCTGGGCTATTCTGCTTTTTATTTCTGTTGTGCATCTTCCATCTGATGCTATTATTATGCCCAAGTATTTGACGCGTTGCACTTGTTTCAGATATGTCCTATTTATTTTATGCTGCATGATGGTGATGATTGTTTCTTCGAAATGACAACTGCTTCTGCTTTCTTACTAATGTACAAATTAATAGTAAATGGGCACTTCGATTTCTTTTCATCCTTAAGTTCTCCATATAATTATTGTTTGGAAATATAATTACAGACTAAGGCTACCTTTCCAGAGTACAAATAATAATACATAAATATTGTTATATGGGGAACTTCCGAGGCGATAATAGGGAATAATAGAACAAAGAAGTATGTGTTAGCACTCGGAAAAATTGACAGACAAACAACAATAGAAAAAAACGAAGAACAATACATGGTCCGAAGTGGGATCGAACCCGTACTCAGTGGCACCGCGCCTTGCCACGAGAAGCCGAACGCTTGGTACACTACCACGCAGCCAACTAAAAAATTGGCTATTGCAGTAGTGTCTTCCACGAAAGGCGATCTCAATGACTATAGCATAGGGTAACGATCACAGACCGGAAATAAATTGTATATTTGTACTTTCCTATTAATGCAAGTATCTCCCAGTAGGGCTGAATACTTGTGTTGTAGACAAACATTTATTGGACGAAACAGCACGAATAGTAGTTCCCAGTTTATATACTGGGTACAAATAATAATACATAAATATTATTATATGGGGAACTTCCGAGGCGATAATAGCCCTACTGGGAGATACTTGCATTAATAGGAAAGTACAAATATACAATTTATTTCCGGTCTGTGATCGTTACCCTATGCTATAGTCATTGAGAACGTCATCGTGTAAGACACTACTGCAATAGCCAATTTTTTAGTTGGCTGCGTGGCAGTGTACCAAGCGTTCGGCTTCTCGTGGCAAGGCGCGGTGCCACTGAGTACGGGTTCGATCCCACTTCGGACCATATATTGTTCTTCGTTTTTTTCTATTGTTGTTTGTCTGTCAATTTTTCCGAGTGCTAACACATACTTCTTTGTTCTATTATTCCCTACCTTTCCAGACCCTTATATGTTGATCTAAGGTATAAGAAAACGAGGAAGACTGAAAACAACCGCGTAGAACCATCATCATGAGAGCGCAGCTATGGGTCTCAGAAACAACCAAGAATTAAAACAGGTCTCGACTGATCGTCAAACATGGAAAACTATGACTTCTCCCTTATGTGCTGTATTCAGCCCAAAACGATAAACAATCAATTAAAAAACGATTATTGTCCTAAGAGAAAACCAAGTATTGTTATTATTATTGAGTTATTATCTTGCATTTTATCCCATATTATCGGGTTATCATCTTTGCACTCCGAACATGTCCAGAGGTGTTCAAATTTTCTCATCAGCAAGTCTCGCAGTGTCCAAGGACTGACGATGCTATCCACATCCACAGCAAGTCTCGCAGTGTCCAAGGACTGACGATGCTATCCACATCCACAGCAAGTCTCGCAGTGTCCAAGGACTGACGATGCTATCCACATCCACACCAATAAAATCCACAGCAAATCAGTGCCGAGATAAAAGCATGTTTGTATGACTCCCTTGTGACGTTTCTCTATTGATGGAAGAAATTGGAATAATCTGTCTTCAGTCCATAGCAAAAAAGAAAAAAAGAACGACACAGAAATATTCGAGGAAATATGCTGTTGAGATGAAAAGACAAAAGGAAGAGAAGACAAAGAAACACAAACTTCCCTTGTTCATTCTGTGGTTCGATCTTTCTGTCCAGTATTCACAGATTCAGTAATGAGAGACGCCGTTCAGTAAACAACATCCATAATACATTAATATATTCATCATCATCTTCATTATCATCATCAAGTACCGTGCCAGCTGGCGTAGGTGATCATGTCTCTCCACAACTTTTGATCATGAAATTTATTTATTATTTCTGCTGTTGACCTTACTGTAAAGCCATTCTCTTAAGCTGTCTGGTATCTTTTCTCTTTGCTTCCCTCTATCTCTTCATCCCTAAAATTTCCCATTTGTCACAATATATTCCAGATGATCCCTTCTCATTAAATGGCCAAAAATGATGATTGTTTTTTTTTTTTCCTAATATTGGAAATTCTCTCTTTTTGCTTTGGCCTCTTTCAGAACGTTTTCATTACTCTTCTTAGCTGTCCATAGTATTCTCAACATTCTTCTGTATAACCATATTTCTACAGCCTCCATGGATGTTCTTGTATATTGTCCTATTTCCATGATTCACATTTATATATTAAGATTGGCTCTACATAACAGTTAAGAACCCTTTTTTTTTGTTTCTATTGTCAAAAATGGATTGCACAGTTACGTCCTTATTTTGTGCAAAGCTGACTAATATTATACTGATTGAAATTTTTTAAAAAAGGCAAAATGTGGTATGGTAACACCTTTACGTTGGTGAGAAATAAAATAAAAGTAGAACGACGTTTCAACCAAGTAGGCCTTCAGCTGCAACAATAAACAGCAACACAAAAAATATATAAATATCTACAGAGAAGTCTAACTATATGGCGACAATATACTTGACTTTCAAATAAGGAAAATAAATCACTTCCCTGTGGTCCGGAGTTTTGGTCAGGCGTCACCTAAGACCACGTATAATAAACAAGCAATACATTTTAAATAAAAATCTTTATTTTGATAAATCAAAAATTTAATTAACAACACATGTATACCATTAAATGTAGCACAAAAGCAACAATAAGTCACACTGAAAAGTTTGGAAAATGTTCATGTTAAAATGATTCACGTTTATGTTAGTAGATAGTAAGGAAGACAAAACGGCTATTTACAAGCTGGCAAATGTGGGATAAATGAAAACAGATCTTTAGAATAAAATAATGATTTTGATGATACCCTATCCGTCTCGGACAGACTTCTAAGGATGACTTTGATAACTTTGCGTATCTAGAAAGAACAGACCGTATCTGTTTAGATTGGTTGTTTTCAGGTCGGCATTTATTGTCTTCTCTCAGGTCCACATTTATTGTCTGGTCTCAGGCCAGCATTTATTGTCTGGTCTTAGGTCAGCATTTATTGTCTGGTCTCAGATCGGCATTTATTGTCTGGTCTCAGGCCAGCATTTATTGTCTGGTCTTAGATCGGTATTTATTGTCTGGTCTCAGGCCAGCATTTATTGTCTGGTCTCAGGTCAGCAATTATTGTCTGGTCTCAGGCCAGCATTTATTGTCTTCTCTCAGGTCCACATTTATTGTCTGGTCTTAGGTCGGCATTTATTGTCTGGTCTCAGGTCCACATTTATTGTCTGGTCTTAGGTCAGCATTTATTGTCTGGTCTCAGGTCCACATTTATTGTCTGGTCTCAGGTCAGCATTTATTGTCTGGTCTCAGGTCCACATTTATTGTCTGGTCTTAGGTCAGCATTTATTGTCTGGTCTCAGGTCCACATTTATTGTCTGGTCTCAGGTCAGCATTTATTGTCTGGTCTCAGGTCCACATTTATTGTCTGGTCTTAGGTCGGCATTTATTGTCTTCTCTCAGGTCAGCATTTATTGTCTTCTCTCAGGTCCACATTTATTGTCTGGTCTTAGGTCGGCATTTATTGTCCGGTCTCAGGTCAGCATTTATTGTCCGGTCTCAGGTCAGCATTTATTGTCTGGTCTCAGGCCAGCATTTATTGTCTGGTCTTAGGTCTGCATTTATTGTCCAGTCTCAGGTCAGCATTTATTGTCTGGTCTCAGGCCAGCATTTATTGTCTGGTCTCAGATCGGCATTTATTGTCCAGTCTCAGATCGGCATTTATTGTCTGGTCTCAGATCGGCATTTATTGTCTTGTCTCAGGTCAGCATTTATTGTCTGGTCTCAGATCAGCATTTATTGTCTGGTCTCAGGTCAGCATTTATTGTCTGGTCTCAGGTCCACATTTATTGTCTGGTCTCAGGTCAGCATTTATTGTCTGGTCTCAGATCGGCATTTATTGTCTGGTCTCAGGCCAGCATTTATTGTCTGGTCTTAGATCGGCATTTATTGTCTGGTCTCAGGCCAGCATTTATTGTCTGGTCTCAGGTCAGCATTTATTGTCTGGTCTCAGATCGGCATTTATTGTCTGGTCTCAGGTCAGCATTTATTGTCTGGTCTCAGATCAGCATTTATTGTCTGGTCTCAGGTCAGCATTTATTGTCTGGTCTCAGGTCAGCATTTATTGTCTGGTCTCAGGTCAGCATTTATTGTCTTATATCAGGTCAGCATTTATTGCCTAGTTTCAGGTCAGCATTGTCAGCAAATACATGTTTCAGGTAGCGCATTAACTTCATTTTGCTTAACAGAGTGTACGCACAATAACATCAATGACAAATATACGATATTACTAAAATGTCAGGCATGACATGTAAAAGAAAATAAATAACAGACCAAAGGGTCTTGTTACGTCACGTAGTGTTAGTGCCCGTATTTTAAATAGACCTTTGGCACATTGTTTTTGGGGTAATATGGTCAGTATTACATCCGTATCGCTTTAATTTCGCAGAAGCAAATCTGGTACACATTTAAGTCTAGTTGAATCTGCTTCTACTTCTTCTTCTGCGATCATGACTCTTTCAGAGTAGGATTCCTGACTTTCTCATGAAGGCAGCTGTCTGATTAAGTTGAATCTGCTGCCAAGTCACCGTGTTATGACAACATTCTTAACACTTAACTGTGTTATCGCATACGTTATTGAGATAAATACTCATTATTAAGTATGGTGGTTTATGAAGTGAGAATTACTAAGTTTTCCTCTTCTTCCTTTTAACTCTCTGTGGAGCCTAGGTTTCCAACAAACACTTTCTAAGTCGTTCTGTTTCTTGCAATTATTTTATGATCATTCTATATCTTTCCCATCATCTTCATCTCTGCTTCCATCTGTCTTTTGCAAGAATATTTTGGTCTTCCTCTTTTGCATTTTTTCCTTGGGGATTCCAAAAAAGAGCATGATACCAACCCAATCGCCTCCAAATGTGTTGCGGTCATGAAAACAATAGTCACCAACACCATGTTCCCCAAACGTCTCGCGAGGCAGGGGAGAAAACCTTTACTTGTTATTCATAGACTCATAGCTAACTGTAGCTGTCAGTGTTGCCGTTCTACCCAGGATCCTAATTGTTAGTCATAGAATCTGTCTGATAATTTTGAACTGGACTGTATGAATCGAAGAGATATAGCGCATTCGCAAAAAAAATAATGAAGACAAAGAAGAATAAACAGAGGGTAAAGAACAAAAATAAATAGTAATATCACTGCATTACGAAGAGATCATGCCAAGAACGATGGCATCAGAAACACAATTGGAATTCTACCTGTAAGTAAATACATAGAAGGGAGACAAAGATTAAAGTGGCTTGGACATTCAATGCACATGAACTCCTCAGCACCAGCGTCAAGAGCTTATAACAACAAAATGGTACAACCAAGATATAGAGGTAGACCAAGAAGAAGATGGATTGAGGGAATTTACGACATAATAAAACAATACAATATCACTATGTACCAAACCACAGAACGTGCCCTTGGTAGAAAACACATCATTAGCTCAAGCCTGCGACGCCTACCGGCAAAAAGCAGAACAGAATAAAAGAAAGAAGAAAGAAAGTTATTCTCTCTGATGTTGTCCAACCAACTGTTTTATTTGTCTGCATTGACTGGTACTTTCTTATCGTATCGTCTTGGCAAGGCTCGTACATTTTGTAACATCCATACTGTATTAACGATCATTCTTTCACCATTGACCAGGTCTTTATCGGTGATGTGGTTACTTAGATTTTCTTGAACACTTCCTCATTTGCTGATATGATCTGTAAAATCATCGCAAGATCTTTCTATGCCATATCTTCTCCAAAGTATTTTGTTCTTAACTGACGATCAACAGTGAGAATCCATGTTTCACAGACATAGAGAAGTAATGTTGCCCCTAGTGTTAGTAATAATCTGATGTTTCTTATTTAGATGTTTTTGTTTTTTTCAAAATACAATAAAGTCGTGTCAGGGCTGTATATGTCTGTGTTGTTATTGAACCAGAACTACTACAGACTATAGAGGAATAGAAGAGCAAAGGATGAAAGATAGAAAGCATAATTAAAAATTGGATGTGCGAAACAAGAATAGAGAATCTTATGGAAGATTACACAATAAAGTGTTCAACATTTTGACCTGCCCAAATATTTTTTTTAAAATCCATGTAGAAACCACATAAGTTTCAACATTATTTTGTTTTGTTACAGACGCTAACAATAAACAACACAATGCACATGAAACAAAGACATAAAAAAAAAAAACTCAAGCGATCAATGAGTAGTTTGCATATAACCTCATCACCATCATCAAGTGCCATGCCTAATGGCATAAATGATCATGTCTCTCCACAACTTTCGATCTCGACAGTTATTTATCATTTCTGTTGTTGATCTTCTGTCAAGCTATTCTCTTAAGCTGTCTGGTAACTTTTCTCTTTGCTTCTCTCTATCTCTTCGTCCCTCAATTTTCCTATTTTTCCCACAAAAAATTAAGTTACTTATATGTAACCTAATTAGGGATAAATTACAATTTAGTGCGATCAATTTCAGAGAAAAAGGGACTGATGGTGTAAATTGGTTTATCTTGTGGCGTTCGCCTTAATTTAGAGTTTCCTCCCATATTATTAGAAGCATTTACAAGCTCCACCCCCGATCGAGATTTCATGACTACCATTGGCTCGTAAGGAGAAAAATCAGAAGAGTTTCTGTCAGACCCTGATTCACCTTCGGAATCTAGAACTTCTGACGGATGTTTTGCTTTTGTGTAAAGTTGATTGGTCGCAACCACCGGTAGGTTTTGAGGTGGGTTCAGAGCTTCGTAAATCTTGTTGATTCGACCAGAAATACCGTTGGATGTCACCACCATGCTCTCATAGTCATCAGATTTGGTTGGCGTCGACTTGTTTAATCTCGTTATCTCGTGAATTAGGTGGGCGTTGTCATCTGCTACATATTCACCGAAGCTTAGGTCGAGGGATGTATTGTTGAAGGTAGAAGACGTGACCAAGCCAGTGTCGTAGTCATTGCTGTTGCTAGAATCGCCAGCAGTAGATTCATTATGGCTTTGGTGATGTTCATCAATCTATAATTTAAAAAAAAGACATTAATTTGATTTAGAAATAAAATCAAATCCAATTTTGGTGCCAAATAATTTCAGGCATTAGAAATAAAATTAACTACATTAATACAACAAAATATTAAGGCCGTATGTAGAGTTGGAGAGGTCCTAGTGTAACAGAGTAAGCTAAGGAAGCATAGAGAGAGCAGGTAATTTAGTCGTTACCGCTCCTCAAATAGATGATAGCAGTATCATATAGTGGCGACAGCAGAATAACAAGTTGAGTTGAGAAATAGTTCACGGAGGGATGGGGCGAACTAAGTGTGTCCAGAATAGTGGATCGACACAATGTCTCACTACATGGAGAAGTTTAGTTACAGTAGAGGTTATAGGAGAAGGGTAGTAACCTGGAGGAAGGAGTGAGGTTCAGAGTAATTGGACGAAGTGATGGGATTTTCCATGATCCCCACTCACCTGTTGTAGAGGGTGGGTAGTGACACGCACCGAAGGAGAGGTCCAGAATAGTGGAACGACACATACGCCCAGTGGTTGTGAGGATGACCATCACGCAACGACCTCGTGGTGTTATTGTCAGATCTCCACGAGTGTCCATCATGTTCACAACAACTAGTAGTTGTTATTGTGATGAGCATGCGTTGACCCATGACTTTGGCCTGGCTGATAAATAAGTTGTTATTGTCAAAGTCATGGAACGGTCAAGTGGTCATCCAGCTACCAGGATGAAGTAATATTATCCCAAATAGGGCGTAGAGATTTCGGGGAAACAGGATGCTTTGCCCAAATTTGGGAAAGTCCAGGTGTGAGTCACAGATGGTGGACACTGGACACGTAAACGTTGGTGACCAACACTTGTGATCAGTCGCAGGGGCACTCGGCAGAGCAGCTGATTGGCTGCTGAGCCTCAGGAAGAAGGGAGCTGTTTGAGTATTTAAGGTTATGCACAACAGTTTAAGTTAAGTTGAGCCAGAGATGTAGACAAAAGTTAAGCGAGTGAACAGTTAGAACAAGGAGTTAGGACAGAGAAGTTTAGCCAGAGATTTAGAAGAGTCAGTCAGAAGTTAGAAGTAGAAGCAGTTAAGCAGTTTGGAAACAGTTAGAATCAGAACAGTTAGAAAGTTAAGAGTAGAAGTCTTGAGTAGTCAAGTCAGTAGGAATTGACATTGATAGAAACTAGATAAAGAAGTTGACAAGAATATTATGACAGTAGTAGTGAAGCGATGAGTTATACTTCCAAGTGTTTCAAGAATTGTGTGTGTTCATCTTACATGTCGTAAGTAGATAAATTATAACAAATTGTGTGACATTACTTAAACGTCGCATCCAAGACTATAGATCATGTGTGCCAGCAGAAAATCCAATAAATGTGATTATCATTATATATTAAAGAAAACGACTCTGTCATGATCTTATATGTTACATGTAGTAACGTCAAGTACTGTGATGTGTGTCATTCAAGAGACTATACAAGATAATATACAACTCTATAACATTTTAATAATTAATTTGGTGTCCGAGACACAGCACGAACCTGAGTTGTCGCGGAGAGAAATCAAATAAATGAATGACAGAAAGTTAATGGAAGAATAAAAAGCCTGCCCAGTCTTCAACTTAGAAATCACGGAGAAATCACCGTGTACCGTCTACCGGGTCAAAAGTTCAACACGACCACAATTCTACCTGTGTTGCACTCCTGCCAGCTGAGGTTGTAATTTTACCAATCAAGAGTACCTGTCCTTCAGGTCAAAAAGTCAAATTACGCAGTTACTGTTACAAGTCTAAAATTTACCTGTGTCAAGACAAGAGCGGCATTATAATTTTTTGGTCAACATACAACTGACCATCAATGGGAAAATTGTCATGATTATAAATCAAGAATACATGCCCTTCATGTCAAAAGTTCAGTTACCTGTCGGAGCCCAGTCAAACATATAATTTTGTCAAGTACAGCAAATTAATCGTTCCAGGTTTCGTCCACCTGAGATTCAAAGTTCATCAATGAGTCCGACCTCTGACCTGTAACCCGACACCGGTTGTTTTGAAACGTCATTATTGTGTGTGTAGAAAGGACCGATAACTCTCGACGAAATTATCCAACATGTGTTGAAGTCCACATGTCAATTTATTGGGAATTGTTATTGATTGATATATATAATTAATAATTTCAAGTGGTGTAGTTTTTATTTAGAGAAACAAGTCAAGTAACAAGTAACAGTGTTAGTAAAGTGTTACGATATTACAATGGCCATTCGCGAGTGTTGATAAATTAACATTAGACATTAGACCATTAGACATTAGAAGACCAGAAGGAAGAAACCGATCATCAACAGCTAAGAAACAATTAATTTATTTATTAAGTAATTAGTAATTAATTTATTTATTAAGTAGTTTGTTAAGTAATTAATTAATTAATGATTTTTAGAAAGTATTATTAATTAATATACCAGCGAATATTGTAAACAAGTTTTTTTTAAACAGCTGGTTGACAGTTTTTAAAATAGTGTTCTGTTATTATGTAGTTAAGTTTGGTTAAATAATTATTAATTTTAAATTAGTATTCTTGATAAATTGACATACCCTATTTTATATTGTTCTGTAACCATTTTTTTAAATTGTACTGGATGTATTTTCTTATAGTGTTTGAAATACTACATTGTTTATTCCACAGGGAAATTAAATAATAATAATTTTTTGACTACACTGTTTTTATTCCACAGGGAAATTAATAATAATTTCTATTTATTTCAGAGACTGAGGCCAGAGCTCATAAAGTGCTGATAATTAGTACATGTAATATAACATATAATAAATTTTAATTGTTTGTTCTATCAATAGAAGGGAGAGGTAGGTATTTATAGGAAACATGGCAACCACAGTAGACCCCACAACCGAAACACTGAACGAACTGCGACTGACGATAAACCTGCCATCAAACTTAAGAGGACGGAGGGAGAGTGTAGAGAATTTGCAGACTTAACACTGAATTGGAGAGACCTAAAGAATATAACTTTCAAGACTTGATCGGATGAAGTATCCACATTCATGGGAAGGTAAGGTAGAATTAATGCCTGTGTGTATATACGGAGACAGAGTATTGGTCTAACGGAAAAGGGCATTTGTGAGATCTGGTGGAAGAGATGATATCCAGTGACAGATCATAAATATTTTTGTTGAAGGATTAGCCAACAGAGATACAAGATAAAATTATATTGACTTAGGAAGGATCTTACGACAATGAATGGAACTTTAGATTTAGCCAGCAAGGAAGAAATCATATGAGAAGATGTGATTCAAGTATGAGCATATATTCAATAAGAAATAGATGGAACATGGATACGACTAAACGGGTCTTATGCTGCAATAAGAGATATTAATATTTACTATGTAGACAGGAGATGAATTATAAAGACTATATGTATGAAGATGTCAATAGAGGGACAATAAGGTTCCTAAAGTTATGATCGTATAAGAGATACGAGAGTCGATAGACGAGATGTAAACAAGGGTAAGGGATTCCCAAGGTTTACCTGTGATGACTGACTAATGAGAAGCCAGAATGTAAAGCCATATAGGTGACCACTTGGGGAGTGAGTCACCCGAAGTAACGAATAAAAATGGTGATAACCATGTTTACATTGGCTTAATTAAGGCTTGAGTCGAGTTGAGAGGACGCTATTTACAGACGCAGAAGTCTTAGCGTACCTAGAGTTAAGAGAACTCAGAATTGACAAACAAGAGATGATTTATAGAGAATGTCTAGAGATGATAGTAGTGTCAAGAGAATATAGAAGACAAGAGATGATTTATAGAGAATGTCTAGAGATGATAATAGTGTCAAGAGAATATAGAAGACAAGAGATGATTTATAGAGAATGTCTAGAGATGATAGTAGTGTCAAGAGAATATAGAAGACGAGAGATGATTTATAGAGAATGTCTAGAGATGATAGTAGTGTCAAGAGAATATAGAAGACGAGAGATGATTTATAGAGAATGTCTAGAGATGATAGTAGTGTCAAGAGAATATAGAAAAGAGAGCTGAGGAAATAGAGATTACCTCAGATGAACTAGAAGTTAAGAGTTACCAATGTGAAACATATGGTACTAACTACGAGTTGGTCAGAGTTCTTAAACTTGCGAAGTTGGATGGTAATCCAAGGAACAACTGACCAATATAAGTGTGTAGCAAGGGGATGAGAGTGTTATTGAAATTTAAGAGTTGTTGAAGAATGAGAAGTGAGAAGCAAGGTGATGATAACATGTGCTTATTGAGACCTAAAGAATTAGGTTATAAATGTGAATACTAGGAGAAGTATCATGAGAAAAGGAGTCTGGAAGAGACTCATGTGAAACATGTACCGAGTGATAACTCATAGAAACGTTACATGAGCGAATTATAGGAAAATTACAAGAAGTCGGAGAAATGAAAGTCAGAGAAATGAGAGAATTATTGAGAGAACCTCAAAGAGAATTCTAAGTTGTGAAATTATGTTACCGAGTGATAACTCAGAAAGGTTACATAATAAATTAAGAGATTTTAAGTTGTATGAGAGGTAATAACCTGAAGAAGATGAGTCTAATGAAGTAGACTCATGTGAAAATAATCGTGTAACGAGAGTGGTAACTCGTAAAAGGTTATATAAAGAGAAATGGAACTTGAGAGAGAGTTTCCAGAAGTTATAGAGACTAAATGGTAGTCCTGTGAGTATGAGATGTAAATAGAAATATCTGAGTCGAATAAATGAATATGACTGATAGATACTGTCAAGTGGACGGTGTCCAGATAATTCTGATCTTGAGTCTAAGATGATACTAGAAGAGTATCAGGAGAAATGAGTCTAAAGGATGGACTCATGGGTAATTAATCTGGAGCTTGAGAGAGAGTTCCAGAAATTATTGATTGATGATGACTTACAAGAAGTCATATAATATATAGAGAAATGAGGCTCAGAGAAAGAGTATGATGTAAATAAGTCTGAAGTATATATGTATGTATATTGATATATTGTTGCTCAAACTAAGTGTTGTTTGTGATTTGTAGTCTCCGGAGATATGTGAATTGTCTACGTATGGTCATATATGTTCTATGTGAATTGAGCAAATATGTGAAAATTTTTTATCATGAATATTTTTATTTCAGACTTCTTTGACAGTCTGTCAGAGGTTTCATTTGTAAAATGTTGAAGATAATGTTTAATGTTTTATTAATACCTTACAAATGCGTGTTGTACATGGTTTGTCTTATGAGTTTATTTATAGGATATTGGGATCACAGATGACAGTCGACAGATGTCTGGTGATGCCTGTGATGTAGCCTCAAGAAGCTGACAAACAGTCATTGTCAAGAATTAGTTAACATTTTCAATAAGACTTGCATTATAGTAAATGGTTGAGTTACTCATTCAAGGGACACAACTGGACATATTTTCAAAAATTAAGTCCCTTGGAAATGTTAAAGTTTTTTGGTTACAAATAAGTTTTATTGCTCAGTACCTTATTGTCTCCTAGATTGTGTTGATGCTTATGTATTATTAAAGAATGAATGTTGTATGGTGACAATTATTTAGAGGAACATTGTACTGAATTTTTTTTTAGGTAACTTAGAATTTTTGATTTACTATTATGATTAATAGTCATATATTATTGATGTTCCATATAACTCTGTTACTGTTTTATGTAGATGATACTAAGATTTATTTACTTAGAAATAAATCTGATATGTAATAAGGGAGGAATATGTAACAGAGTAAGCTAAGGAAGCATAGAGAGAGCAGGTAATTTAGTCGTTACCGCTCCTCAAATAGATGATAGCAGTATCATATAGTGGCGACAGCAGAATAACAAGTTGAGTTGAGAAATAGTTCACGGAGGGATGGGGCGAACTAAGTGTGTCCAGAATAGTGGATCGACACAATGTCTCACTACATGGAGAAGTTTAGTTACAGTAGAGGTTATAGGAGAAGGGTAGTAACCTGGAGGAAGGAGTGAGGTTCAGAGTAATTGGACGAAGTGATGGGATTTTCCATGATCCCCACTCACCAGTTGTAGAGGGTGGGTAGTGACACGCACCGAAGGAGAGGTCCAGAATAGTGGAACGACACATACGCCCAGTGGTTGTGAGGATGACCATCACGCAACGACCTCGTGGTGTTATTGTCAGATCTCCACGAGTGTCCATCATGTTCACAACAACAAAGTGGTTATTCATTGTGTTAGCATGAGTGAATCATGACCAGGAGAGGTCAGCTCATGGAGTAACGTTATCCCATTAGGTCATGGGAAGATGGTTCACAAATAGCTTGTTGTGACAAAGATTATTCCAAATGAGTCATGAGAAGTTGCGAGTTCAGGTGAGTCACAGATGGTGGACACTGGACACGTAAACATTGAGTGACCAGATCACGTTGGAGTGGTCAATTTGCGATGATCTTATTGGTCACCATCTCGCAGGTAGAAGAGAGTTGAGGAGTATTTAAAGTCGAAGAAGTTAGGAGAGCGAACCAGCAGTCAAGTAAAGCCAGAGAATTAGAAGAAGTAGAATGTAGACTGAGTCAGTTAAAACGGCTTCGGCCGAACTGCTAAAGGCAGTTAGCTAGTTAACAGTTAGAGTCAGAACAGTTAGAAAGTTAAGTTGGAAGTGTAGTATTAAGTTTTGATGGAGTTAGTAAGAACAGTTAGAAATCTACAAGTTACAGTCATAAGTCAGTGATAGATGATTAAGACACTAGAGAAGTTATCAGTAGAAGTTGTTTTACAAGTGTCCAAGAATTGTGTTCCATTGTGCTTCATATATTCTACATGTCGTAAGTAGACTCACAAGTTTGTAAGAAAATGAAGATGTTGATGAACAATGTTCCATTCCAATAAACATTAATAGTTGAACATTGAAGAGAGACTTATGTGCAAGTCTATTATATATCATATTGTGTGTTGTGATCATTGAAGTACTAGCCACTATAGAAAGATAAAGAACAAAGAATATCACAACTCTATAACACTAGGTTGGCTAAGCTCAATTAAACTTTGAGCACAACCTGTTAATACATTATCACCAGCAGGTATATGTCACATATTACAATATAAACCAAAAAAATTTGGGGGACTGATTTTCGAGGCAAGACGCCGGTCTCGAGACAGAGAGGTTGTGGGTTCAAATCCCGACTGCACCAGTTGGAGTTTTTATTAATGATTTCTCTCTGCGACAACCACCCCTGGTCTCAACTGCGAGGCCCGGCTTAAACCGTCTGTTACTCATGGACGGACAAAAATATGAGTACCTCCGAAGATGGAGTTATCTGCCTGGGAAAAATGGATTAAAATGCAAACAAAAGTCAGTCCCTAATGACTTCGTCAGAGAAAGAAAACCTGGCGAACAAAAAAAAAAAATATTAGAGGCCCCCTCGGATTGTGCGGTCTGGAGCCGCAAGCGGGGAGGTTATTTCTCTAAGGTCTTATGGGACCCTACACATGGATTTCGTTCTTTTCAAAATTGTGTCCGTGTCAGCATTGGTAAGAACTGCGTCAGTGTCAGAATTAGTCAGAACTGCGTCAGTGTCATAATTTATCAGAACTGCGTCAGAGTCAGAATTAGTCAGAACTGCGTCAGTGTCAAAATTGATCAGAACTGCGTCAGTGTCAGAATTGTGTCCGTGTCAGAATTGGTAAGAACTGCGTCAGTGTCAGTATTACTCAGAAATGCGTCAGTTTCAGAATTGATCAGAACTGCGTCAATGTCAGAATTGTGTCAGTGTCAGACCTGCGTCAGTGTCAGTGTCAGAATTGGTCAGAACTGCATCAGTGTCAGAATTGTGTCCGTGTCAGAACTGGTAAGAACTGCGTCAGTGTCAGTATTACTCAGAAATGCGTCAGTGTCAGAATTGATCAGAACTGCGTCAATGTGACAACTGTGTCAGTGTCAGAATTGGTCAGAACTGCGTCAGTGTCAGACCTGCGTTAGTGTCAGAATTGTGTCAGTGTCAGAATTGGTCAGAACTGCATCAGTGTCAGAATTGTGTCAGAATTGATCAGAACTGCATCAATGTCAAAAGTATGTCAGTGTCAGAATTGGTCAGAACTGCGTCAGTGTCAGAATTGTGTCAGTGTCAGAATTGGTCAGAACTGCATCAGTGTCAGAATTATGTCAGAGTCAGAATTGATCAGAACTGCATCAGTGTCAGAATTGTGTCAGTGTCAGAATTGTGTCAGTGTCAGAATTGTGTCAGTGTCCGAATTGTGTCAGTGTCAGAATTGGTCAGAACTGCATCAGTGTCAGAATTATGTCAGAGTCAGAATTGATCAGAACTGCGTCAGTGTCAGAATTGTGTCAGTGTCAGAATTGTGTCAGTGTCAGAATTGATCAGAACTGTGTCAGTGTCAGAATTGTGTCAGTGTCAGAACTGCATCAGTGTCAGAATTGTGTCAGTGTCAGAATTGATTAGAATTGTGTCAGTGTCAGAATTGTGTCAGTGTCAGAACTGCATCAGTGTCAGAATTGTGTCAGTGTCAGAATTGAACAGAACAGTGTCAGTGTCAGAACTGTGTCAGTGTCAGTACTGTGTCAATGTCAGAATTGTGTCAGTGTCAGAATTGACAGAACTATGTCAGTGTCAGAATTGTGTCAGTGTCAGAATTTATCAGAACTGTGTCAGTCAGTATCAGAATTGGTAAGAACTGTGTCAGTGTCAGAATTGTGTCAGTGTCAGAATTGGTCAGAATTGTGTCAGTGTCAGAATTGGTCAGAACTGTGTTAGTGTCAGAATTGTGTCTGTGTCAGAATTGTGTCAGTGTCAGAATTGAACAGAACTGTCTCAGTGTCAGAATTATGTCTGTGTCAGAATGATCAGAACTGTCTCAGTGTCAGAATTGTGTCAGTGTCAGAACTGCGTCAGTGTCAGAATTGTGTCAGTGTCAGAATTGGTCAGAACTGTGTCAGTGTCAGAATTGGTAAGAAATGTGTCAGTGTCAGAACTGTGTCAGTGTCAGAAATGATCTGAACTGCGTCAGTGTCAGAAATGTGCCAGTGTCAGAATTGATCAGAACTGCGACAGTGTCAGAATTGTGTCAGTATCAGAATTGATCAGAGCTGCGTTAGTGTTAGAAATGTGTCAGTGTCAGAATTGGTCAGAAATATGTCAGCGTCAGAATTATGCCAGTGTCAGAGTTGGTCAGAATTGTTCCAGTGTCAGAGTTGGTCAGAATTGTGCCAGTGTCAGAGTTGGTCAGAATTGTGCCAGTGTCAGAGTTGGTCAGAATTGTGTCAGTGTCAGAGTTGGTCAGAATTGTGCCAGTGTCAGAGTTGGTCAGAATTGTGCCAGTGTCATAGTTGGTTAGAATTGTGCCAGTGTCAGAGTTGGTCAGAATTGTGCCAGTGTCAGAGTTGGTCAGAATTGTGTCAGTGTCAGAGTTGGTCAGAAATATGACAGTGTCAGAATTAGTCAGCAATATGTCAGTGTCAGAATTGGTCAGAAATATGTCAGCGTCAGAATTATGCCAGTGTCAGAGTTGGTCAGAATTGTGCCAGTGTCAGAGTTGGTCAGAATTGTGCCAGTGTCTGAGTTGGTCAGAATTGTGCCAGTGTCAGAGTTGGTCAGAATTGTGCCAGTGTCAGAGTTGGTCAGAATTGTGTCAGTGTCAGAGTTGGTCAGAATTGTGTCAGTGTCAGAGTTGGTCAGAATTGTGCCAGTGTCAGAGTTGGTCAGAATTGTGTCAGTGTCAGAGTTGGTCAGAATTGTGTCAGTGTCAGAGTTGGTCAGAATTGTGCCAGTGTTAGAGTTGGTCAGAATTGTGCCAGTGTCAGAGTTGGTCAGAATTGTGCCAGTGTCAGAGTTGGTCAGAATTGTGCCAGTGTCAGAGTTGGTCAGAATTGTGCCAGTGTCAGAGTTGGTCAGAATTGTGCCAGTGTCAGAGTTGGTCAGAATTGTGTCAGTGTCAGAGTTGGTCAGAAATATGTCAGTGTCAGAATTAGTTAGAAATATGTCAGTGTCAGAATTGTGCCAATGTCAGAATTTGTCAGAAATGTGTCAGTGTTTGATATGTGTCAGTGTCAGAATTCTGTTCGTATCAGAGACTGCAATTGCAAACCCCAGGCTCGCCTGGCGTCGGTTGCATGTCTCATTTTAAGTTCACCTTCTTTGATTCCAGCGTTAACTAACCCCTTCAGTCTTATGTAGATCTTCACTTTTGGCAGCGATACTCGAATAACTCGACAACGACAGCAAATTTCGTTGGGTGTAACACAATATGATTTTACACATGTATTTTAAAAATATTGTTATAACGCATTTCGACTCATCCATAGCTGCTCTTATCATTCCTTTGATATACTTCAAACCTACGTGGATAATCCTGATTCTTATGCACGACCTGTCACGCATGGTCTTGGATCTATTTGGGCATGTTTATAATAGCTTACTTCTGGGCACCTGCTTTTTTTCAATTTCAGCTTTTAGCTGCCAAGGGTTTTTTAAGTGTGCACATGGGATCTCCCTTGAGAGATAGAAAAATACAATTTTTTAACTCCAATGTTAAGTCAGTCCTATTATATGGCTCTGAAACATGGAGAACAACAAAATTGACAATCATGAAGATACAGACTTTCAATAATAGATGCTTACGAAGAATAAAAGGATGGAAATGGCAGGACAAAATCACTAACATAGAATAAAATAGGGAGCCGCGATAGCTCAGTGGTCAGTGAAGTGGACTACAAAGGACAAGAGGTAGGGTTCGATACCAATCGACGGCTTCCGGTTCAACCAGTCTGTAGTGGGTACCGGATTTTTTTCTGGGAAAGTAAAGCGGCACAGGCGTAATACCGACCACATTATCCAAAAAATCATGTGCCGAAGGTCTGTAAAATTTATGGTCACTAACACCATATTCCCTATACGCCACTTGGCGTGACGGGGATACTTTAATTTTTTTTACTTTACCAGACAAATACCAGTGGATAAAGAGATACAGCGAAGACGATGGCGCTGTATAGGACACACACTGCGGAAGACTATTGAGAGTATTACACAACAGGCCCTTTTTTAGAATCCCCAGGGGAAAAGACAAAGAGGAAGACCAAGTAATTCTTGGAGAAGACAGATAGAAGCAGAGATAAAATGAGATGGAAGACATGGAATGATCTTAAAAGAATGACAAAAATCAGAACGACTTGGAAAGTGTTTGTTGAAGACCTATGCTCCACAGGGAGCTGAAAGGTAGAAGAAGAAGAACTTCTGGGCAGCTGCTCTTTTCAATTTCAACTTTTACTTGCAAAGAGTTTTTTTAAGTGGGCAGAGTGCACACGGGATCTCACTCGAGAGAGCTAAACATTGAATCTTACTACCCAGAGAGGGCTAAACATTGGATCTTACTACCCAGAGAGAGCTAAACATTGGATCTTACTACCCAGAGAGAGAGCTAAACATTGGATCTTACTACCCAGAGAGAGCTAAACATTGGATCTTACTATCCAGAGAGAGCTAAACATTGGATCTTACTACCCAGAGAGAGCTAAACATTGGATCTTACTACCCAGAGCTAGGACGTTTGAGGTCCGCGAAAAAGTGACAGGTTTGAGGTGAAGCATTT
Organism: Megaustenia siamemsis; assembly: GCA_032433765.1. Lineage (NCBI taxonomy): Eukaryota > Metazoa > Mollusca > Gastropoda > Stylommatophora > Ariophantidae > Megaustenia > Megaustenia siamemsis. The sequence goes on from JAVIAB010000139.1 coordinate 82,908,110, forward strand.
CCATACCCTGTTGTGGTAATCGAACCTGGTACTTTCTTTCCAAAGGTCAACGCCTTACCACTAGACCACCACGTCTCCAGTGTTAAAAGTGCCTTGTACAACTTAAAATAAAGTATAAAAATTGTTATTTAACGGTCATTTTTAAAAGTATAGAAATTGTCATTTATTTGTCATTTTAAAAAGTATAGACATTGTCATTTAAATGTCATTTAAAAAAAAGTATAGAAATTGTAATTTAAAGGTCTTTTTTAAAAAGTATAGAAATTGTCATTTACAAGTCATTAAAAAATAAAAGTATAGAAATTGTAATTTAAAGGTCATAGTGACAATAAATATGATTCTGCAAGAGCAGGAGGAAACAATCATCATTGACGGACGTGTATTGAGATGGAAGATGCATCGCAGAAATCAAATATAGAATGGCTCAGACCAAAATAGCATTCCAGAAAATGAAAAATGTCTTATACAACAAGTCTATGTCAATAGAGGGAGCCGTGATAGCTCAGTGGTTAGTGAGCTGGACTACAAAGGACAAGATGTAGGGTTAGGTCCCAACCGACAGCTTCCGGTTCACCCAGCCTTTAATTGGAACCTGATTTTTTTCTGGGAAAGTAAAGCGGCCCATGCGTAATACCGACCACATTACCCAAAAATCATGTGCCGAAGGTCTGTAAAATTTATGGTCACTAACATATTCCCTATACGCCACTTGGCGGGACGGGTGCTTTTTACTATTTTCTTTTTACTATGTCAATAGAAGCGAGAAAGATAAGTCATCGGTGTTATATGGAGCCAATTCTGACATATGGAAGCGAATCATGGACAGGAGACAAACAAATGAAAAGACGATTAGAGGCCACAAAGATGGGATTTCTCAGAGTTGAAAGTTCCCTGGACAGCTAAAAAGACCAATGAGGACATTCTTAAAGTGGGCAACACAAAAAGAGAGCTCATTAAAAAAATCAGAAAGAAACAATCAACATTTTTCGGGCATATTATGAGAAAAGGAAAGGTGGACTATTTGTTACAACTGGCAAAACACAGTGAAAGAGAGATCGCAGACAACAAAGAGAAAAGATACTAGAAAGATTGGTGTCATGGCGTGGAAAACAGTCAACAACAGAATTGAAACGATACACTGTGAATAGAAGATCGTGGAATGACATGATCGCCAAGACCAGGCGGTATGGCACATGATGATGATGATTGAGATACAAACTGCAGGAATAGTTTTGTTATAACTAAAATTGAAATTGAGAGATGAAGAGATAGAGAGAAGCAAAGTAAAAATAAAGAGCACAATTTAAGAGAATTGTTTGATAGGAAGGAAACAACAGAAATAATAGAACAGCTGTAGAGGCAAAATGTTACTGAGGAACGTGATCGATTAAGCCTGCCGATGATCGTTACTGTCACTAAATCAGTTATACTATATTTACCTCAAATCCAGAGTTATCTTGGGGGCCTCCTGCCAGTGCAGCGATTGAAGGAGGCACGGAACCACCATGACAAGCCATCACTTTAGCAAACATAGCCTCGACCTGTGACCTTGGCACTACTCCAATACGAAAAAATGCCAGCTTCCCGTCTGTGCCAAGCTTCCGGCAGTCAACTACAGTAGACGCCATGTTTTCCGGGGAAGGACCAGAGCACAGAATCCCGTCACACTGTTAGAAAAAAAACAAAAGACGCTTGTAGGCTTTTGTACTTTTAGAATCAAGTCTAAAAGCATAGCACACTGTATTGGAAATAAAAAAGTAAAGTAAAGTACCCCCGTCACGCCAAGTGGCGTATAGGGAATATGGTGTTAGTGACCATAAATTTTATAGACCTTCAGCACATGATTTTTTGGGGTAATGTGGTCGGTATTACGCCCGTGCCACTTTAATTTCCCAGAAAAAAAATCGGTACCCATTAAAGGCTGGGTGAACCGGAGCCGTCGGTTGGGATCGAACCCTACCTCTTGTCCTTTGTAGTCCAGTTCACTAACCACTGAACTATCGCGGCTCCCTGTATTGGATATACTTAGGAATTAAGATTCACAAAGGAGAAAAAAATAGTGACACTGAACATATTTGAATGCAGTTATATGTTGACAGCGTCAAAGAGACAACAAATGTAATAATTTGTTCAGTTAGAAACAATATCAAGAGATTCATCTTTAACATCATCATCAAGTTTCATACCTGCTGGCGTATGTGATCATGTCTCTCCTAACAACTTTCGATCTTGAGAATTATTTATCATTTATGTTGTTGACCTTCTGCTAAGCCATTCTCATAGGCTGTCTTGTATCTTTTCTCTTTGTTTCCCTCTATCTCTTCAACTTTGTTATAGAGTTAGCTAAGGAAGCAGGTAATTTAGTCGTTACCGCTCTTTGTATGGACGAGAGCAGTATCATGTAGTGGCGACCAGCAGAGTTTAAGTATGGTATTTTCCAGAATACAAGTTAGTCACAAGTTGTAGAGAGTGGGTAGTGGACAGGGTCCTCATGCATAACAATGTCACACATCGAACTAGTTAGAGAGGGTCATGACTTGGCCTGGATATAATAGCTGAGGGGATTTTCCATGAATCTCCACTCGCCCAGTTGTTGTGAGAGTGACCATCACGCATCGACCCCGTGACGATTGTCCATGCATGTTCGTTGTTATTGTGAGTGACCATCACACGATACCATGCACTGAACTCATGGTGTTACTCTGCCAGGTAAATTAGCTACCAGGAGAGGTTAGTGTCATGAGGTAATGTTATTCCAAATAGGTCATAGAGATTCGGGGAAACAAGTTGTTTGTCAAATTGGGGAAGTTCAGGTGAGTCACAGATGGTGGACACGTAAACGTAGAGTGACCAACTCATGTGATCATAAGAGTAGCAAGTGGTCAATCGGCAGCAGCTGATTGGCTGCTGAGCCTCAGGACGTAGAGAGTTGTTGAGTACTCAATGTCCTGCACAACAGATAAGTTCAACAAGTTATAGAGACAGACGAGTAGAAGAGAAGTTAGTCAGGGAGAACACGATTTTAGAAAGTCAGAATTAGATTAGCATTAGATAAGCAGAGACAGTAAGTTAGACAAGAAGCAGTTAAGCAGTTTAGAAACAGTTAGAGTCAGAACAGTGAGAAAGTTAAGAGTAGAAGTCTTGAGTTAGCCAAGTCAGTTAAGAATCATCAAGTTATAATTATAGGTGTGAAGTAGCTTTGAAAGACACTGAAAGATTAATTCAAGTTGTGTGTGTTCATAAATTCTCACAAGTGTAAGTAGACTATGCTGAATAAATTGTATGATTAGGATGCTGGAATATCTTCATAACTACACGGCGACTTGCCTCAGAAATATTCCTAAATTAATGAACATTAATTAATAATTGCATCCATAATTATAGATCACGTGTACCAGGCGAATAAATCAATAAACTTGATTATCATTGTTTGTAACAAGAAAGACTCTGTCATGATCTTACATGTTACCTCAATGTTGTGATGTGCTGTGACCACTAAAGAAAGATAAAGATAGAATATACAAAGAAAAGAACAAGTCAACGCTATTACAACTTTCCCAGTTGTCACAATATAATCCAGCTTTTTCCTTCTCATTACATGGCAAGAAATAGTAATTATTTCTTCCTAATATTGGAAATTAGCTCTCTTTTTTTTTCGGTGTCCTTCAGAACATTTTCAATACATTAATATTATTATTATTCTTATCTGTCCATGGTATTCACAACATTATTCTGTCTTCTTCTTTCCTTCTACATTTGCCTTTCAGAGTCGAGGAGAGATACAATTTGCGATCTTTTGCTCTTCTGTTTGCCCCTGCTGCTGTTATGTTACCTTGTGTTTCTAATATTCCGTCAATACATCTTTCTTGAGGTAGGCCCTTGGCTCTGGTGTTCTCGCAACGTTTAATGAACGTTCGTTATATTATGTTTTAATTGTCTGCCTTGTCACGTGGCCAAACCATTGTATCGATTGTTTCTTTATGTACTCTAAGTCGTTGGGCTATTCCTAGCTTTTTTCTCAGTTCTTCATTTCTGAAATTATCTATCAGGCTGTTTCCTGTCATTTGTCTAACAAAGTTCATCTCTGTAGAGGTTATTTTTCTTATTGTTCTTGCATCTAGGGTCCAGGACTGGCATTGGTAGCGCAACGTTGGAAAGAAGATTGTATTGTACAGTGCCCGTTTTGCCCTTGGAACTATTTCCTTGTTCGTTCTTCTCATTCTTAGGGTAAAGCCACAATTCTGCAGCCTCCAGTGATTTTCTTGTCTGTTCTACGCCACCCAAAACATATATAAAAAACAGGAGATGGAAGAAAAGCCTGTGACCCAGAACAGCCTGTTTTTAGACCCAGAAGAGCCTGTTTTTAGACCCAGAAGTGCCTGTTTTTAGACCCAGAAGAGCTTGTTTTTAGACCCAGTGTGTGATGAAGGGACAACATCCGAGAAACATCAAATGACAGTGATTGAGGCTGTCAGAAGGACAAGAACTAAAACTTTGTTTTTCAATCGACAACCGAAAGGGTATGAAAAGAAACGAAGAGCGAGAGAGTGATAGAAGAGTGAGAGAGAGAGAGAGAGAGAGAGAGAGAGAGAGAGAGAGAGAGTCAAACTGTTCTTATTTTAGGTCTCATGCGAGGAAGATTACAACATAAAACTGAGTCCCGTCACGCCAAGTGGCGTATTGTGAATATGGTGTTCTTCCTCTTTTCTATTTTCACTATACTAAAAGTTGTCGTGGTTTATATCATTTGTCGTTCTTGAGCTGCTCGAACTGTCTGAATTTGTGATTTTACTTTGTTGTTACATGTCTCTATTACTGCATCTATCCATCTGTTTCTAGGTCTTCCTCTTGGTCTTTTTCCATGCATTCTCGAGAAGAACGCCCCTGATGGTTATTGGTGAGGATTCATTCTGACCAGAAGGCACAACCATTTAAGCTGTTTTTGCTCTATATATTCTTGGCAGGGTTTTGTTCCTACAATTTTTCTTATGGTTTCACTGGTATTCTATCGAATATGGTGTTAATGATCATAGTTTTTATAGACCTTCGACACATGATTTTTGGGGTTATGTGGTTGTTATTTCGCCCGTGCCACTTTACTTTCCCATTAAAAAATCCGGTACCAATTTAAGGCTGGGTAAACCCGGAAGCCGTCGGTCAGAATCGAACACGACCTCTAGACCTTTGTAGTCAAGTTCACTAACCACTGAGTCATCGCGGCTCCCATAAAATTACAACATGCAAGGTGAGGTTACCCAGTATAAGTTACAAAATGTTGCCAGAATCTTCATTTCAATGTGTTGCTACACGAGATGTTAAAATCTGAATTGAAGAACTGAGAAAAAAGCTAGGAATAATGTTCGGTACATTAAAAAAACAACAGATAAAATGGTTTGGCCAGTGATAAGGCAGAATTACCAAAATACAACACACCGATCCTTTAATAACTGTTGCGAGAGTAAGAGACCCAAGGACCAATCACGATAAAAGATGGATTGATGGAATAATCGAAACACTTCAAAACATAACAGCAGCAGAGGTCAACAGAAGAGTAAAAGATGGATTGATGGAATAATCGAAACACTTCAAAACATAACAGAAGCATAAGCCAACAGAAGAACAAAAGATGGATTGATGGAATAGTTAAACACTAGGAAACATAACAGCAGCATAAGCCAACAGAAGAACAAAAGATGGATTGATGGAATAGTTAAACACTAGGAAACATAAGAGCAGCATAAGCCAACCGAAGAATAAAAGATGGATTGATGTAGTAATCGAAACACTACAAAACAATAGAAACAGAGATGAACAGAAGAGCAAAAGATGGATTGATGGAATATTTGAAACAATAGGAAACATAACAGCAGCATAAGCCAACAGAAGAACAAAAGATGGATTGATGGAATATTTAAAACACTAGGAAACATAACAGCAGCATAAGCCAACAGAAGAGCAAAAGATGGATTGATGGAATATTTAAAACACTAGGAAACATAACAGCAGCATAAGCCAACAGAAGAACAAAAGATGGATTGATGGAATATTTGAAATACTAGGAAACATAACAGCAGCAGAGGCCAACATTAGAGCAAAAGATCGCAAATTACATCTCTTCTAGACGCTGGAAGATAAATGAGGAATTAAAAGGGAGGAAGTAGAAGAAGTGGAGCGTGTCCATTCAAGAGCATGAAGGCATCTCAATAAACAAACTCTAGTCCTGCGAAAACTGACTATTAAATACAATAAAATACAATAAAATAAAATACAATAAAATAAAATACAATAAATACAATACAATAAAATAAAACACAATAAAATAAAATACAATAAAATAAAATACAATAAAATAAAATAAACAAGCAACACATGACAATCTTTTCACTTACGTTATCAAGACCTAGCTTAGCCAGTACTTGAAGATGGTGTGTGGTGTCCGCCTCCCCGGTAGGATTAGCCGATGAGACGGCAATGGGACCTGTCTGATCTATAAGGTGTGAGGTCACTGTATTATCAGGCATTCGACATGCTATACTATCTGGCCGGCCGATGTATTTCTCGGAAGCTCCAATACCCAAAGTCTGAAGCCATTCACCTAACATTATGATGTGAAAATAATTTTTATGCGAGTTATCGGAAAATGTGTTTTAATTTACATATAGGGCTAATTCTTCATCTTCTTCTTCCTCCTCTTCTTCTTCCTCTTCTTCTTCTTCATCTTCTTCTTCATCTTCTTCTTCATCTTCTTCTTCTTCCTCTTCATCTTCTTCTTCTTCCTCTTCTTCTTCTCATCTTCTTCTTCTTCTTCATCTTCTTCTTCATCTTCTCTTCATCTTCTTCTTCATTCTTTCTTCTACTTCTTCTTCATCTTTTTCTTCATCTTCTTCTTCTACTTCTTCTTCATCTTCTTCTTCCACTTCTTCTTCTGCTTCTACTTCTTCTTCATCTTCTTCTTCATCTTCTTCATCTTCTTCTTCTTCTTCTTCATCTTCTTCATATCTTCTTCATCTGCTTCTTCTTCTTCTTCTTCTTCTTCATCTTCTTCATCTCTTCTCTTCTTCATCTTCTCTTCATCCCTCATCTTCTTCATCTTCTTCCTCTTCTTCATCTTCTTCTTCTTCTTCTTCTCTCATCTTCTTCATCTTCTTCCTCTTCTTCATCTTCTTCTTCATCTTCTTCTTTCATCTTCTTCTTCATCTTCTTCTTCTACTTCTTCTTCATCTTCTTCTTCATCTTCTTCTTTCTCTTCTTCTTCATCTTCTTCCTCCACTTCTTCTTCTGCTCTACTTCTTCTTCATCTTCTTCTTCACTTCTTCATCATCTTCTTCTTCTTCTTCATCTTCTTCTTCATCTTCTTCTTCATCTTCTTCATCTTCTTCTTCTTCTTCTGCTTTTACTTCTTCTTCTTCTTCCTCTTCCTACTTCCTCTTTCTCTTCTTCTGCTTCTTCTTCCTCTTCTTCTTCTTCCTCTTCTTCTTCTTCATTTCTTTTTCTTCCTTCTCTTCATCTTCCTCCTCTCTTTTCCTCTTCTTCTTCTTCTTCTGCTTCTTCTTCTTCTTCTTCTTCTTTTCTTCTTCTTCTTCCTCTCCTCTTCCTCTTCTCCTCTTCTGCTTCTACTTCTTCTTCATCTCTTCTTCCTCCTTCAATTCTTCATCTCTTCTTTCCTCTTCTACTTCTCTCTTTACTTTCCTCTTCTATCTTCTTCTGTTCTTCTTCTTCTTCTTCTGCTTCTTCTTCTCATCTTCTACTTTTCCTCTACATCTTCTCTTCTTTTACTTCTTCTTCATTTCTTTCTCCTCTTCCTTCTAATTCACCCTCACTTCCAGCCCTTCTCATTCTCTAACACTCATCATCCTCTCTGTTTCTCATCTTTCTTACATTGTCTTCTTCGCTTCTTTCTCACCGCCCTCCTCCTTCTCCTATACCCTCTTTCTTCATCTCCATCTCCTTCTCCTAATACCTCTTCTTCTTCCCCCCCCCTTCTCCGTCATCCAAATACTGCACTTTCTTCACTCCTCCTTCTCCTTCTCCAAATACCTCTCTTCTTCACCCCTCTTTCTCCTTCTCCAAATACCTCTCTTTCTTCACCCCTCTTTCTCCTTCTCCAAATACTGCTCTTTCTTCACCCCTTTTCTTCTCCAAATACCTCTCTTTCTTCACCCCTCTTTCTCCTTCTCCAAATACTGCTCTTTCTCACCCCCCTTCTCCTTCTCCAAATACTGCTCTTTCTTCACCCCCCCCCCCTTTTCTTCTCCAAATACCTCTCTTTCTTCACGCCTCTTTCTCCTTCTCCAAATACTGCTCTTTCTTCACCCCCCTTCTCCTTCTACTAATATCTCTCTTTCTTCACCCTCTTTTCCTTCTCAAATACCTCTCTTTCTTCACACCTTTTTCTCCTTCTCAAAACACTGCTCTTTCTTCACCCCTCTTTCTCCTTCTCCAAATACCTCTCTTTCTTCTCCCCTTTCTCCTTCTCCAAATACTGCTCTTTCTTCAACCCCGCCCCTTCTCCTTCTCCTAATACTCTCTTTCTTACCCCCTTTTCTCCTTCCCAAATACTCTCTTTCTTCTCCCCCTTTCTCCTTCTCCAAATACTGCTCTTCTTCACCCCCGCCCCCTTCTCCTTCTCCAAATACCTCTTTCTTCACCCTCTTTCTCCTTCTCCAAATACTCTCTTTCTTCTTCCCCTTTCTCCTTCTCCAAATACTGCTCTTTCTTCACCCCCACTTTCTCCTTCTCCAAATACTCTCTTTCTTCTCCTCCTTTCTCATTCTCCAAAAACTGCTCTTTCTTCACCCCCGTCCTTCTCCAAATACTGCTCTTTCGTCTCCCCCTTTCTCCTTCTCCAAATACTGCTCTTTCTTCTCCCCCTTTCTCCTTCTCCAAATACTGCTCTTTCTTCTTCCCCCTTCTCCTTCTCCAAATACTGCTCTTTTTTCTCCACTTTTTCTCTTTCCAAATACCGTTCTTTCTTCACCCCCCCCCTTCTCCTTCTCCAAATACTGCTCTTTCTTCTCCCACTTCTCCTTTTCCAAATATGCTCTTTCTTCACCCCCCCCCCCCCTTCTCCTTCTCCAATTACTGCTCTTTCTTAACCCCCCCCCCCTTCTCCTTCTCCAAATACTGCTCTTTCTTCTCCCCCTTTCTCCTTCTCCAAATACGGCTTTCTTCTCCCACTTTCTCCTTTCCAAATACTGCTCTTTCTTCACCCCCCCCCTTCTCTTCTCCAAATACTGCTCTTTCTTAACCCCCCCCCCTTCTCCTTCTCCAAAAACTGCTCTTTCTTCACACCTCCTTCTCCTTCTCTTTCATCACCACCCCGCCCCCTTTCTCCTTCTTCAAATACTGCTCTTTCTTCTCCCCTTTCTCCTTCTCCAAATACTGCTCTTTCTTCTCCCCCTTTCTCCTTCTCCAAATACTGCTCTTTCTTCACCACCCCTTCTCCTTCTCCAAATACTGCTCTTTCGTCACATCTCCAAGAGTAGAGTAATAGTATCTCCAAATCACAGCCCCACTATTTGGGAAAACAATGCTAACACAGTGGACGGCCAGATCACCAAACATGTAATTTACCTTTTACGACAACATGGCTAACAATGGACAGCCAGATTACCAAAAATACAACTTACCTTTTGGGACAACAATGCTAACATAGTGGACGGCCAGATCACCAAACATGTAATTTACCTTTTGGGACAACAAGGCTAACAGTTGACGGCCAGATCTCATTCATCAAACCCCACACAAGCTCCCCAAAAACAGGCCTTCCTGCAGCCAGTTGATCCACCTTAGAGATCCACATGGACATCGGACGATCCTCAGCTAATTTCTTCGTGTTGTAGGCTCTCTGAGTTTAGATTGTAAACAAAGTCGTTTAATTGCTTACTAAAGCGTTAAACAATGGTAATGACAAGTCAAGATGATATGATGACAGGCAAGATGACGGGCAGGATGATAATTAATATGAAATAATACATCATCATCATCATGTGCCATACCGGTTGGCGTAGGCGATCATGTCCCTCCACAATCTTCTATCTACAGTGCATCGTATCAGTTCTGTTGTTGACTGTTTTCCATGCCATGACACCAAGCTATCCAGTATTTTCTCTCTTTGTCGTCCGCGATCTCTCTTTCCTTTTATTTTGCCAGTTGTAACCAAGTATTCCAACTTTCCTCTTCTCATGATGTGCCCAAAAAATGTTGATTGCTTCTTTCTGATGTTTTTTAAGAGCTCCCTTTTTGTGTTGGCCTCTTTGAGAACTTCCTCATTGGTCTTTTTATCTGTCCAGGGAACTTTCAACATTCTTCTGAGAAATCTCATCTCTGTGGCTTCTAACCGTCTTTTTATTTGTGTGTCTACTGTCCATGATTCGCTTCCATAGGTCAGAATTGTTTCTATATAACACTGATGAACTCTCTTTCACATTTTTATTGACATAGATTTGTTGCATAAGCTATTTTGAAATAATACAGGACGGCTCAAAAAAGCGTAGCTGAAAATTTAGTTATATCTTTTTACTTCATTACTCAGGTTTAAATAATTTTTAAACATTTTTGGGGGCCACTCTGTATTACCTATAATCATTGCTTATTATTATTATTTTTACCACAACCACACAAGAATGCGCTAACACTGAACCTAACATCACGAAAACGGAAATCGAAGAAGTAATCAAATATGCGCCGTGAAATAAAGCACCGGGGATAGATAACATACCAATAGAAATAATAGTAGCAGCAGGAGAAACATAAGTTACATGGCTGCACACAATGCTCAATGCAGCATGGCACCAACAAAAAGCCTCAGAAGACTGGAAATAGACAATCATCGTAGCAATATGGAGAAAGAAAGGTAGCAAGAGAGACTGCAATCAATATATAGGTATATAGCTTCTCAGCCATGTAAAAGTTATAGGCCAAAATTTTGTTTAAAAAAAAAAAGAGAGAGAATGACACCAATATTAGAACTACAGTTAAGCGATTCTCAAATGGGGTTCTGGAAAAAAAAAACAGAGGATATACTGACCCTAACATTCTGGTAATCTACTGACCCTATTCACTCTAAAACAGCTAGCAGAAAGAAATGAAGAACAAAGCAAAATTTGCACATAGCTTTCACTGACCAGGAAAAAGCATTCGACGGAGTAATTACAAGGAACAGCTGTGGGAGATACTAACAACATACGGATTAAACCAACACCTAACCAACCCAATTAAAAGTCTCTACAACAACAGCAGGGGAGCCGCGATAGCTCAGTGGTTAGTTAACTGGACTACAAAGGACAAGGGGTAGGGTTCGATCCCAACCGACGACTTCCGGGTTCACCCAGCCTTAAATGGGTACCGGATTTTTTCTGGGAAAGTGAAGCGGCACGGGCGTAATACCGACCACATTACCCCAAAAATCATGTGCCGAAGGTCTGTAAAACTTATGGTCACTAACACCATATTTCCTATACGCCACTTGGCGTGACGGGGGTACTTTACTTTTTCTTTTTCTTACAACAACAGCAGCTGCACGATCAGAACAGGAGCAGGTTAAACAGACCTCTTTAGAGTTAGATCAAGAGGAAGGCAGGGGTGCGTACTATCTCCCCTATTATTTATTACATACATGGACTATATATGCAAATTAGCCTAGCCCATTGGAGACATAGGTGATCAACAAGCTTCTATTTGCAGACGATCAGGCACAAATATATTGACAAATAGAAGGCCAACAATAACACTAAGACAGATTCAAAAGAACAGGCACAAAATACAACATGAAAATCAACACAATAGATGTCATGAATATCGCAAAAGAGAAAAAGAACATCAATATAACTATAGACGGCTAACAACTAAAACAAGTAGAGGAATTTAAATACCTAGGAAGTCTAGTGACAAACGACAATTCACAAACAGAAGAAATAGACACAAGATGCAACAAAGCTTATCACATCATTGGACAGCTATCACCAATATTGTCCAACAAGGAAATAACCCATAGAGGCAAAACGGGCACTCTACAATACAATCTTCATCCCAATGTTGTGCTACCAATGCCATACCTGGACCTTAGATGCAAGAACAATAAGAAAAATAACCACTAACAAGATGAAATGCGTTAGACGAATGGTAGGGAAAAAGCATGAGAGATAAGATCAGAAATGAAGAACTGAGAAAGAAAAAGCTAGGAATAATCTCCGTATTAGTATATACAGGGTGTTTTTAAAGTCGCAGTGTGTGTTTGGCGTGTGCTGAGACTGCTACGATGGGGACTACAGTTACCATTCTTTGTTTGGGAGATGAGTTGGTAATTCGGACGGGCGGTTGAGCAATTATGGATTTTAATTCGTTTGCTGTGATGCCGAAGCCTTCCATAACCAATAACCAATAAAGAAAAAACGTCACCAGAAATGCGGTTAACTAATGCGTCACACAAATTGTAAAATAAATGGTATTATTCAAATATACTTGACTGCTATCGGCGAGCTTATAATGGGTAATGTTGGTATTAACACAATAAAGTTGTGCCTAAAGCATATGTTGAAAATGTCCACCACGGGCCTCAAGACATGTCGTGATTCGTCTTTCCATATTTGCGAAAACCTTCAGAATAATGTCTGGTGATATTTGTTTAATCTTGTCTACTATTTCAGTCTTTAGGTCATTAATTGTCTGCGGATTATTTTCATAAACTTTCCCCTTCAATGCCCCCCACAGATAATAATCTGGGGGTGTTAGATCTGGTGAACGAGCAGGCCAGATTCCACGTGAAATAATGCGATTTGCAAATATGCTTTCTAAATAATTGAGTGTTGTTGTGGCTGTGTGTGCTGTTGCCCCATCCTGCTGAAACCAGGATTCCATAATTTCCCGTTCTGTAAGGTGTGCTATGAACGGTTCCAGAATTAAAGTACGGTAACGTTCTGCATGTATTGTTTCATTAAAAAATATAGGTCCTATTATCCGCATACGACTTATAGCGCACCACACTCCGACTTTTTGATCGTAAAGCGGCACTTGATGAAATTCATGGGGGTTTTCACTGCTCCACAGCCGATTGTTCTGACTGTTCACATAACCGGATAAATGAAACCAGGCCTCATCAGTGAAAAAAGTGACGTCAAGGATGGCAGCGCCATGTTCATAAATAAAATTCTGAAACCACATGCAGTAGTTTAAACGGGATTCATAATCTCTTTCTTGGAGTTGAGACACTTCAGTTAATTTGTATGGACGATAGTGTAGTTCACTTCTTAAAACCTTGTGAACAGAACTCTTAGATATTTGCACCTGTTGAGACAAGTGGTTTAAAGATGCATTTGGACTCATTGTAATTCTGTCTTGGAGTTCCATAATTTGGTCTTGTGAAATTGAAGGTCTTCCAGATCGGTATGCATCTACCACACTACCGGTTTCACGAAACTTTTTGATCAATTTTGTAACAGAATTTCGGTGAGGGACTTGTGAGTCTGGAAATTTCCTCACGAATTGTCTAATGACCTCATCCGTATATTTACCGCCATTACGAAAGACATGCTCAACCAGAAATACCCTGTTTTCAATCGTCAACACCATTTCCTTCAAGCAATGAGACAGTGAAAGTAGCGTAGTGCCCGTCCTTTACGTAAATAAAACCTTAAAGGAAGCAGCGGTTTGTTCATAAATGTGGTTTACAAAATTGTGGTACGTAGATGATGATTACGTCATTTACTGAATATTAGAAATATTCACTGCACTGCGACTTTAAAAACACCCTGTATAACGAAACAACATATAAAATAGTTTTGCTACGTGATAAGCCAGAAAGATCAAACAACACAACGAGCCTTCAATAAACGTTGTGAGAACACCAGACCCAAGGGTCGACCACGAAAAAGATGGATTGACGGAATATTAGAAGCACTAGGACACATAACAGCAGCAGAGGCGAACAGAAGTGCAAAAGACCCCAAATTAAATCTCCACTCGACGCCGAAAGGCAAATGAAGAACGAAAGAAGGACAGTGATTTTTTTCTGGAATAAAAAAAGGGCTGACACTCATCCTGAAGATATTATGTCTAATTCTACACTTTTGACAGATCCTCTTCTATACCCTTGTTGTCTTTTATGACTAAAACGATCGCTTGCGTACATCTCTAGCTCTATGACTTCCTATTGTGGTTTATCAAAAATAAGGAACAAAAGACAGCCAGAGAAGAAACAAGCAATAGAATAACTAGCACACGTCATAATATGATGTTCAATGTAAATAAACAATTCTGACCTCCACTGAAGCAGGAAACTTGCAAGCAGCCACCAAAGTGTAGACTGTGTCTGTTGGAATGCCACAGATTCCTCCCTTGTTCATGATTTCTAATGATGCAATTTGTCAAGTCATTTACATAATTTCTAATGATGTAATTTGTCAAGTCATTTACATAATTTCTAATGATGTAATTTGTCAAGTCATTTACATAATTTCTAAACATGTAATTTGTCAAGTCATTTACATAATTTCCAGTGATGCAATACACATATTTGTCAAGTCATTTACACAATTTCTAATGATATAATTGTAAAGTCATTTACATAAATTTCTAATGATGTTATACACATATTTATTAAGTCATTTACATAATTTCTTATGATGTAAATTACTTTTAACAAAAACAAATGTATTACGTATACAAGTTAAATTTAGATCTACTCAAATCAAACACGAGGTTAAAAGACAAATATAACCACACAATTCAGAACAGGAACAATGCAATCGAGAAGATACAATGCATTGATGAACAGTGGGGAATGCTAAAAAAATCAATGCAGCAAACATCAAAAGAGTCTACCAGTGAGGACAAATTCAAGAAAGAAATGGATGACGGATGGCATTTTACAGCTAATGGATACAAGAAGAAGAAATAAGAATAACAAAGATGAGTATAAGAGATTAAATAAAGAAATTGTAATAAAATACAATGAAGCAAAAGAAGTATGGTTAAAACAGTGATTCAAAGAGATTGAAATGCAGCAAAAAAAGAGACCTACTCTATGCCTACTATTTCTCCTATAGATTCATTTCTGGTTCTGTTTTTTTCTGGTTACTCATCTCTGAGGTGACAAGCTTTCTTTTGTGCGCAGGTTCAAAGTGACCATGTTTGGCAATGATTAATGTTGGGTACAAATAATAATACATAAATATTATTATATGGGGAACTTCCGAGGCGATAATAGGGAATAATAGAACAAAGGAGTATGTGTTAGCACTCGGAAAAATTGACAGACAAACAACAATAGAAAAAAACGAAGGACAATATATGGTCCGAAGCGGGATCGAACCCGTACTCAGTGGCACCGCGCCTTGCCACGAGAAGCCGAACGCTTGGCACACTGCCCGCAAGCCAACTAAAAAATTATTTATTATTGTATCAGTGCTATTGTAGCAGTGTCTTACACGAAGGTGCACTCAATGACTATAGCAAAGGGTAACGATCACAGACCGGTGTGAGATACTTGCATTTATAGGAAAGTACAAATATACAATTTATTTCCGGTCTGTGATCGTTACCCTATGCTATAGTCATTGAGTACGCCTTCGTGTAAGACACTGCTACAATAGCCAATTTTTTAGTTGGCTGCGGGGCAGTGTGCCAAACGTTCGGCTTCTCGTGGCAAGGCGCGGTGCCACTGAGTACGGGTTCGATCCCGCTTCGGACCATATATTGTCATTCGTTTTTTTCTATTGTTGTTTGTCTGTCAATTTTTCCGAGTGCTAACACATACTCCTTTGTTCTATTATTCCCTATTATCGCCTCGGAAGTTCCCCATATAATAATATTTATGTATTATTATTTGTACCCAGTATATAACCACTGTAAACTACTATTCGTGCTGTTTCGTCCAATAAATGTTTGTCTACAACACAAGTATTCAGCCCCACTGGGAGATACTTGCATTAATAGGAAAGTACAAATATACAATTTATTTCCGGTCTGCGATCGTTACCCTATGCTATAGTCATTGAGTACGCCTTCGTGTAAGACACTGCTACAATAGCCAATTTTTTAGTTGGCTGCGTGGCAGTGTGCCAAGCGTTCGGCTTCTCGTGGCAAGGCGCGGTGCCACTGAGTACGGGTTCGATCCCGCTTCGGACCATATATTGTTCTTCGTTTTTTTCTATTGTTGTTTGTCAATTTTTCCGAGTGCTAACACATACTCCGTTGTTCTATTATTCCCTAATGATTAATGTTAAGCGCTCTTTTTTGAAAAAAAAACAATTTTTCTACCAACTCTGTGCTATCAGTGCCAGAATTGGACGCTGGACTCTAGAACAATAAGAAAGATAACGACCAAGGAAATGAAATGTGTCAGAAGAATGACAGGAAACAGCTTAAGGGACAGAGTAAGAAACACCGACCTCAGGAATAAAGAAACACCAGATAAATTGGTTCGGCTACATAACAAGACAAAAAGAACTAACAATGACTCAAAGAGCCATAAACAAACGCTACGAAAACGCCAGATTTAAAGGAAGACAAAGAAAGAGATTGAAAAAGGGAATACTAGTCATTAGGAGGGATAACACCAGAAGAGGTCAACAGAAGAGCAAATAATCGCAGATTTCCCATCGACGCCAACGGAAATGGAGGAAGAAAAGAGAAGAAGAAGCAGAAGAAGAATGTTAAGTGCTCTTCAAGTGGTCGCAAGTGCGTGGCAGTTATCAGTTGAACCAGGATATCTACACCTTTCGGCTCAATAGATCCGTTTTCAGCATGACGTTTCTTAGTACCCGGGTTGTCTTTACTGTCGATCCCAACTCTCTTAGTCAGGCTGCTTGCTTTGTTACAGGAGGTACCACGAGAATGTGGAGTAGAGTCTGGACAGGTCTGGTTGACTGATCCAGAAGCAAAACCATTAGCTATGAGTCGCTGGCAGCTTCAACTCTGCAGCTGTCACGCGCTTTTCTTTCATACCCCTAATCACAACTTGTTGAGGGTAAAGCAACTTAAAGTGATTATATTGTAATACATGGTTATATTGTTTCAATTATTTACAATAATATTTCATCATCATCAAGTACCGGGCCTGCTGGCGTAGGTGATCCTGTCTCTCCACAACTTTCGATCTCAACAGTTATTTATCATTTCTGCTGTCTGGTATTTTTTTCTCTTTGCTTCCCTCTATCTCTTCGTCCCTCAATTTTTCCAGTTGTTACAATATATTACAGTTGTTCCCTTCTCATTACATGGCCAAAAAATGATGATTGTTTCTTCCTAATATTAGAAATTAGCTCTCTTTTTGCTTTGACCTCTTTTAGAACATTTTCACTACTCTTCTTAGCGTCCATGGTATTCTTAACATTATTCTGTAAAATCACTATAATAATATTTAAACACGGTAATTTCGAATTGCAATGGTCGTCTGTCCGAGGCTATTGAGTTTATAATTTATAAATTAATATTTTTAAAAGACCAGGTTACTCACCAGCAATAGCCTTGACCCCAGATGCTTTGCTTCCATCTGCCCAGAACGCTTGCTGACCTTGAGAATGAAGGTAACTGACTTGAAGAAAAGGCTTTCCAAGCGGAAGTAGTTCTTTACCCCACACAGACTTGAGCGCGGTTGCAATGAAACAGTACATGCACGCAATAACGAAAAGAACATTGATGACAATTTCGTAGATGAATGATCCGTTAGCGTTAACAGTGTGCAGGAGGATTCCAACGATGACAAGGTTAAAGAAGAAAGTGAGGACAGTCCAGGCTTTATTGACGACTGTTGACAGACCAAGCAGAAGAAGACCAACTGCTAGAAACCCCACGCACCCCGTTATAGCTGCTGCAGTGTTGTCTTGAACCAGAGTTCCCAAACCACGGGCTGGACCCCAAATTAGCCACACGGATCCGAACGTGAAGAAGGCGCAACTTTCGAAAGATAACCCAACTGAAAAACAGATGGATCCCACAATCATTTGAGCAAGACCTCCCAAGATCACAGCCCAAGGAAGGACCCAAAGACCTTGAGGGGTCCAAAGAATGGCCACAGCAGCAATTGCATTGAGAGCAAACCCAGCTAGATCGAAACCACCATATCTGGAATAACCAAGCGTAAAATCCGTTGTGAAAAGATTGCTAGATTCCAGATAGCTCGAGGTGACTACCCTTGCGTGTGAGCAACAACATTTACAACATGAGACAAAGAAACTGGTTATCTTTTCTGGATCAACAAGGCGCGTGCCTAAAGGCAGCTTGAACCCGGAGTTCTGTACTCTGGAGATATGCGCTGCAAGTCCGTACAATGAGAAGATGAAGAGAATCCACCCCATAGCGCCAAGAAAAGCCCCAGAATTGTTGTCATCTATCAGGATGGAGACACACAGAACACAGAGGGCCAAATTTTGTGGGAGCTGGTAAATTTCTCGCGTTAGAGAAATAATGGCAATGATGAAGAAGATAATGAAGTGAATAACTGTTGCTGCAATAAGAGTTAGAGGTACGTCTTGAAAGGTTATGAAAACAACGGACAAATTAAAGCCATTTGTAATCCAGAAAGTTCCATGAAAAATAAAGTAGAGCCCATTATAGGCATCTCTCCTTCTGACAGCCACAACTGCAGCGACAAGTTGGTAGACACCTCCAACGATGACCCAAGTGAACGCAAGTGAAGCATGGTTATAGATCCCTGTGACTTGTCCAGCATAAACAGCCGCAGCCAGGGTATTCATGAGATGACCCATTGGAATGTAATCTTTGGACGGTTTAGAATCTTCTATTTCTGATACCTTTTGATTTGATTCTCCGCTCCTGAATCGCGACCATAGTTTTGAGACAACGAGATAGAAGGTTATCAAAGACAGCAAGAGATAATAGGCGGCAGCGCTTCGTCTGATTGGTCTCCATAAAGCGGAAATCTCAAAGATGCAAGATAGAAACATCCCTAGAGCTAAGACAGAGCTGAACTTATCTTTGTGATGTAAAGAACCGATAATGAAAAATAAAAACGTGAGGAGAAATGTTCCGTAACCAGAAAACAGGGCTTGAGAATCGTCCACGTTCCTCGGGATGAAGAACTCTGTGACGTGGAAGAGGCCAACTGCTGTCCAGAGAGCACTGATGCACATCAGGATGGATCTCATGACAGCTTCATTCGGGTCTTGAGATGTAATGGCTGAACGAAACAAATGAAAAATTAAAAAATTTATGGTATATACATCTCAGGCTGTAAACTTCAAAATATACAATATCAAACGAAAATAGAAAAATATGTTTTGGAACACAACTAGAAAATGCTATAAAAACTAGATTTGAAAACAAACAAAACATGCTTTAAATACCAGCAGGTAATTGGGACGCTATTTGGCAGATAAATATGTTAAACTAAAAGAGATTAATGTGAAATTAACATATAGAACGGAATGTAGAAAAAAGAGTACATGAAAAAAGAAATACATAAAGATAAATAAAATATAGAGTATTCTTCTTAATCCTCTGAACTCCGGTCGGGCACCCACAAGAGATCTCCGCCCATTCCAGTCTGGAACAAGCATGGACAACTCTTGTCAGCACCTGCCAACCTCTTTCATTTCATCATGTATGGTTCGTCGCCATGTCCCCAATGAGCTGCATCGTCTTCGATTGCCAGGTAGGAGTCCAAGTTAATGCTTGATGTGAATGTATGGTCCGTTCCATTCGTAGAACGTGGCCTAGCCATTTGCAATATCTTTTCACTTCTTGAGTGATATTGTTAATACCTTTTGTTCTTAATGTGCTGATCCCGACTGATATTTATACTTTTCTTAAGACAACGACTTTCAAATCCTTTTAGCCCAAATTCTATCTTATAGTTCGTTCTCCGCGTTTCTACTGCAATTGAGCATGGATCACACATTTGACTTATATATTCTAAGCTTGGTGCTGAGATGAGCCGCGATAGCTCAGTGGTTAGTGAACTGGACTTCAAAGGACAGAGGGTAGGGTAGAACCCCAACCAACGGCTCCTGGGTTCACCCAGCCCTAAATGGGTACAGGATTTTTTTCTGGGAAAGTAAAGCGGCGCAGACGTAATACCAACCACATTGCCCCCAAACATTATGTGCTGAAGGTCTGTAACATTTATGATCACTAACACCATATTCCCTATACGCCAATTGGCGTGACGGGGGCACTTTATTTACTTTACTTTTTAGTGCTGAGATGGAGACTGGTTGAATGCCAAATGGGTTTAGTCTATTAATGTCTGGGCTGAAATGCCTATTCTTGTGGATAACTCTTACTCGATGTCGCTATTTGATGAGATATAGCTTCACTGGTATTTAAAGTATATAGAGCAAGAGATGAGTAGAAAAGAAAAGAGGTCACAACAAGATGGTTAGAAAAACAAAATAATTGTTAACTGTGCAATAAAAGTAAAAAGTAAAGAGCCCCGTCACGCCACGTGGCGAATAGGGAATATGGTGTTAGTGACCACAACTTTTACATACCTTCGGCGCATGATTTTTGGGGTAATGTGGTCGGCATTACGCCCGTGCTGCTTTACTTTCTCAGAAAAAATCCGGTACCCATTAAAAGCTTAGTGAGCCTGGAAGCTGTCGATCAGGATCGAAACTTACCTCTTGTCCTTTATAGTCCAGTTCACTAGCCACTGAGCTATCGTGGCTCCCTTACTTTATAATAATTATGTAAAATCAAATGTAAAGTAAATTTATTATCTTTTCATCCAATTTTTTTCTTGTTCGTCCTAGACCAGAGGGGTCGTTGGGGCATTATTGGCAACGCAGTCAACATTCCCCAGACATCTCTACCTTCAGTCATTCTTAGGGACCCTTTGATGTCGAAGTCTGTTCATTCAGTGATTTAATCTTCCCATTTCTTTACCTGTCTACTTTACCGTCTCTCTTTATAGTCCCTTTGCTGAGTGGTCTTTGCAGGCCATATGCTCATGACATTCCGCCGATAAGTTAATTAACACAATAACGATAAACGCCATGCTTTGGTTACTTAGCAACGCAGTTAAAAATCCAACTTACCAAGCAAAAGAGCAATTAATGACAGCACCATCAGGGCAAGACCGAAAGCGAGGTTAATTGGCAGGAAATTGTCAACGACAGTGAAGTTAAAGACGGCGACCATGACGAAAATGATAAAATGTGTGTAGAGGCAGGCGATGGTCGCAGTCGATGCACGAATGAACCCCATCTTCAGAGTTCAATTGTTGGTTCTGAGAAATATTTTAAAAATATTGATTTAATTTTAACTTTTTTTCAGATAATTTTTAATAAGATCCCAATAAGATCTCAATAAGACCTCAATAAAATCTCAATAAGACCTCAATAAGATCTCAATAAGACCTCCATAAGATCTCAATAAGATCTCAATAAGACCTCAATAAGATCTCAATAAGTACTCAATAAGATCTCAATAAGCCCTCAATAAGATCTCAATAAGACCTCATTAAGATCTCAATAAGATCTCAATACAAGGAACTGAAATATGATGTTTCTATAAGATCGCCAGGATCTTGTACAGAAACCACATTACAATCGCGAAGATGGACCTGAACATCTCACGACAACCGCACTGAGTCTGCTACCTTTATTCTTCTTCTTATTTCCTTCGTCACTTGCCTTCCAGCGTCTTTTGGGAAAGATATAATTTGCAGTCTTTTGCTCTTTTGTTCACCTCTGCGGCTGTTATGTTTCCCAGTGCTTCTAATATTCCATCGATCCATCTTTTTCGTGGTCGACCCTTGGGTCTAGTATTCTCGCAACATTTATTGAGGACTCATAATTGTGTTGTGTTTTGATTACTCTGCCTTGTCACGTGACCAAACCATTTTATCTGTTGTTTCTTTATATATTCTATGGCGGCTGTTATTCCTAGCTTTTTCTCAGTTAGTTAGTTTTCTCAATCTCTTAGACTGTTTCCTGTCATTCGTCTGACACATTTAATCTCAGTAGAGGTTATTTTGCTTATTGTTCTTGCATCTAGGGGCCATGATTGGCATTGGTAGCACACCGTTGGGATAAAGATTGCATTGTTCAGTACCCTTTTTGCTTCCAGAGTTATTTCCTTGTTGGACAATAGTGGTGACAGCTGTTTAATGATTTGACAAGCTTTGTTGCATCTTGATTCTCTCTCTGCTGTTTGTGAATTATCGGTTGTCACTAGACCACCTATGTATTTGAATTCGTCTACTTGTTTTAGTTGCCTACCTTCTTTAGTTATGTTGATGTTCGGTTTATTTTTGTCGACATTCTTGCCTGGTATTTTGTTGATTTTCATGTTGTATTTTGTGCCTGAGCTGTTGATTTATTAAAGTGCTCTTGTAGGTCTTCTATTCTTTATTAGTGCCTGGTCGTCTGCAAAAAGAAGCTTGCTGATCTCATCTGTATCTAAGGGTTGGCTGACATGTTGGTGACATCAACTTGAGGCCATGTTTATTTAAATGGTTTTACAACGATAAAAAACGACATCAACATAATGGTAAAGTTGTGATATAACTTTTAATTGTAAAACATGACATTAATATAATAGTCATCTCATCAAGTACCATGCCTGCTGGCGTAGGTGATTATGTCTCTCCACAACTTTCGATCTCGACAGTTATTTATCATTTCTGTTGTTGACCTTCTGCCAAGCCATTCTCTTAAGCTGTCTAGTATCTTTTCTCTTTTCGCCCCTCTGTCCCTTCTTTCCTCAACTTTCCCAGTTGTCACAATATATTTTAGCTGTTCCCTTCTCATTACATGGCCAAAAAATGATGATTGTTTCTTCATAATATTAAAAATGAGCTCTCTCTTTGTTTTTTCCTCTTTCAGAACATGTTCATTATTATAATTCCATGGTATTCTTAATATTCTGCTGTTCTTATATAGAAAGAAATCGATGGAGTATAATGGTATTGTTGTGAAATAACTTCGAATTGTCAAACAGAACATCAATATAATGGTATTGTTGTGAAATAACTTTGAACTGTCAAACAGAACATCAATATAATGGTATTGTTGTGAAATAACTTTGAACTGTCAAACAGAACATCAATACAATGGTATGTTTCTAGAAATGAATTAAGGTCGGTAAAATTTTTACATCAACGCATTTGTATAGCGCTTGAAAAGACTTAAAGTTGTTGAAAGAAGATATTAATATAATGTTAACCAACTCGACTTTGGATATAAAATTAAATGCCTTTGAAAAGAAATCTCACTCAAAATAATCTCAATCATAAGTTGGAGAGAACATATTTTAAACGAACTGATTTGAGACGAATCTAAACAAGAACAGGTGCCCAGCTCTGTGAGAAGAAGGCTTTTGAAATACATGGGTTAAGTTCTCAAAATGGACGAAGAAAGACTTCCCCGTCAGGTGTTTATGTGGAAACCACCAGGTAAAAGAAAACAAGGAAGACCAAGAGCAACGCACACAGAACAATTACTAGGGAAGGCTCAATAATAGAGAAAGAAAAGGCCAAGACCTACATGAGCTAGCAGCAAATCGACAAGCTTGGAGAATTATGACTTATGTCTACAAGACAAATGACATTTTTGGGGCATATTAAAAGACACAACAGCCTAATAAAAGTAATATTGGAAGGGAAAATACAAGGTAAGAGAGGCAGAGGCAGACCAAGACTAACATGGACGAGTAACATCAAAAGATGGACAAGTCAACGAATGACAATCTGCACCATCAAAGCAAGAGACAGAGTGGAATGGCGCTCCATGGTAGCCAACCTTCGATGCGGAGACGACACTCAATGATGATGATGATGATGTTGATGATGATGTTGATGATGATGTCTATGTCCAGTCTTCAACCCGAAATGAGGAAACGGAATGAGTGAAGCTTCTTCAAACGACTTAAGAAAGGTCAAATATGGCATCAATATAATGATATTTCATTATTATTATTCTTTTAAAATATGTCATTATGAAGTGACTTGAAAATTGTAAACGGAAATATTTACATAAATATACATACTTGAAATGATTAAGAAATGTGATTGAAACACTGCAAATATAATTAACAACTGCCTATAGTAATAATAATAAATATTGAAAAGCCACTAATTGAGAGAAGTGACAAACATTAAATTTATTATCGTAATGACTGCTCGATGACTTGACAACCAAATAACTTAAATACTTTCCGATTCTGATCTGAAACTACTTAGTCCGCTTGTTTATAAAAATGAGCACAGTTTTTTTTTTTTTTTAAACCAGAATAAAAACTGTGTTAAATGAGCAAACAAATCACATAATGGAGGAAACCTCTTACAGTTTCAAAATGAATTAATCACGATGAAATCACAGAAAGAATAAATATTTGAAAAACGACTAAATATTTAAAAAGGGATCGCTTTTCGTAATGAACACCAGGAATCGAAACACGAATTCTAGCTAACCAAGCTGGGGAAAAATGGGTACATGACTTTTGATTAAACATGGAAAGGCATCCGCGGAAAGAGCGCTGACAACACTCTTGCAAAAAGTCTCTCTCTCTCCTCTCTCTCCTCTCTCCTCTCTCTCTCATCTCTCCTTCTCCCTCTCTCTCTCTCTCTCTCTCCTCTCTCTCTCCTCCCTCTCTTTCCTCTCTCTTTCTCTCTCTCTCTCTCCTCTCTCTCCTCTCTCCTTCTCTCCTCTCTCCTTCTCCACACTCTCTCCTCCCTCTCTCTTCTCTCTCTCTATATAAATAGATATATACATATTTTGCACTCACAGAGGACTAGAGGAATAATTGCTCTCCTGGATAGTTCTAGTTCACCGATCCCTAGGCAAACAATTCCTCTTCATCGTCCGCCCTTAAAATGGCGTTATGTGGGCGTAAATACGTTGTGTTTTTCATCATCATCATCATCAAGTACCATGCCCGCTGGCGTAGGTGATCATGTCTCTCCACAACTTTCGATCTCGACAGTTATTTATCATTTCTGTTATTGACCTTCTGCCAAGCCATTCTCTTAAGCTGTCTGGTGTTTTTTCTCTTTGCTTCCCTCTATCTCTTCGTCCCTTAGTTTTTTCCAGTTGTTACAATAAATTCCAGTTGTTCTCTTCCTATTACATGGCCGTGATTGTGTTATTGTTTGCAGTAACAACTGTGATATTTGCCCCTCTCGGCCCAAAACATCCGTCTGCGGCGTGGCATTTTTAAGGTACCGGGTTTGCCTTCTCTTTTGATCTCTACTCACTTGGTCAGAGTAGACTGGTTAGTCTGTTTCTAGGGGCACCACGAAGAGGTGAGGTCAGTTCTGGATAATTCTGTTTCACCGATCCTGACGCTAGCTATCAGCTATGAATCGCTGGGAGTTTCAGTTCTGGAACTCTCAATTCGCCTTTGCTTCCCCTGAAGACGTAACCAAGACAAAGTGGGGGATAGGTATTTTTCTTCTACTATAGTGGCAATACAAAGGAATACCTTAAACGTTAACCTTACATTGTCGCGATAGCTCAGTGGTTAGTGAACTGGACTACAAAGGACAAGAGGTCGGGTTCGATCCTGATCGACCACTTCCGGGTTCACCCAGCCTTAAATGGGTACCGGATTTTTTTCTGGGAAAGTAAAGCGGCACGGGTGTAATGACGATCACATTACCCCAAAAAATCATGTGCTGAAGGTCTGTAAAATATTATGGTCAATAACACCATATTCCATATACGCCACTTGGCTTGACGGGGCACGTTACTTTTACATTACACATACAGTATATACATGGATAAATCAAACTTTTTATGGGCACTAAGTACAAAAACGTAATACCAACCCTTACCTACGAGTTTGAAAGCTGGAAAGCATCAAAAGAGTCAGAAAAAACTAAACGCTTTTGAAGACTAATGCCTAAGAAGGATATTCTGTTCACAATAGCATTAATTTAAGACTGATTTTGAGATAAGAGAAATGGCAATCCAGTCAACGATCTAGTCTACAATAAGGAGGAGAAGATGGGCATATGTTGGGTACGTTTTGAGAAGGGGCAACACGAGATTTTCAAAATAGGCTCTTATATGGGAAACATCAAGAAACAGAAAAGGAGGGGGACTTAGAGAGACACTGGAAGCAACACTGATAAGAGAAGTAAAATTGACGGACACAGACTAATATAATAAGATAAAAAAATCTCGATAAGAATAGAGATGGATGACGAAAAGCACTATAAGTCCTATGCGACGTCTAGCGGCGCTGGAAAGATCAAGACCAAGATGTGCACGAATTCTTCTTCTTTCTTCTTCTATCCTTCCTCTGTTGCTGTTGGCGTCGAGGGAAGAAACAATCTGCGATTCTTTGCTCTTCTGTTGGCCTCTTCTGATGTTGTTCCTCCTAGTGACTCTAGTATTCCCTTTATCCGTCTCTTTCTCGGTCTTCCTCTTAATCTGGCGTTTTCGTAGCGTTTGTTTATGGCTCTTTGAGTCATTGTTAGTTCTTTTTGTCTTGTTATGTGGCCGAACCAATTTATCTGTTGTTTCTTTATGTATTGGATGGCTATTTCAATTTCGAGCATCTTCCTCAGGTCAGTGTTTCTTACTCTGTCCCACAAGCTGTTTTCTGTCATTCTTCTGACACATTTCATTTCGGTGGTCGTAATTTTCTTATTGTTCTATAGTCCAGCGTCCAATTCTGGCACTGATAGCACAGAGTTGGTAGAAAAATTGTTTTGTACATTGCTCTTTTTGCTTCCGTAGTTATTGCTTTGTTTTTCAATAGTGTTGATACTTGGCCTATAACTTGACATGCTTTGTTACACCTTACATCTATCTCTGTCTCTTGGTTACTGTCTTGTGTTAACGTGCTACCCAGATATTTAAAATCTGTCAATGCAATGAAATAATGAAATGGAATAACGTAACGAAACTGCAAAATTACTGAATGTTAAGTAAAATAACAGTTATAATATACACATATGTTATATACCTCCTTCATATGTTGTTCGTATCGTGAAATGGAAAAAAAATCACAAGTCTTACCTTAACCCCGATTGCGCCCAACTACAGATCGAACTGTTAGTCACCGATGGAAGCTGAAGATGGAGGTTAGTGTATCTGTTTGCACTAAATGACTTTTCAACATTTACTTTTTGTAAACGTTTGTATGTTTCTCAGTCCCACGACCCGCACTTCAAACACAACCGAATCTTTTCAAATTTAACAAACACACATATTTTACTTCACACATTAAGTACATAAGTATGAATGAAGCTTATTTTAACGTTGCAACGAAAAAAAATGAGTGAAAATCTTATCTTTTATCTTCAGTATTTTATTTACAATGAACGATTGTTTTTGCCCAATAGTTTTGATAAGGTAAATAAATCTAAATATATCCTATTATTTAGACTGCATTAGGCGTGACGCGTCCAAACAGCAATCGGCTTAACAACTACTGAGCGGACCACGATTATATTCTAAAAAGCTATTGACACGACTGCCGTTTGAGCAGGCTAACCTTCAGAGGTGGGAGTGCTTTCGATGTTTGGAGGGTTTAGGGTGGTACGAAAATGTAACCGTTATGTCAGTTTGTGTGAGGAGAAAGTAAACGATTCGTATGTAGTTAGTATGTTGTAATTATAGTTAGTAATAACAGCGTGCACTGGCCCACTCACCTCCAAATGTCATGATGACATCATCATCATCAAGTACCATGCCTGCTGGCGTAGGTGATCATGTCTCTCCACAACTTTCGATCTCGACAGTTATTTATCATTTCTGTTGTTGACCTTCTGCCAAGCCTTAAGCTGTCTGGTATATTTTCTCTTTGCTTCCCTCTATCTCTTCGTCCCTCAACTTTCGCAGTTGCTACAATTTATTTCAGCTGTTCCTTTCTCATTACATGGCCAAACAAATGAGGATTGTTTCTTCATAATTTTGGAAATAAACTCTCTCTTTGCTTTGTCCTCTTTCAGAACGTATGCATTGCTTTTCTTAGCTGCCCATGGTATTCTCAACATTCTTCTGTAAAACCACAATTCTACAGACTCCAGTGATTTTCTTGTCTGTTGTCCTACTGTCCATGATTCACATCCATATGTTAAGACTGACTCTACATAACATTTAAGAACTCTTTTTCTTGTCTCTATTGTCAAAAATGGATTACACAGTATCTTCCTGATTTTTTAAAGCTACTTTTACCCGAGCCATTCTGCATCTCATCTCTGTTGTACATCTACCATCTGAGGTTAACATTGTTCTCAAATATTTCAATTTATTTACCTATTTTAACATTGTTCTACTTGGCATGATTTAGTAAGGTGTATATTTAACATTTAATTTCCCTATCTATAACAGCAGTTTCCAAAGTGTGCGCCGCGGCTCCCAGGGATTCTCGAAACTTTGACAAGGGCACCACGTCGAAGATATTGTCGTCTGCTACTCATTTGTTATAAATCATATGATAATAAGCTTATATTTTTTTTGTACATGAACGAGTTTCTACAGGATCGTGTTGATTACACTGTCATCAGTTATCATCTTATATACCTTATCTGAGAAAAATCGTTTACCCACCTTATACGATCGTAGATGTCACGAGGGTGACACCAGTATATGATCACCAGGGAAAGAGAGCCGCTGGTGTCAAAAGTTTGGGAACCATTGCATATGATATACAGCTGTAGAAAAAGGACACCTGACTTAAGAGTAGTAAAGGGTAAATAACAGCAAGGAAATGCACTGGCCTTTTCACATCCAGACCCTGATATAGTTTAACCTATCGCTTCCCTAGGACAATGTATGCTATGTGGTATCCTTTACATTAATTGCTAGCAGAACAGGTGGAGAATACTGTCTCATCAAGAAAAATCAAGGGAGGTAGAGGCGGCGGGAGAAAAGAATGACAGATACTAGGAAATTTAAGAGAATGCCGCAGTAAAGATCAACAACTGAACTGATAATCAAATTGATAGACAAAAAAGATGTAGCAAAACGCAATTGCCAACACCTGCTGAAGCAGAACTTGATTGACTGATTTTTGGAAGCGAGAAAGTGGGTCTTCAATGCCATATATAAGAATACAAATGTAACGAATTGACAATAGTAGAAGAGAACAACATGCAATAACAGCGTGTGATATTTTATATTAATGGCATGCATATCCTGAACGGCTGAGATATCAAATGTTATTTATTTGTTCGCTTGCCACGTGATACTATATTTTTGCACTGTGCTATCGAGCATATCCGGCGTACCACGAATTTACATGGAAATTGTTAATTTTCCTTTGAGATTTAAATGGTGTGTTTTGTGTGTGTGTATGTGTGTGTGTATGTGTGTGTGTGTGAGTGTAATTTTTTTCCTTCTCAATACTAATCAACTAAACCGCCCGTGCACTGCCGGGGCCCGAAAGGGGAGTAAAGAATAGTGGCGCTGTACCCTACCAGGCATGTTCGTAAGAGGCGAGAAAGGAGGGTTGGGCATGAGACTGGCTATCCCATACTGTAAAAAAAAAATGAGCCGAAAAAACTTCACAAACATGGATGTGGCTGTGAAACATGGAGAACAACAAAATTGACAATCATGAAGATACACTTTCATTAATGGATGCTTACGCAGAATAAAAGGATGAAAATGGCAGGACAAAATCACTAACATAGAATTATGGAAATGTACCAGTCAAACACCAGTGGATAAAGAGATAATGCGAAGACGATGGCGCTGGATAGGACACACACTGCGGAAGCCAACTGAGAGTATTACACAACAGGCTCTTTTTGGAATCCCAGGGGAAAAGACAAAGAGGAAGACCAAGGAATTCTTGGAGAAGATAGATAGAAGCAGAGAATAAGATGATGGGGAAGACATGGAATGATCTTAAAAGAATGGCAAGAAACAGAACGACTTGGAAAGTGTTTGTTGAAGACCTATGCTCCACAGGGAACTGAAAGGTAGAAGAAGAGTCAACTAAACCAGGAAGAATATTTTAACAACGATGTCTACAATAAAAATACAACGATAATAATAACGACAATAATAATGATAATAATAACAATAATAATAACAGCAAGGAACCAGAAGATAACGCAGCCTTTTGGTGCAATAAAAGACAACGTCTAAAAGATGTTACAGACGTGCGAACAAGACAAAATGAAACAAGGAACCGGGTGGGCAGGGTGGTCTAAACGTAGACGTCGGCCTATGTACAGAAAGTCTCGGGTTGATTCCCACTACAGACGGGTTTTTTTGGGGGTGGGAGGGGTATGAAACCTTGAATTTAATTTCCCCTGATCACTGGGTAGTGAGATCCGATGTCTAGCCCGCTCGGAAAACGGTGAAAAACAGAAGGTCCAGTGTGCATCCTGCGCACGTTAAAGACCCCTTGACAGTTGGAAACTGAAAAGAGTAGGCAAAAAAATGGTCGCTGCTTGGGCACAAATTGGGTAGTGAGATCAATGTCTAGCCCTCTCTATATAATGAGTTACGATTTCTAGCCCTCTCTAGGTAGTGAGATCCAATGTCTAGTCCTCTCTGGGTAGTGAGATCCAATGTCTAGTCCTCTCTGGGTAATGAGATCCAATGTCTAGTCCTCTCTATGTAGTGAGATCCGATGTCTAGCTCTCTGTTGGTAGTGAGATCCGATGTTTAGCCCTCTCTGGGTAGTGAGATCCGATGTTTAGCCCTCTCTGGGTAGTGAGATCCGATGTTTAGCCCTTTCTGGGTAGTGAGATCCGATGTTTAGCCCTCTCTGGGTAGTGAGATCCGATGTTTAGCCCTTTCTGGGTAGTGAGATCGGATGTTTAGCCATCTCTGGGTAGTGAGATCCGATGTTTAGCCCTCTCTGGGTAGTGAGATCGGATGTTTAGCCATCTCTGGGTAGTGAGATCCGATGTTTAGCCCTTTCTGGGTAGTGAGATCGGATGTTTAGCCATCTCTGGGTAGTGAGATCCGATGTTTAGCCCTTTCTGGGTAGTGAGATCGGATGTTTAGCCATCTCTGGGTAGTGAGATCCGATGTTTAGCCATCTCTGGGTAGTGAGATCCGATGTTTAGCCCTCTCTGGGTAGTGAGATTCGATGTTTAGCCCTCTCTGGGTAGTGAGATCCGATGTTTAGCCCTCTCTGGGTAGTGAGATCCGATATCTGACCCTCTCTTGTTAGTGAGATCCGATGTTTAGCCCTCTCTGGGTAGTGAGATCCGATGTTTAGCCCTCTCTGGGTAGTGAGATCCGATGTTAACCCTCTCTAGGTAGTGAGATCCAATATTTAGCCCTGTCTTAGTAGTGAGATCGATGTCTAGCCCTCTCTGGGTAGTGATATCCGATGTCTGACCCTCTCTAGTTAGTGAGATCCGATGTTTTGCCCTTTCTGGGTAGTGAGATCCGATGTTTAGCCCTTTCTGGGTAGTGAGATCCGATGTTTAGCCCTCTCTGGGTAGTGAGATCCGATGTTTAGCCCTTTCTGGGTAGTGAGATCCGATGTTTAGCCCTCTCTGGGTAGTGAGATCCGATGTTTAGCCCTCTCTGGGTAGTGAGATCCGATGTTTAGCCCTTTCTGGGTAGTGAGATCCGATGTTTAGCCCTTTCTGGGTAGTGATATCCGATGTCTAGCTCTCTCTAGGTAGTGAGATGCGATTTCTAGCCATCTCTGTGTAGTGAGTTCCGATGTCTAACCTTCTCTGGTAGTGAGATCCAATGTCTAGTCCTCTCTATTATGTGAGATCCAATGTCTAGTCCTCTCTATGTAGTGAGATCAATGTCTAGCCCTCTCTATATAATGAGTTACGATTTCTAGCCCTCTCTAGGTAGTGAGATCCAATGTCTAGTCCTCTCTGGGTAGTGAGATCCAATGTCTAGTCCTCTCTGGGTAATGAGATCCAATGTCTAGTCCTCTCTATGTAGTGAGATCCGATGTCTAGCTCTCTGTTGGTAGTGAGATCCGATGTTTAGCCCTCTCTGGGTAGTGAGATCCGATGTTTAGCCCTCTCTGGGTAGTGAGATCCGATGTTTAGCCCTTTCTGGGTAGTGAGATCCGATGTTTAGCCCTCTCTGGGTAGTGAGATCCGATGTTTAGCCCTTTCTGGGTAGTGAGATCGGATGTTTAGCCATCTCTGGGTAGTGAGATCCGATGTTTAGCCCTCTCTGGGTAGTGAGATCGGATGTTTAGCCATCTCTGGGTAGTGAGATCCGATGTTTAGCCCTTTCTGGGTAGTGAGATCGGATGTTTAGCCATCTCTGGGTAGTGAGATCCGATGTTTAGCCCTTTCTGGGTAGTGAGATCGGATGTTTAGCCATCTCTGGGTAGTGAGATCCGATGTTTAGCCCTCTCTGGGTAGTGAGATCCGATGTCTAGAAACATCGGATATCACTACCCAGATCTGGCGGACATCATCCATGCCCGCCGAGATGTGGAAAGGGCAGAGGACTTCAACAACAATGAGTCCACGTCACTCCTTCGCATGAAAGAGATGGGGGTGGTGGGGAGGGTGGGGTGAGGGGTTAAGATGGGCACAGCCGGAAACGAGAAACTTAAATGGACGTGTAAGAAGATTTATCAACCAACACAGAACTGGAGTCGTCATTCGCTGCACACTGCAAGACATGCTGAGGAGGGGATCTGAGCAACTATGGACACGTTCAGAGTGCAATTATGATGACCCGCTAATAAATCAATAACTCTTTTGTTTGTTTCTCTTTAGTGTGATTTTAATTATTACAGGATTGTGATCTGTGATAATATCTGCTCCTGGATAAGTTTTGGCTTTCTTGACGCTGTTACGGAACCTTTCTTTTATCATTATGTAATCTATTTGATCCCTCCTCTTATCTCCAGGACTTTTCCATGTGTATAGTTTCCTTTTCTCTTGCTCACATTAGATGTTATATACTATCAGCCTGTTTTCTTCACAAAATTGTATTAATCTTTCTCCTCTTTCTGGTGCCGCGATAGCTCAGTGGTTATTGAACTGGACTACAAAGGACAAGAGGTAGGTTTCGATCCCAACCGACAGCTTCCGTTTCACCCAGCCTTTAATGGGTACTGATTTTTTTCTGGGAAAATAAAGCGGCACGGGCGTAATACCGACTAGATTACCCCAAAAATCATGTGCCGAAGGTCTGTAAAAGTTATGGTCACTAACACCATATTCCCATACGACACTTGGCGTGATGGGGTACTTTACTTTTACTTTTCTCCTCTTTCATTTCTCTTTACGAAACCATGAATTCCCATAATTGTTTTATTTCAACCTTTTCCTCCTTTTGTATTCATATCACTCATTACAAGCAAGATGTCCGAATATTTCAATTGCTTCATAACTTATTGTATATCTTCATTGTATGCCTCTAATTGTGTATCTGTATAACCTTGAGTAGGTGAGTATGTCTGTATTATTGCTATGTCGAATGGTTTTGCTTTCATCTTGAGTAATATAATCCTATCATTGCATGTGCAGTGGGTACTTAATTTGTTGTAGCTCTCTTTTTATTAGTATTTCTACATCTCTTTGATGTTCTCTTGTTTTACCTATAAATATAAATGTATATTTTTCGTCATCATATTTTTCAGTTACTTATAAATATCAAAATAATAACGTGGTAAGAAATATTCCCTTTTGGGAGCCGCGATAGCTCAGAGGTGAGTGAACAGGACTACAAAGGAGAAGCGATCAGGTTCGATCCTGGCTGACGGCTTCCGGGTTCACCCAGCCTTAAATGAGTACCGAATTTTTTCTGGGAAATTAAAGCGGCACAGGCGCAATACCGACCACATTACCCCAAAATTAGGTGCCGAAGGTCTATAAAAATTATGGTCACTAACGTCATATTCACTATACGCCACTAGCATGACTGGGCTCTTTACTTTTTTAAAGACATTTTCTTCTTAGACCAAGACTAGGACTAGGACTCCAGACTCTCTTGTGGAGGCTGCTGATTGTTTCAGTGGTTCGTGTGGTCTAAGAGTTTCTCTTCCAGAAAGGCGGGTGTGGGCCACATTGTCCTCCTCAGGCCTGTTTACTGGGGGCAATCCTGTAGAACGTGTTTTGTTGTCATGACATCCACGGTACAGTGGCTGGTAGTTTGAGTTTAGTGAACATGTGGTTTCTCATTATTTTGTGGTCAGTGCGTAGGCGAAGTATAATGACTTAATCCCTGCTTGATAGTTGGAGTTATCCATCCCTCTCGTTATACTGTGGATGTTCTTGTTTCAATTTACTAATACTGGTTTTTGATGATGGATTTGCCTTAATCGTAGCTGACGAGATTCTCTTGTGATAATCTCCTTCCCTTCTTAGCTAGTTTGTCTGCACATTCGTTTCCTTGTTTATTACAGTGTGATGGTATACACTGGATGACCACTCTCTGAAAGTTAATGCACAATTGGTCTAGCGTTGTTCTCAGATCATCTAAGTTGCTGTTACTGTGGATTTTTAGAGCTGGTAGTACTTACGGCGCATCGGTCAGTGTTACCAATTTCTTATGCACGTTAATTTGTACTGAGTAGCCAGTTTTGGCTTATGCACGTTAATTTGTACTGAGTAGCCAGTTTTGGCTTATGCACGTTAATTTGTACTGAGTAGCCAGTTTTGCTGCATTTTTGAGGGCCTCAGTTTGAGATTATAGTTTTTTTTTTAAATTAAATATAGAATTTCCTCATGGCTATTATTAGAAATCTAAATGATTCCTTGCATTCAGAACTGGGAGTGACAGGCGCCGTTGGCGTGGGAAATCCTGGATGGCCGAGGCGGAGGAGTCTATAGGGAGAGCATGTGATCTGAATGACGTTAGGGCTGGCAACGATTGGAGAGATATACGGCGGACAAGTAAAAGAGGCTAACCAAAGTAATTATTTAACTCGGCAGGGGGTGTTGCAACTGGGCATACGGGGCTGATGAAGTCGTAAGCGAATCCATCGAAAAAGTGTCGTCAACTCATGATCCGATCATCTACACGGATGATTCTGTATCCCGCGGACAACGTTGTGCTACCAATGCCAGTCCTGGACCCTAGATGAAAGGACAACAAGAAAAATAACAATGCTGAGATGAAGCGTGTTAGACGAATGACAGGAAACAGCATGAGAGACAAGATCAGAAATGAAGAACTGAGAAAACAAGCTAGGGATAAACCCTGCCATAGAATATATAAAGAAAAAAACAGATAAAATAATTTGGCCACGTGACAAGGCAGAGTGATCAAAACACAAAACAACGAGCCTTCACTTAACGTTGAGAGAACACCAGACCCAAGGGTCGACCACGAAAAAGATGGATCGATGGAATATTAGAAACACTATGAAACATAACAGCAGCAGAGGCGAACAGAAAAGCAAAAGCCCGCAAAATATATCTCCCCTCAACGCTGAAAGGCAAATGAGGAAGGAAAGAAGAAGAAGCGGACAGCGCAGCTGTTGAGGTTTTGTGGCATACAAACACTGTCTTTTCTTCTCACCTCTATCTCTTTTTCTTTGGTTTTTTTTTTGTTGTCAGCGGACAGTATAATTCACTTATTCCTTTCTTGTTACATGATCAAAAATTATTATCGGTTAGGAACAGGTAAATGAATGCAGTGCTGCGGTAAAGCTGGTAGCAAGGGACCGGTAGTGGAGTGTAACGTACACGTCTATATGGTATGGTGACAGCTTTACAAAAATTGAACACAACAAAATACTGACGTTTCGGCCTACATGAGGCCTTCTTCAGAAAACGCGAACAACAACAAAATGAAATAAATACAGATAAATTCTGCTACATCTAGGATGATCGGCATCCGGTTAGTCATGGAGAAGTAAACAGAGGTATAAGAAATGAAGTGATGAAACGAGAGAGAGAGAGAGAGAGAGAGAGAGAGAGAGATGTGCTACATGTAGGAGGATATATAATATGTAGAAATATGAATGTTTAAAAAATATATGAAATGAAACTTAACTTATTGGCAAGAAGCGACCACAAAATGACTTGTCAAATGAAAGTAGAAGTGTTTGTTTGGCAATCAATTACGTGATTGGACCGGAGGACAGACGAGATACCAAAAAGAGGAGTAGGTGTGAAGCAGTCAAGCGTGACATGTAATAACTAGAGATATATGAGAAGTGTAAAAGCCAACAAACCAACCAGACATTCCTCAGACACCCTAGCGATAAGAGAGGCGCAATAGTAGACAGATAATGACTAGAGATATATGAGAAGTGTAAAAGCCAACAAACCAACCAGACATTCTTCAGTTACCCTAGCGATAAGTGAGGCGCAATAGTGGAAATGTAATGACTAGAGATATATGAGAAGTGTGAAAGCCAACAAACCAACCAGACATTCCTCAGACACTTACAGAACTTATTATCCCCTGATGATGTTGATAGTTTTCCTGACACCGCGGCGGAGTAGACGCTTTTTTCAGTTTACACAAAATAGACATGATAATTCTTTAGGTCCCAGCTAGCGGGCCATTAGCTGCTAACCAACCAGATTACAAAAGTAAAAGAAGAAAACCTCGATGGCCGAGTGGTTAGTGTGCTTGCCTTCCTGATCAGAAGTGTTTGGGTTCGATTTTCGATTCACTGAATCCAGTTTTCCCTGAAGAGGCAGCTTCTTTTCTGATCGACAAGGCTCCCGGTTCACCCAGCCTCTAAAACAAGTATTTTAACTTATTTAACTCTTTCAGTACGGAACCAATTACGCGGTACCAATTTTACCAATTTAGCGGTAGAGATTTCAGAGACAAAATTTGTCATATACTTAAATATTAAACTACATGTTTATATTTATCTAACACATAGCATATTATATATGAATTTTTGGATACTTGAACAAGGAACTAGATTTCATCAATACCAAGATGATACATGACATGTAAAAAGAATATGGTTTGATGACAACACTAATCAAATTGAGAGTGACGCACTGTGCGGCGCAACGTACACGACCGAAATTGGCATGGCGTATGGTGCGGCGAACCGTGCAGAAAGAGTTAAGAAATGTTTTTTTGGGAAATAAAAGCAGCCTGATGTAATGCCGACCACATCACCAAAAAATGCACCGTGATCATTGAAAAAATATGGTCACTAACACAACCAACACTATATTCCCCATACGTCAAGCAAGGCATGGAAGGAATGTTTGCTTTAGAGTATAAGAGAAGCTGAGATGAATAGTGTGAGTCATGCATGGGCACGCTGCGGTACATTTCCGCTATTGTTTCTGCTATTTTCTCATTTATGTTGGCAGGTTTTTCATAAGTGTGGATGTCAAATGATGTATTTCAGTGCAGTAACCAGAACGTGTGTTCGGGTCAGGATGTTTATTCAAACTCTGTAGTCATAAACTACTCTAAGAGAGTGTCTATGTTATTGCCCTATAGACGTCAGACAACATATCTTCAACCTACTGCTTAGCCGATCCGTGACTAATGAAAAGATTGAAAGAACGACTTACTTGGTGATCCCCCACCCCACCCCACCCCCTTTCCCGAATCCAATTCTCGCCTTTGGTTTGTCCTGTGATCTTCACACCTGCCCGTTATATTTTACTTCTCTGCTGGCCTCTCTATCAAGTATTGCCTAAATCTATTGTGTACCTATTAATGTCAACACAACGCAAAAAAATAAATACAATAAAATAAACCTAGTAAATTACAAACAGAAAAGAAAACACAAATTTAAATAGTTAAATAGATTTAGCACATATTTTCTCAAATCGGGTGCGGAAAAACTGTACATTTTGTGGAATGGGGAAAATGAACTTTTTGCAGGCGAATATATGTAGAAGGTAGTTACAAATATTGACTCTGTCGGGCCCAACATATTCCTACAAATTAAAATAGAAAAAAGAGGCGGATCTCCGTGTGTTGAAATAATTTATCTGATTTGTATGGAGCCTTGTACCACCATGCTCTTATATTTAGAATTGGAATAAATTAGAATCCGCCAGGCTGACATTCTTTAGCACGTTAGCCTCTAGGAATCAATCAATCATCATCATCATCATCATCATCATCATCATCATCATCATCATCATTATCATCATCATCATCGAGTGCCATCTCCGCAACGAAGGTTGGCTACCATGGAGCGCCATTCTGCTCTGTCTCTTGCTTTGATGGTGCAGGTTGTCATAGGCTGATTTGTTCATCTTTTGATATTACTCGTCCATGTTAGTCTTGGTCTTCCTCTGCCCCTTTTACCTTGTATTTTCCCCTCCAAGATAACTTTTTGTAGGCTGTTGTGTTTTTTAACATGGCCCAAAAATCGCACTTGTCTTGTTTGAATTGTGTTCAGTAGTTCTCTTTTCATTGTTAGTTGTTTTAAGACTTCATGGTTTGTTTTCTGTTCCTTCCATCCAATTCTATCTATTCTTCTATATATCCACATTTCAGAGGCTTAAATTATCTTTTTTCTGGTCTAATGTTCATGTTTCTGCACCATATAGGAATGTTGAGAAGATATAACATTTTGCTATTCTTAGATTTAGTCCTGGTGTTATTTGTTTTGATGTTAGTATGTTCTTCATGACATTAAAATTACTTTTTGCCATTCCTATTCTTTTGTTTATTTCAGTTGTACATTTTCCATCACTGGTTATAGTATGTCCAAGGTAGTTATAGTTCTGAACTGTCTCCAGGGCTATTCCTTCAATTTTGATACCCACTTGTGGGTTTTGAGTATTTCCTTTGTTTGTGATCACAGTTTTAGTCTTTTTGATATTCATATCTAGTCCATATTTTTTGCGTGTCATGTTTATTTCATTAAGTAATTGTTGTAGATCTTCAGGATTTTCTGCTAGCAATAGAGTATCATCAGCATATCTTAGGTTATTGATTATCCTTCCATTAATCATTAATGGAATCAATCAGAATAATTCAGATCGGCCATTTAAATAGTCTGTTACAGACGGTTCAACGATATGGACGTCCAAGTGTATATATATGTTTGTTTTCATTGTTTTTTTTATGTGTTTCCTGTTGTTACTAATTCAAAGCAGAGATTTTAATGGACACAAGTTTGGCCCATAGATGTACATCTCAAAAGATGGTGTGAATTTTGCACAAACATAATTCATATAACTCGTTGGTTACACACGCTTCAAATCCGCACCCTCAGTCGCGATATCTTGCAAGTGCTCAGTCGTGCTATCTTGCGAGTGCTCAGTTGTGCTATTTGCGAGTGCTCAGTCGTGCTATCTTGCGAGTGCTCGGTCGTGCTATCTTGCGAGTGCTCAGTCGTGCTCTCTTGCGAGTGCTCAGTTGTGCTATCTTGCGAGTGCTCAGCTGTGCTGTCTTGCGAGTGCTCAGTCGTGCTATCTTGCGAGTGCTCAGTCGTGCTATCTTGCGAGTGCTCAGCTGTGCTATCTTGCGAGTGCTCTGTCTAACGTCTCGCCGTGATGCTCTAAAATAAACAGCCATAGACAAAAGAAAAAAAAACAACCCATAATTATCTGTGATGTATAGGAAACTGGTATTAGTGCCTATATATACATATATATAGAACAACTGGAATATATTGTAACAACTGGAAAAACTGAGAGACGAAGAGATAGAGGGAAGCAAAGAGAAAACATTTTAAATATCGTACATATGAAGCACAATTTTTAAAAACACGACATTTCTAATATCGAACATATGAAACATATTTTTTTTACCAAACGACATTTCTAATATCATAAATATGAAATATATTTTCCCAAAACGACATTTGTAGTATCGTACATATGAGACATTTTTTCCAAAAACGACATTTCTAATATCGTATATGTAAAACACATTCTTCCCAAAAAGGACATTTTTAATATCGTACATAAAAAAAGTAAAGCGCCAAGTGGCGTATAGGGAATATGGTGTTAGTGACCATAAACTTTACCGACCATCAGCACATGATTTTTGGGGTAATGTGGTCGTTATTACGCCCGAGCTACTTTACTTTCCCAGACAAAAATCAGGTACCCATTTAAGGCTGGTTGAACCCGGAAGCCGACGGTTGAGATGTCGTTCACGACTATCTATCTATCTATTGACCTTTCGAGCCGTAACCGGCCCATAGGGCGTAGACCAAGATACACCTTCTCCTATATGAATTTTTGTTCTAGCAGTTTTCTTTTAAAGATATTTTATCAAATCTCGCCATCTGTCTCTGTTCTGTGCAAGCAGTTCTATCTCATTGAGGGAGCCGATTCCTGCTGCTCTTGCCTCTCTCATCAATGTTCTTCTCAGTGTCTCCCTGGGTCTTCCTCTTTTTCTTTTACCTGTTGTTTCCCATATGAGGGCTTGCTTTGCTATTCGATTATTATCTCTTCTCATCACATGTCCAACGTATGACCATCGTCTTTTCTTTATTACTGAAGATATTAGTGGTTGATTGGCGATTTCTCTAATTTCCTCGTTTGTTTTGAATTCGTTCCATTCTATACCAAGTATTTTCCTTAGACATTTATTTTCGAATGCGTTCAACTTTGTTTCTATATCTCTTGTTGTTTTCCAGCTTTCACACGCATACGTAAGGGTTGATAGTACATTTGATTTGAATAGCCTAAGTTTTGTGTTTGTGCTAATGAGTTTTGATTTCCACAACTTTTCAAGGCTTCTGAAAGACATTGCTGCTTTAGCCAGTCTGATTCTAATTTCTTTGCTCGTATCCCCTTCTCGATCAATGTGACTTCCAAGATAGATAAAGTGATCGATCTCTTCTACTGGTTTGTTTTCCATGTATATTTTGTCACTTGTTGGAATTAAACTTTTCATGACTTTAGTCTTTTCATGATTGACCTCAAGCCCAATTTTGCTGGCTATTGATGATAGTTCATTTGTGTTTTCCTGCATCGTTTTTATCTGACTGCTGATGAGAACTATGTCATCAGCAAAGTCGAGGTCCTCCAAATGGTCTCCTTGTATCCATTCGATGCCTTTATTACCAGTGCAGCATTTCTTCATTATGAAGTCCATAACAATTCCAAATAACAAGGGCGATAAAATACATCCTTGTTTAACCCCAGTTTCTATTGGGAAACATTCGCTCAGTCCTTTCACGACTACTGAAGGAATAAAGAAATGGATCGACCTCTTCGTCCTCTTCTCTTCAAGGACGTTGAGCTGGTGTGCAAACTTTCTTTTGCAATTCACTGAAGAACTGTGATATGTGTACCTTTCGTCAAACACCTCCGACTTCAGACCGGTGTTTTTGAATACCAGGTTGCCTTCCCTCTCGATCCCTACACACTTGGCCCAGACGAAACTGGTTAGTCTGTTTCTTGGGGCACCGCGAAGAGGTGGATTGGATCTGGATACTTCCTGTTCACCGATCCAGGCACTGACCATCAGCTATGAATCGCTGACAGTTTTCAGTCCTGTTGCTTCCGTTTAGAGTAATGAGCAAGATGGCAGAATTCGTAAGAGAAAGTGCATCTTGTGAATCCAGGCCCTGTGTACTAGAATACGGGTTTAAAATCCACGTGCAGGCTGCCTATTGATTCAATGTTTTTTTTTTCTTTTAGAATTGTCCCGAGAACTACTCCACGCGCTGCAAGCAAAAGAATTTAAATTGATGTCTCATGCATTGATTGTTGTGTTTTAAAAAAATGTTTCCTTCTTCTGTTGTCATATTCTCATCTCACTGTCATTTCCTTCTCCTTCTTAAACTGTTTCCGTACGTTTCGCCACACCATGCGCCACGTCGATTTCGGTCATGTACGTTTAGCCGAACAGTGGGTCACTCTCAATTTGATTAGTGTAAATTGTCATCAAACCATATTCTTTTTATATATCTTCATCATCATCATCGTTATCATCATCATCCTCAACATCATCGTTATCATCATCATCATCTTCATCATCGTTATCATCATCATCATCATCATCATCATCATCAAGTGCCTTCTCCGCAACGAAGGTTGGCTACCAATGGATCGCCATTCTACTCTGTTTCTTGCTTTGATGGTGCAAGCTGTCATAGATTGACTTGTCCATCTTTTGATGTCACTCGTCCATGTCAGTGTTATTCTGCTTCTTTTACCTTGTATTTTCCCTTCCAATATTACTTTTAGTAGGCTGTTGTGTCTTTTAACGTGCCCCAAACATTTCATTTGTCTTGTCTTAATTGTATTTAGTAGTTCTCTTTTTATTTTCAGTTGTTTTAAAACTTCATCGTTTGTTTTCTGTTTGTTTTCTCATCGTTTGTTGTTGATATATCTTGTATCATCTTGGTATTCGGAAAATATAATTCCTTGTTTAATTATCGAAAAATTCATATATAATTTGTTTAGTGTTAAATAAATATAAACATGTAGATTAATATTTGAAAACTTTGAAATATGCTGTCTCTGAAATCTCTACTACTAAATTGATAAAAAGTTTCCATATTGAAAGAGTTAATCTTCTTCTTCTTTCTCCTCCTCTTCTTATTCTACGTTTACCTTTCAACTACCCGTCGAGCACAGTTGAACAAGTTGCTATTCTCTTCAGATCGCTCTATACCTCCCTACTTTCGTAATTTCTTTCCACCTGTCTCCTCCAAATGTATTTTTGGCCTTAGCTTTTGCCTCTTTCCCTAGGAATTCAAAAAAATGTGAAACTCTCAGTTGGCTTCCGCAGTGTGTGTCCTATACAGCGTTATTTTATATCAATAAAAAGTAGTAAAGTAGCTAGCCCCCGTCACGCTAAGTGGCGTATAGGGAATATGGTGTTAGTGACCATAATTTTTACAGACCTTCGGCACATGATTTTTAGAGGTAATGTTGTCTGTTTTCAGCCCGTACTGCTTTACTTTCCCAGAAAAAAAATCCGGTACCCATTTAAGGCTTGGTGAACCCGGAAGCCGTTCGTCATGATCGACCCGACCTCTTGTCCTTTGTAGTCCAGTTCACTAACCACTGAGCTATCGCGGCGCCCTATCTTATATCAATACCTTACTATAATTGTATTTTGTATTGGTCAATACACTATCATTACCATTACTCCCTGCCTCACTCCCCCCCCCCCCCCACTTACAGCGAGTATACATTTTGCCATGTCCTTCACCGACAAAAGGCCTTAATCTATAGAGGCCCTGACCATAAAATTAATTGTCTTGTGTTGACTCTCTCT
This sequence comes from Megaustenia siamemsis, assembly GCA_032433765.1. Classification (NCBI taxonomy): domain Eukaryota; kingdom Metazoa; phylum Mollusca; class Gastropoda; order Stylommatophora; family Ariophantidae; genus Megaustenia; species Megaustenia siamemsis. The sequence continues at coordinate 82,951,060 of JAVIAB010000139.1, forward strand.
GATCATATCTCACACCAGCAACAACGTGACAAAAGCTTACAGTTAAATCGTTCTATTGTTTTCTCGCTGCTATTCATTGTACTTTTTTTTTCAAAAACAAAACATTATAGTTAGTACTGACGTGAGAAACCAACCTAAGACAGAGATCGCATGTCAACAATTAAGCGTTGTCTCACAAATCTGTGCGAAACAGAAAACATTGGATTGCTGGTGTACGATAGATAACGCGCGTCTCATTTCTCTTTACACACAGTAAGTTCTTCAATGTTGCACTCAGCTAATGATGACGTTGTAAGCGGTCAACTGTTTTATTAATGCCTGGATATAAAAGCAAATTTGTTTTTATTTTATTTTAATTAAATTAATGCATGATGAATAATAATGAGCCCAGATGTGTGTTCTTCACTTTTAGCGTTATGGGCATAACCCGGCAAACAGATCACGCGGGAATTACAAGGAAATAGACAAGAATGAACACGTCACTGTTCCTGCCACTATTTGTTTGTTCTGATTGGTTAATATTTTGTAATTATAATTATGTAACAGGACAAACCCTCATGCCGCAGTTAATTAAATATACATGTAATAACAAAATGGTATTATTAATTTAATGTAGTTGACTAATTAGTGATAAACATTTACCAGGTAGTATATTCTTTTAATGAAACGAAACATATAGATGTGCCTGTAATTCGATACTATTTTAAACGTACGTAATTATTAGTTTGTTTGTCCCAGTGTCTGAAGCGGAGCGGGGCGGGAGAGGAATTCAGGCATACAGACAAAGAATATCTAGGCAACGAGAAATAGTATAATATTATTATATCATTGGATTGTATTCTTTAAAAAAGTGACGTAATTCTTAAATTGGAATTATGATGTCATGATTTCTCAATCTGTGTAGAAGACAATGATAAACTGTACCAGATGTACTAATATCGAAACAAACAATACAATTTATAGGGGATTATTCAAGGTTACACAATGAATTGATTTATCGAAAAAAAAAATTAAATCGAGAGTTTAAAATCGTTTCGTTTTAAAAGTTATATTTTAACACTAACCTGTGTGGACAGATACGTCAACGAAGGAGGGGAGCTTTACAGACCTGTCTTCTTGGAAGTAACGAAACAAGTGAGTAAAATTATATGTTCTATGTCACGAACAATCTACATCAGGAACAAAAGAGATCTACGAAGCAGTTATTTTGTTTGGTTTTTTTTTTTTTTATTGAAATGTAACCTACGTAGGCAGGTAAGTTTAGGAAAATATTACAACAGCCCCACAGTTACTTTAATTTACATGGGAGCATCGCAATTAAATGATCATTGTTGACAGGGCTCGGCAGCAAATTTAATACAAGTATGAGGCGTTAGTGGTGACTCTTGACTTAACAGGGAGCAAGTGACTTCTACAGCTGTACGCAGGTAGGTAAAGTGATTTGTAAAATGACATAGCGTGCACTTTGACTAGAAGTAAACAGTGCTGATTAGCTCAAGTACATTCTATTAGCAAGCATCATTAAACAGTATATGTGCATTTATCTTCGTGAAGGAAGTCCTTTACACTTTGATGACTTTCATCTTCTTTTAATTTGGAGATGTCTACAGTTTTGTGAAAGGAAAAGAAACAGCACGTAAATAAATATAACTAAACCTTATCCTATTTTAGCGAACGTAAACAAACACAGGATAAAATGATCAAATGTTGGAAACAGCAAATAGTTAGCTAGATGTTTAACACAGCGACATATACGGACATATCTGCAAATATATAATGTGAACGGGAGTCCAGATATCTCATTGCAGTAGTTTCTGATCTGATTCTGGATGATGCGCTTAATCTTGTAACTTTCGAACGTCCAGTAAGTTCATATGTTGGGTTGGTTATAAGTGTTTATACTAATGTTATGTTGCATAAGAATTCTCCTCCAGACATCATCATCATCATGTGTCATGTCGGTTGCTGTAGGTGATCATGCACTTCAACAATCTTCCGTCCACAGTGCATCGTGTCAATTCTGTTGTTGACTGTTTTCCATGCCAAGGCACCATGCTATCTAGTATTTTCTCTCTTTATCGTCTGCGATCTCTCTTTCCCTGTATTTTGCCTGTTTGTTTCTTTCTGATGTTTTTTTTTTATGAGCTCCCTTTTTGTGTTGGCCTCTTTGAGAATGTCATCGTTGGTCTTTTTAGCTATATGTCTTCTAAGCTATAAGTCTCTTTTCAGCTATTTGAGTCTTTGAGACTAGCAAAATAAAGAAAGTGTTTTTCTAATGAGCAAAAGACATACAATGTTATCATCACGTGCCATACCGATTAGTGTAGACGATCTTGTCCTTCCACAATTTTTTTTATCCACAGTGCATCGTATCAGTTCTGTTGTTGACAATTATCTGCGACATGACAGCAAGCTATCTATCAAGTATTTTCTCTCTTCGTTGTCCGCGATATCTCTTTCTCTGTATTTTGTCAGTTGTAATCAAGTATTCCAACTTTTCTCTTCTTTTGATGTGCCGAAAACAATGTCGATTGTCTAGTTCTAATGCTTTTTAGGCGCTTTTTTTTGTGTGTTGGCCTCTTTGAGAATTTCTTCTTTGGCATTTTTAGCGAATGGAATATATGGTATTCTCAACATTCAATACATATTACAATGATATCATCATAATCATCATGTGCCATACCGGTTGGCGTAAACGATCATGTTCTTCCACAATCTTCTATCTACAGTGCATCGTATCAGTTCTGTACAATGTTATAGGATTGTGAATTATCGGAATTTCACCACTGGAAATATAAAAATAGCCTGGTATCATATAATGTTGTATGAAAGTGAAGTATTTCACTGGAGCAGACCACATTACATGAAGGTAACAGAGAATCAATAACCTTCCTCGCTGTTATTACTTTTCTGACCGCTGTGAGCCGTCACGTATACATTTTTTCTCTTATATGGCAATAAAATGTAATTATTTTAGTAATTGGAAGATCTCAGCGCAGTAACATGTAACTATTTTAGTAATTGGAAGATCTCAGCGCAGTAACATGTAACTATTTTAGTAATTGAAAGATCTCAGCGCAGTAACATGTAACTATTTTAGTAAGTGGAAGATCTCAGCGCAGTAACATGCAACTATTTTAGTAAGTGGAAGATCTCAGCAGAGTAACATGCAACTATTTTAGTAAGCAGAAGATCTCAGCGCAGTAACATGCAACTATTTTAGTAAGTGGAAGATCTCAGCGCAGTAACATGCAACTATTTTAGTAAGTGGAAGATCTCAGCGCAGTAACATGCAACTATTTTAGTAAGTGGAAGATCTCAACGCCTAACAAAATAATTAACTTTTTTTAAAAATAATTTGAAGATATCAGTGCAATAACATGTAAATATTTAAATAATTGGAAAATCTCAGTGCAACAACAAGTAACTATTTTAGTAATTGGAGGCTCTCAGCGCAATAAAGTGTAACTATTTTAGTAATTGGAAGATCCCAGCGCAATAAAGTGTAACTATTTTAGTAATTGGAAGATCTCAGCGCAATAAAGTGTAACTATTTTAGTAATTGGAAGATCTCAGCGCAATAAAGTGTAATTATTTTAGTAATTGGAAGATCTCAGTGCAATAACAAGCAAATATTTAAATAATTGGAAGATCTCAGCGCAATAAAGTGTAACTATTTTAGTAATTGGAAGATCTCGGCGCAAAAAAAATTTTGCTTTTTAATAATTGGAAAATTTCAGTGCAATAATATGTAAATATTTTAACAATAGTAATTAGTTTAGATTAAAGAGGTGCTAATCATTTTAGCCATATATTTTAGAGCAGTGATCACTGCAATATGTGCCGCTTTGGCACGCAAGGTTTCTGTTTTTGAGATTGTGGTTCTGTCCCATGTGCCGTATTCGGCTCGAAAGGATAATAGATAGAGAATCATTTTAACCTGTGTTTTTACTATTGTTCCCTAATCTTTGCCGTTGAGTAAGGACCATTACTGCTACGCTGAGACAATGTATATTTCCAGTGTGATCTCTTACCACATAATGTAAGAAGAAGGTATCAATCTAAGAAATTGGTTAATTGTTAAGAAAGATAATAAGAGTTTGTCTTTTCTTTCTTTTTATTTTTTTGGTACATTTATCGTTCTACAATTAGGATGGACTTATATCGAACCATATCTGGAGCGACTATAATTGTGTGGACCAAATAACTAGCCCAACCTGAGACAGACGACACGAAACAAGGATTTTATTTTCAGTTTGAGTGCGTAAAAGAATCTTTGGCAGTTTAAATTTAAAGAGGGTAAATGTATGGGCGGGAAGGAAAAAAGAAGAAGCAGAAAGATGAAGAAGGAGATGAAAAAAGAGAAGAAAAAGATGAGAAGATAAAAAGAAGAAGAAGTAAAGAAGAAGATCAGAATAAGAAAATAGAAGAAAAAGAATTATGAATAGAAGAAGGGAAAACAGAAGAAAAAAGATTAGAAGAAGAAGAAAATAAGTGGAAAGAAAAGAAGAGGACGGCAAAGAAGACAAGAATGATGAAAAGAATAAGAACAGAAGAAGCAAAGAAGAGACGAGAGGAATAATACAAGGAGAAGAAGAGAAAAGGAAGAGAAGAAGAATACAAACAAATATGAAAACGTATAAGAAGAATAAAGACGAAGAAAAGAAAGAAGAGGATATAGAATATCGAGAAGAAAATAATAAAAATAAATGAAAAAAAAAGAATTACGAAAAAGAAAAAAATAAGCAGAAGAAGAAAAGAAAAGTAGAAGAAGAAGTGAAGACAAGAAGAAGAATACGAAATGAAGGAAGAAGAAGGTGAAGATGATGATGATGGTGATGAAATATATACATTTTTAATATATAGAATCTTCATGTGCCAATATTTCAGAAATTAAATACAAACCTCTTTCAGAATTCGCACAATGGAAGGCGTAGAAGCCCAAGCAGAAGAGTTTGCAGCCATCTTGTATGCCGAGCCTGGAGCTCTTGGCCTGATATCAAACATTGTTGCTGCTCTCTTGATAGCCACCGAGAACTGTCTGGAACCACCTTTTTCTGCCGCATCTCTTACGATATCAGGTGGGATATTTCTCTTCATTTTTATAGAACATTTTTTTGTTTTAGTGAAATATGTTTATTCAAAGGTCCCCGTATAATTGCAAATGAAGTAACATCCTTAATTGCTCAACCGCCCGTGCCAGTGGAATCAGCCGAATTAATATCCCATCTCCGAAAAAAGAAAGGTAGCATGCAGCTCCCATCATAGCAGTTTCAGTGCACGCCAAAGGACATAAGGCGAAACCGCACATAAAGTGAACACAAAAAGTCATTTGTTCCCGGTCATACGATATCATCATTCATCGTAAGCAATCAGAATATCGAAACACGGTACAAACGGATGAAACGCACAGCTCACGGTGTGCACAGAAACTTTAACTCAGTAGCTCCGGCAGCAAGCCCGAGTTGGAATATGAGGAAACTCAAACAAAGGAACACTTTTCAGAGACAGCCTTTAACGGCTCCTGCCGCATATCAGCCATACTGACCGGAAGTTCATTGGTGAATTATTTTGTAGAACATTTACGTTAATAAATGTCTCACTTTTCCATTAAATAAAAGGTGTCCATATGTGTCTTCAGTCGTCACGTGGGCCTGAGTATCTATAGAGGGAAAGTACCGTCGGAAATGTCCAAACCAACCTTACTGAGATTCGCATTGTCGAAATGTCTATCAGACTGTGTGTATTGTTTGAATGCGTTCTCTCTTTCTCTTTCTCTCTCTCTCTCTCTCTCTCTCTCTCTCTTTTCACTCTCTCTCTCTTTCTTTCTGTTTATCCCTCCACTACAAATAAAAGAAATAGCCACTTCCTTCGATACTTGAAGGTAGAGGTTCTTAACAAATTTAAAAAAAAAAACTATTTTAACGGCATTTCCCCATGTCTGTGGTCTGTTGGAGGTAATTATCTATCTATCTATCTATTGTCCTTTCGAGCCGAATGCGGCACATAGGGCAGAACCACAATCCCAAAAACAGAAACCTTGCGTGACAAAAAGGCAGGTATTGCAGAGATCACTGCTTCTAATTTTCTATGGTTCTGTTTCCATAACAATGCTTTTTACAATGACAGCTTGTCAAGCCATCGATCAACCTCCTTAGTCGCCTCTTACGATATGCCTGGAAGGTCACAGTGTCACTATTCTTTACTACCCACATATAATGAGGCCCCGGTAACACACTGGAAGGAGGCAATTATAGGACCAGAGATTTAAGGCCGGTTGTCCAGTCCAGTCGCCACGAGTTCTTCTGGTCTGAGATTTTAGTTCATTCCCGATAGAAACATTGGTTGAAGCTGTCGGGATTCAAACTCGCGTTCTCCTGGTTTGGTGCCTGACAATTTATCGATTAACAAATTCAAAATCACCATGAAATATTTCAAAAACTTGAAAGAAGGTTCGTTGATATTTTCAGGAGCTTTCTTATACAAGATTGTGAAAAGTATCTTCTTCTTCTTCTTCTACCTTTTTAGCTCCCTGTGGAGCATAGGTCTTCAACAAAAACTTTCCAAGTCGTTCTGTTTTTTTGCCATTCTTTTAAGATCATTCCATGTCTTCACCATCTTCTTCATCTCCGTTTTTATCAGTCTTTTTCAAGAATTCCTTGGTCTCCCTCTTTGTTGTTTCCTCTGGGGAATCCAAAAAAGGACCTGTTGTGTAATACTCTCAGTTGGCTTCTGCAGTGTGTGTCCTATCCAGCGCCATCATCTTCGATAATATTATTTTCCAAATTGTTTCCATTGATTTTAAATTAATATACCTCTTAAGGGCATTTAAATATAGAGCAGGGTGTCACACTCGAAATGAACCCAGCATTTCTTTAATGGTTGTATCATTATTAATCATATGGGTTTCCTCATTGAATTTGTTACTGTACAATTAAGCAATAGGAAGGATATCGCAAAGAAATCTGAAGCGGACGTACCTCATTTTGTAAGAAATGTGACGACATAACATGTGATGAGAGTGACTACCGTTTGCTTCCAGAAAGGACAGAACCCTTCGTGCAACATTCTGAAAGTCCTTGCCAGCACGCCAGCTGTCACTGTCTGGATTTCTTCCGTGATGTAAGCTGTATATATATATATATAACAGCTCATGGTTTGTTTCGGTAAACTCTCACTTTCTCCACGTTCAAAATAAAAATAGCCAGACTTGCTCGGTGGATACAGGCTCCCAAACGTCTCCGGGAATTGCTGCTGACATGGTTTTATCCATTCTGTTTTCCAAAAAGTGAGAATACTAAACGTTCGCTCACGCACAGTATACCGAACATCAACCAGCGTGTGAACTCACGTTCCGTGACACTCACGAACAACAGCCACATTGTGTAGGCACTGCAAGCCAAATGACAAAGCCACAAGCACACACATGGAGCCACGATAGTTCAGTGTTAGTGCACTGGACTACAAAGGACAAGAGGTAGGGTTCGATCCCAACCTATGGCCTCCCGGTTCACCCAGCCTTAAATGGGTACCGGATTTTTTTTCTGGGAAAGTAAAGCGGCACAGGCGTAATACTGACCACACTACCCCAAAAATCATGTGCTGAAGATCTAAAATGTATGGTCACTAATACCATATTCCCTATACGACACTTGGCGTGATGGGGTACTTTACTTTTTTTTTTTACAAACAGACACACATACAACGCACACATACTACAAACACATTATCTTTCAATTCCAACACAAGAACCATACACCTGTTCAAATGTCGATGTAATATCGTCACTGGGTTTAGAATTATTGAGGAAGTGCTGAGTTCTGTACCGTGTGAGACTCACTGTATATTAATCATTTTACTTCTACTCTTCTACAGGTATTCATCTGATTATCGTCGGTGGCCTTATCCAGATTGTTGCTGGCCTTCTCTGCTATCGTCGATGGGACCATCTCACTGGGACAGCTTTTGTTGTTTTCGGATCCCTCTGGACCTCCGTGGGCATCTCTCGCATCCTGGCAGCCCAAACTGGCAACGCAGAAGCCATCAGACTTGGAACCCTTCCAGGGATGATCGGATTCATGGCCGTAGCTGTCATTCTTTGCGTCTGCGCTTTAACAGTCAATTTTATTTTGCCGCCAGTTCTGGTAGCTCTTCTTTTGACGCTCATTTTCGAAGGAGTTGGAGCATCTTTTGCTTGGGGCCGAAGAGTTGCTGCAGCCTTTGAACTTTTTATCGTGATTACAAGTGTTTATGCTGTTGTTGTCATGATGCTAAAGGGAGTGAGTCAGAGATATATTCTTCCTGGTTTCGGCAATGCCCCAATCGATCCTCTCCTAATGAGAGCTGCAGGGGGCCCAGCGCCAAAGAATGAGAAAAAGAAAATAACAAAATATTCCGAACCAATGGGAATGGGTTTCCTCGGCAACGTTGTACCAGCCGCAGTTTTGGCATTTCACCATCTTGGATTTTTCGCAGATTTCCGCCCGGCCATTGCAATGTTTGTATTCAGCGCGTTCATGCAGTACCTAGGAAGCTTCTATTCCTTCTTGCGCCATGACTTTTTTCACGCTATTAGTTTTGTCTTGTACGCGACGTTCTGGCACTGCAGAGCTATTCTCCAGTTTTTGTTGTCAATGAACTTGGCCCACGCGCTAGATTCCAGGGTCAACTTCTATGGTCAATGGACGCTGATAGCGCTTCTCATTGTTCTGACACTCATCTCAGTTAGCCACAACAGGTAAGACTATGTGTGATGTGATACGAAGTATTCAAAGCTAGATTACTTATTAAAGATTAATAAAGTCGACGCCACAGTACTTGACACACACTTCTACTGCTACCGAATTCAGCCTACGACTACTAACCTTTACCGTTGACAAATAGAGTGACGTTAAATAAGCGCATATGAATAAGTGTTGCATATTGCAACAAGCTGCGACATCTGCGCTTTTTAGTCAAACACATTCGACTTTGAGCCGCGACGGCTCAGTGGTTAGTGAACTGGACTAGAAAGGACAAGAGTTTGGGCTCGATCCTGCTCGACGGCTTCCGTGTTCACCCAAATTTAAATGGGTAACTGATTTTTTTTCTGGGAAAGTAAAGCGGCACGGGCGTAATACCGACCACATTACCCCAAAAATCTTGTGCTGAAGGTCTGTAAAAATTATGGTCACTAACACCATTATTCCTGTACGTCACTTGGCGTGACGGGGCTCTTTACTTACTACATTCGACTTTACATGGCGTGACGGGGCTCTTTACTTACTACGAGTACATTCGACTTGAGCAGACTGGTTGATCTGTTTCCTGGTCCAGCGTGAGCAGATAGCGTGGGATTTGGATTACATATGATCCGGATGCGAGCGGTCAACATGCTATGGGTAGTTGACAAGATGTTCGTGTCTTAGCTCCATGACAGACTCATAACTGTAAGTCTGTCTCAATAGATGACGCAAGCTATACAGACAAATAGTTCCTGTCTACAGTCAATCATACACACATTAATCCATCCTCTCAGTCGTGCTGCCCTTCCTGTACCGAGCTTGACTCTCAGTTATGCAGATCCCACTGTAACACCATCAGCAGTCACCGTTACAACCTCCAATAAACAATCATACATCATCAATCATTGTGACAATCTCCAATAAACAATCAAGTTTCTCGTTTCTGGCTGTGCCCATCTCAACTCCCATCTCTTTCATCCGAAGGAGTGACGTGGACTCATGGTTGTCGAAGTCCTGCGTAAGGTAAAGGTAACGTACGAGACTTGAACCGGCGTCTTAGCACGCGAGTTTACACCCATATGTGCTCGGCCGCCTATTCAGAAATGTTCGGAGATTTCTGTATAGTGTCGCCTCATGCATCGAAACTCAGATGCGAAGCAACATTCCTCACCTTCCCAGGGTAATACTCTGCTACCCATTTCTGCCAACGGCTAGGTCGACCGTGGGGTTTTTTTTTTTTCCCAACCACGAGTACAACTCACACTACTCCCAGCAGGAATCGAACACGGGTTGTCCGAACGTCGGAAGTCCGGTCGGGTGGTTTTCCCAACTCGGCTACCGAGGCCCCTGTGTTCTTCCCACTTCCCGGAGGGCATTGATGATGTCCGCCCGATCCATTGGTTGACCGTCCTCAACAACAGAGCAGCTAACCAACCTGTCCGCTCTTTTATTTCCCCGTACTTCTGCATGTCATGAGACGTAGATGTCTACGTCTCACCTCCTCTTCTCTTAATGAATTAAGAAAAAACTTGGTGATGTTATCTTTGCCCAGAGTAATGCCACACATGCTGTGATAGCGGACACATCTCCTGAGAGAAGGAAATATTTATTTCAGAAAAAAAGACAGCGTAGGCAAGCCTTCTTATTCTGGCAAAGCTGGTTACCTAGGAGTGACATCCTTGACCCCGGACAACTGCAACATTTCAGGATGGTGGATGTAAGCAAAAGTTAAGGATGTAGTTTCCGGAAAAAAAAAAAAACTGTCTGGTGCAAATAATCAGGTCCGCATGATGTGAAACGCATTACAATTTAATGTGCCACAGGGTTTTGATGCTTGAAGCGACACTTTCCGGAAGTCTCCGAAAACTTCTGGATAGGCGGCCGAGTGCAAATGGGTGAAAACTCGAATGATAAGACTCTGAATCAATTCTCGTACTTTACGTTTACCTGCTAAAGACCGTAAAAATGATTAAGAAAAGTAGAAGAAGATAACAGACAGAAGAAGAAGAAAAATAGAAGATAATAATTCGTAGAAGGGGCAGATATAAGAAGATAATAAGAAAATAACATATAAAAGAAAAAGATAAGGCAAAGAAGAATTACGTAGAAGATAATATGTAGATGTGGAAAAAGATAGGAAGAATGATATTAAGAAGAAGATAACAGGTAGAAGGAGTAAAAGATTAGAATAAAATTAAGAAGAATATAAGATAACAAGACGATAAGAAGAGGAAGATAAGGAGAAAATAATAGGTTTAAGAAAAGGAAGATAACAAGAATAGAAGAAAAATTTGGATAAAAGAAGAAGAGGATTAACATAAGCAGAGATATGAAATAAGATAACAGGTAGAAGAACAAAGAAGATACCTGGTAGAAGAAGAAGAGGTAGAAAATAAGAAAGAAAGAAAGAAAGAAAGAAAGAAAGAAAGAAAGAAAGAAAGAAAGAAAGAAAGAAAGAAAGAAAGAAAGGGTAAAAGTAGAAGTAAAAAAAAGAATAAAAATAATGTATTCTAACGTCCCCTCGAGCTTCTACAGGGAACAAATAACAAAAATAACTCTCAATTTGGGGACAGAAAGTAAACATTGCTCATATGTTTAATGAGATAAAAATAGAACGTTATTTAAAAATAGAAATTAGGTACCTGGACCAATAGGTTTAGTTTTGTAGAGTTTGTCTACTTAATTTTTTTTACTGGCCATAGATCAACAACGTTATCAGTGGCTGGTATGCTGAATGACGTCTCGCAGAGCACGAAGGTTTGTCCACTTTACGTGGTCTGAAGTTATTCAACCAATCGTGTCTCTAAGCAAGTAAATGTTCCCTCCATGGCACTGCTAGGCGTATGAGTTATATAGTGTTAGCGACCATATTTTTCTACGACCACGGTAGATTTTTGGGTGATGTGGTCGGTATCACACCAGGCCGACTTTACTTCCATGAAAAAATCTCTAGTATCTATTTTTAGAGGGTGGGTGAACCTCGGAGAATTTTTGGTCCGAAATAAATCCGTCACTTCTGGATATCGAACCCTGACATTTCTGATCAAGAAGCTAGCATACTAACCACTCAGCCACCGAGCACACTAACCACTCAGCCACCGAGTCTCCTAATAAGTAGCTCACTCCCTTATCCATTGAATCCAGTCTGCCAGGTTGGCTCTAGATTACATCTTTTTTAACCTTCCCTCCAATGTCCAAGCTGTTGTGATTATTTTAAAGAGTTGAATAAACTAAAACAGAACACCAGGAACTAAGAAACACATTATCGATACGTTAGGACTTGGTACGTTTCATTGACAAACAAACTATACGATGTCATGATTAAACTACTTTTACACAGATAACTACATTTGAGTCCGCTATGGTACTCTCCAAACGAGAGAATATTAAACTCTTTTCACTCTTTTCTTTAATCTCTGATCTCCTCTTCATTTCTTTCCTGTGTCCTATCCCTGTTCCTCCCTGTGATATCTTTATTACCTCTCTTCCTCTTCTTCCCCCTTGCCATATCTACACTACCCACCCCTCTCTTTCCTTTACTCTTCTTCTCGTTTTCTTCTTACCCTAAGGGAAACCATCTTTCATTTTCCAATATTTCGTTGTTTGGTTTCTTTGGTCTAATAACATCCATCCTGCTGTATTAATCTTTCAGCCAGACTCTATGCAAATCCTGGCCACCGTCATTTCCGCCATTATTTCAGCCATTTTGTGGTATTTGTGTTGTCTCTTTTGCCTTGGTTACTTGTGTTTGATGTGTATAACCTGTTTGCTATATCCGAGGAAGGCTTCTGCCGAAAAGTGGAATATTTCTCTGTCTGTTAGTCTAGCTGCCCAATACCATTATATATTTATTTTATATATAAGTTTATAGGAGAAAATGTCGAGATATAAGAAAAAATGTTAAGATAAGCAAACAATAATAAAACGTCTTCTTTCATGCCAGGGTGGTCTTCCTGTACAACGTCATGTTCTCGATCATGGCTATTTTGTCCATCGACCACATCCCAGTGGCGGCACACAACTTTACATTCGGGGTAACAGCGGCGATTATCGCAATCCTGAGTCTGTACGTTGGAATGTCCGCCCTGGAGAACTCCATCGCTGAAAAAGCCGTCATGTACATCGGCGCTGAGGTCATCCACTCGGACAAGCTCAAGAACTTCTTTGGCAGCATCTTTGGTACTCTCAAGTAAGTTGTTTTGTTTGTTTGGCGTCACCATCTTTTTTTTTTTTTTTTTATCTCTGACGTCACCATCTCTCTAAGTCCCGAGGGACTGAGTTTTGCGTGAATATCACCGTTTCCTACCGGTGCCTACGTCATTCAAGGGGACTTTCTCGTGTATTGTCACACTCGACAGGAAAAGTAGGGAACAGAACCCGGTTGTGGTTAATGCTGAGGTCAACGGTCTCATCTGCGATAACACTGATGAGAAAGATGCAGTCATCTATACAGACGGATCGGTGATACGACACCAAAGAGGTGCATGAGCATTTACCGCACGCTCGGCAGGCAGAATAGTCTACGAAGACAGTGGTGCATACATCATGACCACGAGTAGCATGACAATGGAGGCGATGGCAGTGACCAAGGCATTCAAATGGTTAGGGTCACAAGACTACACCCACGCATGTATACTGAGTGATTCGATGAGCATGATAAAAAAAAGTGGAGGCGGGATCTGTACGCATGCAATGGGTAGAGTCATTGCAGAAGTCCAAAATACGTAAGGCCACCTTTGTCTATGTCCCTGGACATGCGGGAGTACGGGGAAATGAAAGAGCGAACAGGTTGGCTAGCTGCGCTGTCGTTGAGGACGGGCAACCAATGGATCGGGCGGACATCATCAATGCCCTCCGAGATGTGGGAAGAGCACAGGACTTCGACAAACACAAATCCACGTCACTTCTTCGGATGATGGAAATGAGAGTTACGATGGGCACGGCCAGAAATGAGAAACTTAGTGGCCGTGTAAGAAGACTTATCAACCAACCGAGAACTGGAGTCGTCAGTCGTTTGACACTGCGAAACTTGCTGAGGAGACGATCTGAGCACCTATATGGACATGTTACGAGTGCAACGATGATGACCCGCAAATAACTCAATAACTCAATCACCTTTTCCTATATTTCACACTGATAACTGTGTGTTCAGGTGTCCCCCGCTTTACAGGCGTTAGTGTTTTTGTGTTCGTTATTCTCATTCGGGGAGCCACTCTTGGAATATTCTCCACATTTATTATTTTAGTATTAATAAACATATCAGTATGTATCTTCTAACACCACGTTCCCTAATACGTCACTTGGCGTGACGGGGCGCCTTACTTACAATTTTGTCTTCTATCTGCTTTGCTGGGCCAGTCATAAAATCATCTTTCCACTGCTCACATTAAGCTTGTAAGCAAATCACACTAGTTTTAACAATATTTTACTCAATAATTCATTCATCATCATCATGTGCCATACCGGTTGGCGTGGGCGATCATGTCCTTCCACAATCTTCTATCTACAGTGCATCGTATCAGTTCTGTTGTTGACTGTTTTCCATGCCATGACACCAAGCTATCCAGTATTTTCTATCTTTGTTGTCCGCGATCTCTCTTTCCCTTTATTTTAATAATTTTAAATAATTCATTACTTTCATTCTTCTTCTTCTTTCTTCTTTTCTCTTTCACTGATACCTAAAAGGTGTCGTGATTTATATCATTTGTCGTTCTTGTGCTGCTCGAATTGTCTGAATTAGTGATTTTCCTTTGTTGTTACATTACTTTCATTAAAAGTGTTAAATTGTATTTCCGCAGACAGAAGACAGATACGAAATATGATTATGATAATGATGACGTCATCGATGAGAAAATTGTGGACTCGCTTATCTTTACTGGCAGTACTGTCGCACTCATGGCACTCTCAGCTTCCGAAGCCTCAAATCCAGTAAGCAACAAATATTTAAATTTATCTTAAACTCATTAACTCTCAATGACGAAATCTGGCGGGTGAAACCTCTAAACGAGCACAAAAGCTCCCTTCTCGCATTTGTAAAGGCCTGTTTATTCCATATTTACAATTTATTATATCTCATCATCATCATCATCGAGTGCCGTCTCCGCAACGAAGGTTGCCTACCATGGAACGCCATTCTGCTCTGTCTCTTGCTTTGATGGTGCAGGTTGTCATGGGCTGATTTGTCCATCTTTTGATGTTACTCGTCCATGTTTGTCTTGCTCTGCCTCTGCCTCTTTTACCGTGTAATTTATTATATCTACGATGCGTATTAAGTGTAGTTATCGAGTGCCGGGTATATAGTGTAAGCCATATTGGCAATGCAGCAGGAGGTCGACGCCTTGGAGTCATGACCCAGGCGTGCCCAGCTTCCCTAGAGTGTCAAGAAGCTAAAGGGCCGAAACACTTACTCGATCGGAGGTCTTTTTCTGATGATCAGATTGCCTCCTGCTGTGAAGCTCTGTACAAAGAGTTTCTTACTACTGCAGTAATTTTAGTGTGTTTCTAATGTCAAAACGCTAAAGGCCATATCACTGAGGCAGGAATACTATATCAAATTACTGACATATCATGATTGCTTGCTACAAACCGTCTGTCAAGACGCCAGAGGCCATAATATTATTATCGTTATGATTATTTCGTCTTTTTTATTTTAATTTTAATCGTGGCTTGTTTTGATAATTAGAGCCTCTGTGGCTGAGTGGTTAGTGTACTCACTTTCAGATCAGAAGATTTCGGGTTCGAATCCCGGAAGTGGTGGATATTTTTTTTCTCAGATGAACAAAGCTCCAGTGTTCACCCAGCCTCTTAAAAGTGGGTATTAGGTATTTTTCTTGAAAGTAAAGGCGGCCTGATGTGATACCGACCACATCTTCCAACAATATGCTGTGACCGTAGAAAAAATATATTCACAAACACCATCTTCTCTACATCCCCAGGGAGGCAACTTTACTTTTAATTTCCCATAACCACGTCAGGTCTGAACTCTTCATTTCTTACTTCGTAATAGGAGAGTTCTAAAATGTTGGAGTGTAAATTTTTAAAAAAAAAGGCGTAACAAAGAGGTTGGGGTCTATATCTTCGCCGGGACTACGGAGTACGTGCGTCTGAGTTGAAGCCACCTTTAGTGCTTTCGCTATTGTATGGTGATCGCAGCTTCATACTTGGAGAACGTTCTCAGAAGGGGATCTAAGCGTTATAGAGGTGTCCGTTGTGAAATGAAAATGTTCTAACTGAACTAAATTAAGCTAAACTAAACTAAACTAAACTGAACTGAACTGAACTGAACTGAAATGAACTGAACTGAACTGAACTGAACTGAACAACTAAACTCAATTAATAAACTAAAGTACTAAACTACTAAACTAAACTACTAAATTAAACTAAACTACTAAATTAAACTACTAAACTGAACTACTAAACTAAACTACTAAACTGAACTACTAAACTACTAAACTGAACTACTAAACTAAACTAAACTAAACTAAACTAAACTAAACTAAACTAAACTAAACTAAACTAAACTAAACTAAACTAAGCTAAGCTAAGCTAAACTAAACTAAACAAAACTAAACTAATCTAAACTAAACTAAACTAAACTTAACTAAACTAAACTAAACTAAACTAAAGTATACTATATGTTTAATTGTTGGCATTTATGTTATCCTGTTTGGTGTAAATGTTTCCATACATCATTAACAGGGAGTTATTTACTCAAAGAGTTGTAGCTCAACACTTCAATCAATCTCTACACAAACGATCCACAGGTTTTCCCTCTTCCCTGGATCATGGTTGCTGGCGTCTTCCTGCATCTGTTCGCCATGAGATTAGCTTACGCAGCGGGCTCTCTAGCCAAAGCCTACACGTCCCTCGTCCTGGTAGTCTACTGGTTAATCTGGGCAGCTCTCATGTTGAATGGTAAGTCCAAGCTCTTCATCATAGCGTTCACCCATTAACTCTTTCAGTACGGAAGGTTTTTGTTAATTTAGCGGTAGAGATTTCATAGACAATACTTTTCATGGGTTTATCTGGTTATTTGGTTATGGAAGGCCCGGTATCACTGCAAACGAATTAAAATCCATAATTGCTCAACCGCCCGTGCCAGCGTAATCATCCGAATTAATCTCATCTCCCAAACAAAGAAAGGCAACTGTAGTCACCATCGTAGCAGTCTCAGCACACGTCAAAAGACATAAGGCGAAACCGCGCAGAAATTGAACACAGCTAACTGTTCCCTGTCATACGATATCATGATTCATCGTATAAACAATTGGAATATCGAAACATGATCAAAAATGGATGAGACACACAGTTCACGGTGTGCACAGAGCACTTAACTCAGTAGCTCCTGCAACAAGCCGGACTTGGAATATGAGGAAACTGCAACAATGAACACTTTTCATGCAAAGCACTTCAATTGTTCCCGCCGACTATCCATCATATACCGGAAGTTCACGTCCTCTTGAAAATGATGATCGTCATATTTTTTTTTTAAAGTGTATAGCGCTTGATGATGTTAGGCCATTAGGGGTTTATGTATCAATCTGGCCATTAGGGGTTTATGTATCAATCTGGCCATTAGGGGTTTATGTATCAATCTACATGTTTATATTTATCTAACATATAATATATTATATATGGATTTTTAGATAATTGAACAAGCAATTACATTTCACCAATACCAAGATGATACAAGAAATATAAAAAAGAATATGGTTTGATGACAGTTTACACTCATCAAATTGAGAGTGACGCACTGTGCGGCTAAACATACATGACCGAAATCGTCAAGGCGCACTGTGCGTCGAAACGTACGGAAAGCGTTAAATGGGCGTCGTTGCGCTGTGTCGCAAGTTTCAAGCGCCGTTCGGTCCGACACAAACTTCGGTTTGGATGAGTAGATTTGCTTAACAATTTTTGCCCGGACAGCGGTTATTTTTTGTTGTTGCTTACACTTTTCGGTTTTAAACTGCCACGGGTTCTTTAACGTGTGCAAGTGCACACGGGAAATTCTGTTTTTCGTCGTTTTCCGAGAGGACTAGACACTGAATCCCACTACACAGAGACCAGGGGAGGGTAAAACCACGAAGACACCACGAGTTTGTTTTTGGACAATTTTCACTGCGTATGGCGAGGATCGAACCCGTGATCTTCTCGTCCAATGGTCGACGTCTTATTTCTAGACTATCCAGTAACCGTAGGTTTACATTAAATTCTCTACACAATTCATTGGGGTATTTTTTCTCTTCCTTCTTGCTGTCATTATTTTTCTGCAACTCATTAAGTCAAGTACCCATTTATTTTGTCAGCTTTCTTAACAGGAGAGATCCAGCTTCCACCTCTGACAAAGTCCCAAGAGTCTAAGCACTGAATTTTGCGTGTTAATCCGTTTTTTACCCTGGCAGTGGAGTGCACATGTGTCCCTCGCCACACACCCAGATGACTCCGTCTTCGGAGATACTCATATTTTTTCCGTCGATGAGTAATTGACGTTTCAAGCTGGACCTCGCTGCTGAGACCAGGGGTAGTTGCCACAGAGAGAAATCATAAATAAATTCTCAACTAGTGCAGTCGGGATTTGAACTCACAACCTCATTGTCTCGAGACACGGCGTCTTGCCTGAAGACCAACCAGTCCCCACGAGAACATATAAGAGGATAGCTGCTCACTTTACAGTGCCAATTAAACAGACAGATTAAAAAAAGACTTGGGTTTACTCTACCGTTTTTGTGGCAGTGATATTTTTGGGGACCCAAATCCTGTCTGGGCTTTACAAACAACTCGCCCGAGAATAAAAGGATTACCTACCTGGATTTTGTGAAGGTAATACATTCAAGAAATGTAGTTTTACAGAAGAATGTTGAGAATACCATGGACAGCTAAGAAGAGTAATGAAGAGGTTCTGAGAGAGGTCCAAACCAAATAGAGAGCTAATGTCCAATGTTAGGTAGAGACAATCATCATTTTTTGGCCATGTAATGAGAAGAGAACAACTTGAATATATTGTAACAACTGGAAAAATTGAGGGACGAAGAGATAGAGGGAAGCAAAGAGAAAAAAAACAACAGACAGTTTAAGAGAATGGCTTGGCAGAAGGTCAACAACAGAAATGATAAATAGCTGCCGAGATCGAAAGTTGTGGAGAGACATGATCACCTACGCCACTAGGCCCGGTACTTGATGATGATGATGAATACATTCAGGACACTAAAATGAACACTAGACAAGAAAACAGAACAGATAATTGAAGACTTTGAACTGTGGATATATAGAAGAATATGTAGAATTGGATGGAAAGAAAAGAAAACAAACGATGAAGTCTTCAAACAACTAAAAATGAAAAGAGAACTACTAAACACAGTTCAAACTAGACAAATGCGATTTTTGGGCCATGTTAAAAGACACAACAGCCTACAAAAAGTAATCTTGGAGGGGAAAATACAAGGTAAAAGAGGCAGAGGCAGACCAAGACTAACATAGACAAGTAACATCAAAAGATGGACAAATCAGCCTATGACAACATGCACCATCAAAGCAAGAGACAGAGTGAAATGGCGCTCCATGGTAGCCAACCTTTTTTGCTGGGATGGAACTCGATGATGATGGTGATGAATACATTCAGCGGAAAAAAGGATTATTTACCTGGATTTTGTGACTATAATAATAAATTAATCTGAAGAAAATGTTTACTGACCTGTATTTGGTGAAGGTAATACATTCAGCGCAAAAAAGGATTACTTATTGTATAGGATAAGGGTTTACTAACTGCCAGTGAAGATAGTAAAAAGTAAAAAGTAAAGAGCCCCCGTCACGCTAAGTGGCGTATACGGAATATGGTGTTAGTGACCATAAATTTTACAGACCTTCGGCACATGATTTTTGGGATAATGTGGTCGGTATTACGCCCGTGCCGCTCTACTTTCCCATAAAAAAATCCGGTACCCATTTAAAGCTGGGTGACTCCGGAAGCCGTCGGTTGGGATCGAACCCTACCTCTTGTCCTTTGTAGTTCAGTTCACTAACCACTGAGCTATCGCGGCTCCCAGTGAAGATAAGCGAGTCCATAATTTCTTCATCGATTATATCGGTATTATCATAATCATGTATCTGTCTACTGTCTGGGGAATTATAATGTAACACTTTTTATTGAATTAGTTAATTATTGAGTTAAGTGTTGTCTCAACTGGTGTGCTTTGCTTACACGCTTAATGTGAGCATTGTAAAGATGAACCTATGACTGGCCCAGCAAAGCAGATACAGACATATACTGTTATTTATGCTCATACTAAATACATAATGTGAAGAATATTCCAAGAATTTCGCCTTAAAATAGACAAGAACAGAGTGAGCATTGGAAAAACAAACACGACAACACTAACGGATTAAATATACAGATTTTGTGAAGGTGATAACATTGCGGAAACACTGACCATCTCACCTGTAATAACGCGGTCTTGTACAGCGAAGCATATTATTTATTTCCTTTAAGCAATAATGCTACCAGAATCATTTGCCACTTCATTTAAATAAGGAAATGTAAAAGTATGAGTACGAGACTTGAATCGTCGTTTTAGCACGCGGGTTTTTTTTTACCCATATGTGCTTGACCTCCTGTTCAGAGGATTTCGGAGACTCCTGTCTAGTATCACCTCAAGCATCGTAACTCGCGAGCGAGGCGCCATTCCTCACCTTCCTAGATTATGAACCCTGGTACAGGGAAGGTGGGGGGGAGGCGCGCCCTTGGTAGCCTAGTTGGGAAAACCGCCCCACTAGCTACCGTTGTTCGGACAACCTGTGTTCGATTCCCTCTTGAGGTTGTGTGGATTGTACTCGTGGTTGTTAAAGAAAGATACCCATGTGGTCGAATCAATCGTTGACAGAAATTTTAATGAGAAAATCTTGAATAATCGAGAAACTATAAGAAATACAAGCGGTAGATAGGCCAATGATGACGGGGCACAAAGTTTGTGACCGCAAAACTTGAAAATAAACAAAAACAGAAATATAATGTTTTTTTTTCAGAAAAGTAATGTTGGATAAAAATGTTGTCGTATAAGACCACTTGGGCACAATAGTAACATCAGATGGAAAACGCACCACAAAAATAAAAAAAGCACAATAGCTCAGGCCGAAATAGTTTTTCAGAAAATGAAAAATATTTTATGTTACATGTCGATGTCAATAGAAATGAGAAAGAGAGTTTATCGGTGCTATTCAGAGCGTATTTTGACCTAAAGAAGCGAATCATGGACAGTAGACAAACAAATAAAAAAAAACGATTAGAGGCCAGAGAGATGGGATTTCTCAGAAGAATGTTGAAAGTTCCCTGGACAGCTAAAAAGACCAATGAGGAAATTCTCAAAGAGGCCAACACAAAAAAGGAGCTCGTTGAAAAAAACATCAGACAGAAACAATCAATATTTTTTTTCGGAAACATCATGAAAAGAGGAAAGTTGGAATACTTAGTTACAACTGGCAAAATACAGAGAAAGAGAGATGGCAAACGACAAAGAGAGAAGATACTATATAGCTTGGTGTCATTGCATAGAAAACTGCCTACAACAGAATTGATACCATGCACTGTGTTTAGAAGACTGTGGAAGGACTTTCTTGCCTACGTCAACCGGTATGGCACATGATGCTGATGTCTAAGACATTAACATTTGATACTCCAAGCCATGAGAATTATTTCTTAATTTCAGTAATTTTAACTGTATTTTAATTTAATTCCAGGAAATCTAGGTTTTGTGCTGCGGCCTCTCGCTGTAGGTGTGCTATGTTTGTTTACCATTGTCATGGTGATGACACCAACATTCTCCCGCGTGTGGATTGCTTTCAGTTTGTTAATGGAGCTATGCGTCATAACGCAGGTGGTTTCGGTCTTCGGAGCCAACCCAAGATGGATGATCCTCGTCACTTCATTATTGGCAGGTATGGGTGTTTCCCGTCGTCACATATCATGACGTCATAACCACAATTTAGTAGACTTTTCCAGAGAATTACGTCACTCTTTTAACTGCAATTTAAAATAGTTATTGTCTTCTAGCTGTTCTGACCCCTCAATCAGTATAGCCCTGTAGGGGGCATTGGGTGTCTTAGAACCGACACTTAGATACGTTGCCCGCCTCAGTCGGTGTAGCGTAGCTTGTAATGAGACTTCAGTGTTCCATCTCCCATTGTCGTCTAGCTGTGTTGCCCCCTCACTAAGTGTAGCACAGCTTGTGAAGGGACCTCAGTGTTCCTTCTCTCGTTGTCTTCTAGCCCTGTTGCCCGTCTCAGTCAATGTAGCGTAGCTTGTAATGAGACCTTGGTGTTCCTTCTCCCATTGTCTTCTAGCTCTGTTGCCCGTTACAGTCAGTGTAGCGTAACTTGTAATAAGACCTCAGTGTTGCTTCTCCCATTGTCTTCTAGCTCTGTTGCCCGTTACAGTCGGTGTTGTGTAACTTGTAATAAGACCTCAGTGTTCCTTCTCCCATTGTCTTCTGTGTTGACCGTCACAGTCAGTGTAGAGTAACTAGTAATGAGACCTCAGTGTTTTTCTCCCATTTTTTTTCTAGCTGTGTTGCCCGCCTCAGTCAATGTAGCGAAACTGAGACCTTGGTGTTTCTACTCCCATTGTTTTCTAGCTGCGTTGCCCCTCAATCAGTGTAGCGTAGCTTGTAATGAGACCTTGGTGTTTCTACTCCCATTGATTTCTAGCTGCGTTGCCCCTCAAACAGTGTAGCGTAGCTTGTAATGAGACCTTGGTGTTTCTACTCCCATTGTTTTCTAGCTGCGTTGCCCTCAATCAGTTTAGCGTAGCTTGTAATGAGACCTTGGTGTTTCTACTCCCATTGTTTTCTAGCTGCGTTGCCCCTCAATCAGTGTAGCGTAGCTTGTAATGAGACCTTGGTGTTTCTACTCCCATTGTTTTCTAGCTGTGTTGCCCGCCTCAGTTAATGTAGCGTAACTTGTAGTAAGATCTCAGGGTTCCTTCTCCCATTGTCTTCTCTGTTGCCCGTCGCAGTCAGTGTAGAGTAACTAGTAATGAGACCTCAGTGTTCCTTCTCCCATTGTCGTCTGTGTTGCCCGTCACAGTCAGTGTAGAGTAACTAGTAATGAGACCTCAGTGTTCCTTCTCCCATTGTCGTCTGTGTTGCCCGTCACAGTCAGTGTAGAGTAACTAGTAATGAGACCTCAGTGTTTTTTCTCCCATTGTTTTCTAGCTGTGTTGCCCGCCTCAGTCAATGTAGCGTAACTTGTAATGAGACCTTGGTGTTTCTACTCCCATTGTTTTCTAGCTGCGTGGCCCCTCAATCAGTGTAGCGTAACTTGTAATGAGACCTTGGTGTTTCTACTCCCATTGTTTTTAGCTGTGTTGCCCCTCAATCAGTGTAGCGTAGCTTGTAATGAGACCTTGGTGTTTCTACTCCCATTGTTTTTTAGCTGTGTTGCCCCTCAATCAGTGTAGCGTAGCTTGTAATGAGACCTTGGTGTTTCTACTCCCATTGTTTTTTAGCTGTGTTGCCCCTCAATCAGTGTAGCGTAACTTGTAATGAGACCTTGGTGTTTCTACTCCCATTGTTTTTTAACTGTGTTGCCCCTCAATCAGTGTAGCGTAACTTGTAATGAGACCTTGGTGTTTCTACTCCCATTGTTTTTTAGCTGTGTTGCCCCTCAATCAGTGTAGCGTAACTTGTAATGAGACCTTGGTGTTTCTACTCCCATTGTTTTTTAACTGTGTTGCCCCTCAATCAGTGTAGCGTAACTTGTAATGAGACCTTGGTGTTTCTACTCCCATTGTTTTTTAGCTGTGTTGCCCCTCAATCAGTGTAGCGTAACTTGTAATGAGACCTCGACACACCTTCTACCGTTGCCTTCTTTATAGTTGCAATTGCTCGCTTCAGTCAGTGTACCCTTTTATGAGTCATTGCTGTCTTAGTCCCACAGTTTTCTAGGCAGAGCCATTTCAGTTTTCATTAGCCATATCTTATTGTTGTTCCTTCAAGGTCAAAATAGCTTTTGAAATGATTAAAATACAATAATTTTCTTTTCTTAATTCAATTCGTGAACTACTTTTGATTTATCTGCAGTTCTATTAAGATGCATGTCTTGGTTCGTTTGCTAGGCATAGGTTTTTGGAGCATTCTTCCGTAATAAGTCGTCTCTAATGATGGAAATTGTCTTTATCTGATGTCTAAGTTAATGTTTCGGTGTCCATGCCTTGCACACATGCGTTGTATTTGAGAAAATACAGTTCTTATATAGTCTCAGTTTCATAAAACAGTTGATGTGTTCACATATTTTATGCTTCATTTTAAATCAATCTTTCTACTTTAAATATCATGCACTTTCTTATAATATAACGCGTATATTAATAGAGAAGATAGAAGAGGCAGCGGCAGTCCCAGAGCAAGATGAGCAAACAACATCAACGAAACGCTACAACAACATCAAAGAAACGCTACAACATTAAATAAGCGCTACAACAACATCAAAGAAACGCTACAACATTAAATAAACGCTACAACAACATCAAAGAAACGCTACAACATTAAATAAGCGCTACAACAACATCAAAGAAACGCTACAACATTAAATAAACGCTACAACAACATAAAAAAAAACGCTACACAACATTAAATAAACGCTACAACAACATCAAATAGACTCTACAGCATTAAATAAACGCTACAACAACATCAAAGAAACGCTACAACATTAAATAAACGCTACAACAACATCAAAGAAGCGCTACAACATTAAATAAACGCTACAACAACATCAAAGAACGCTACAACATTAAATAAACGCTACAACAACATCAAAGAAACGCTACAACATTAAATAAACGCTACAACATCAAAGAAACGCTACAACATTAAATAAACGCTACAACAACATCAAAGAACGCTACAACATTAAATAAACGCTACAACAACATCAAAGAAACGCTACAACATTAAATAAACGCTACAACAACATCAAATAAACGGTACAACATTAAATAAACGCTACAACAACATCAAATAAACTCTACAGCATTAAATAAACGCTACAACAACATCAAAGATACGCTACAACATTAAATAAACGCTACAACAACATCAAAGAAACGCTACAACATTAAATAAACGCTACAACAACATCAAATAAACTCTACAGCATTAAATAAACGCTACAACAACATCAAAGAAACGCTACAACATGAAATAAACGCTACAACAACATCAAATAAACACTACAGCATCAATTGACAAAGGTCCAGATTGCCAGAAAATTATGAAAAAGAATGGGAAACCCTGTGGATCAGTGGGCCTTACTTGTTCATTCTGTGGCCGTGTGTGTTTGTCAAACATTGGTAGAATTAGCCATGAGAGAAGCTGTTCGACAAAAACAAAACCTCAAAAAAATACACAATAGCCTCCACTAAACCTTCTGACAAGACGAAAAGGGCCATATATAAATTACCAGAAGGGCGAGAACCAGAACTTTGTATCTCCCTCAATATCCGAATGGAAATGAAAAAGAAGAAGAAACAAATGACAATATTTCTGTAATCTCTACGACACAGTCCCATATTGAATTTAACATTTATGTTAAGAAAATACATTCTGAACTTCACATTCCAAATTCAGAATGTTTTTCCTTTCTCTTCTTCTCTTGTAACAAGTCCAGTGAACAGGGAAGTAAGTTATCTTTACGAATGTGGTCGCCAGTAGGAAGTTATCATAAAAAGTAAAAAAAAAAGTAA
>JAVIAB010000139.1:82981511-83159011 GCA_032433765.1 Megaustenia siamemsis
TTTCGTGACCGACCCTTCGATCTGGTGTTCTCATAACTTTTGTTAAACTTGAAGGCTGGTAGTTTTTTTTTTTTTAATTGAGCCGCGATAGCTCAGTGATTAGTGAACTGGACTACAAATGACAAGAGGTAGGGTTCGAATCCCAACCGACGGATTCCGGGTTCACCCAGCCTAAAATGGGCACCGGATTCTTTTTCTGGAAAAGTAAAACGGCACTGGCGTAATACTGACCACATTACCCCAAAAAGCATGTGACAAAGGTCTGTAAAATTTATGGTCACTAATACCGTATTAATACCATATTAGCAGTGATCTCTGCAATATGTGCCATTTTGGTACGCAAGGTTTCTGTTTTTGAAATTGTGGTTCTGCCCTATGTGCCGTCTTCGGCTCAAAAGGACAATAGATAGATAGATACCGCATTCCCTATACGCCACTTAGCGTGACGGGGGCTCTTTACTTTACTTTTACTAGTAGTGTTTTGATTGTTATGTCTTATCAAGTGGCCAAACCTGTTGTTTCTTTATGTATTCTATTCTATCTATGGAAACATTTTTCTTCAGTCAGGAATTCCCCATATCCGCTCCACAACTTGTCACAGCATTTACTAAAATGTATCGGTAAATCTGTTGAAAAGGTCGCTCCGTGCACATCCTACTCGCTGCATAGGCGACGATTTCAAACCTCCTTAGCCACTTCTTGCGACTTGCGTAACATGTAACAGTGGCTCTGTTCTTTTCTCCCCTCACCGTGGGGACCTCTGTAGCATGCAATGGATGGAGCTATTCCTAGTTTGTATATTTTTAATCATCTCATCATTTTTAATCTTATCTCTCAGTCTGGTTCTTGTCATGCGGCTAACACATTCCATTTCTGCAGTGGATATTTTTCTTATTGTTCCTTAATCTAGCGTCCAAGCCTGGCATTGGCTTAAAAAAAAAACACACACACACAATTATTTAATTTAATAAAATAAAATAAATCCGTTCGAAATCACACACAAGAACACTTGCATTTCTTTGTACTGCGGGCAATGCTCGAGAATGCATGGGAAAAGACCAATTGGAAGACCTTGAAGAAGATGGATAGAGGCAGTGATAGAGACATGTAACAACAAAGGAAAATCACTAATTCAGACAGTTCGAGCTGCTCAAGAACGACAAATGATATAACCACGACACCTTTTCGGTATCAGTGAGGAAGAGAAAAGAAGAATTAAATAAAAGTATCCCATAGCCATTTGTGAGCGTAGGGTCTTTACTCATTCAGGGCCAAATGTCTTGGGGAGTGTAGTCAGTCTATTGGTCACTCTAGTAAAGTAAAAGTAAAGTACCCCCCCGTCACGCCAAGTGGCGTATAGGGAAATATGGTGTTAGTGACCCTATATTTTACAGACCTTCAGCACATGATTTTTGGGGTAATGTGGTCGGTATTACGCCCGTGCTGCTTTACTTTCCCAGAAAAAATCCGGTACCCATTTAAGGCTGGGTGAACCCGGAGCCGTCGGTTGGGATCGAACCCTACCCCTTGTCCGTAGTAGTCCAGTTCACTAACCACTGAGCTATCGCGGCACCCACTAATTTTTAGGGAATTAGTAAAACCCAGGTGTCCTCGCCAGGGAACGAACCCCGGCTGTTGCCGTGGTAAGCCAGTGAAGTACACCTTTTTTTTAGCGTCATTGGTTGGAGAACGTGTTTTAAACCTTGGTATTCCGGTAATTGAGGTGAGATGCAGAATGGCCCAGGGAAAAGCAGCTTTCCAAAAAATGAGGAAAATACTATGGAGTCCATTTTTCACAATAGAAACAAGACAAAGACTTCTTAAATGTTATGTAGAGTCAGTCTTTTAACATATGGGTGTGAATCATGGACAATAGGACAACAAACAATAAAATCACTGGAGTCTGTGGAAATGTGGTTTTACAGAAGAATGTTGAGAATAACACAGACAGGTAAGAAGAGTAATGAAAATGTTTTGAAAGAGGTTAAAGCAAAAAGAGAGCTAATTTCCAATATTAGGAAGAAACAATCATCATTATTTAGCCATGTAATGAGAAGAGAACAACTGGAATATATTGTAACAACTGGGAAAATTGAGGGACACAGAGATAGAGGGAAGCAATGAGAAAAAATACCAGACAGCTTGAGAGAATGGCTTGGCGGAAGGTCAATTTTTCACAAATGATAAATAACTGTCGAGATCGAAAGTTGTGAAGAGACATGATCGCCAACGCCAGCAAGCCCGGTGCTTGATGATGATGATGATGATTCCGGTAATTAAATGGAACAAACCACTACTTCGTTAATTCTTTAAACTGTAATTAGATGTTTGGATAATTCTTGTTCCTACAAGGAGTCTCATTGCTAGTTAAGATTAAAGTTACCTGACGGATAATTAGTGTCAATCCTTTCTCTATCACTATCACGTGCTATACCGGTTGGCGTAGGCGATCATGTCCTTCAACAATCTTCTATCCACAGTAAAAAAAAAAATGTAAAGTAAAGAGCCACCGTCACACCAAGTGGCGTATAGTGAATATGGTGTTAGTGACCATCAATTTTACAGACCTTCAGCACACGATTTTTGGGGTAATGTGGTCGGTATTACGCCCGTGCCGCTTTAATTTCCCAGAAAAAAATCAGGTACCGATTTAAGGCTGGGAGAATCCGGAGCCGTCGGTTGGGATCGAACCCTACCTCTTGTCCTTTGTAGTCCAGTTCACTAACACTGAGCTGTCCCGGCTCCCTTCTATCCACAGTGCATGGTATCAATTCTGTTGTTGACTGTTTTCCATGCATGAAAACCAAGCTATCTTGTATTTTCTCTCCTTGTCGTCCACTATCTCTTTTTCCTTGTATCTTGCCTGTTGTAACCAAATATTCCAAATTTCCTCTTATCATGATGTGCCCGAAAAATGTTGATTGTTTTTGTTCCTGATATTTCTTAGGATCTCCCTTTTTGTGTTGACCTCATTGAGAATTTGGTCGGTGGTCTTTTTAGCTGTTCGGGGAGCTTTCAACTTTCTTCTGAGAAATCTCATCTCTGTGGCCTCTAATCGTCTTTTCGTCTTTTCTCTATACACCTTCATATTTCTTTACACAAATTTCAGCGACATCATCTCGCTTGTATTCTCCTCTCTTGTAATCTTCTCTCTTGTAATCTTTTCTCTTGTAATCTTCTCTCTTGTATTCTTCTCTCTTGTAATCTTGTCTCTTGTATTCATTTCTCTTGTATTCTTCTCTCTGGTAATCTTCTCTCTGGTATTCTTCTGTCTGGTATTCTTCTGTCTGGTATTCTTCTCTCTGGTATTCTTCTCTCTTGTATCCTTCTCTCTTGGATTCTTCTCTCTGGTATTCTTCTCTCTGGTATTATTCTCTCTGGTATTCTTCTCTCTGGTATTCTTCTCTCTTGTATTCTTCTCTCTTGTATTCTTCTCTCTTGTATTCTTCTCTCTTGTATTCTTCTCTCTTGTATTCCTCTCTCTTGTATTATTCTCTCTTGTAATCTTCTGTCCTTTATTCTTCTCTTTTGTATTCTCTCGTGTATTCTTCTTCTCTCTTGTATTCTTCTCTCTTGTAATCTTCTGTCCTTTATTCTTCTCTTTTGTATTCTCTCTTGTATTTTTCTCTCTTTTATTCTTTTCTCTTGTATTCCTCGCTCTTGCATTCTTCTCTCTGTGTGTGTACTGCATATTTGGGCCCCTTCTTTGTTTATTTTTTTAGAAACACTTTTTTATGGCAGCTCAAATTATTGGGTCACTCTGACCTCCATCTACCACAACAGTCACCTTTTACATTACAAGTTATATCACCTGTTGATATCATACCCCAGTCTACAACTACCACACGTCGTCCATCTCACCTCTTCTTACCCTCCCCTTTCCCGAATAACATTCACATCGATGGAAACGATTTTGGTTATATATATGTACATGACGTTATAATGAAAGAACACGAGTGTAATACACTTTTATACTGAAGTAAGGTTAGCAATATACCTAAACATCGCTAACAATAAATTCATGGAGTTATGAAATCTCGCGATTGCCATTTCCTCTTAAAATGACATTAATAATAAAAGACGCTTAAAATATTAGAAGAAAGATGTATATAGCGTCATGCCTGTAAAAGTAATAAAGTAAAGAGCTCCGTCACGCCTTGTGAAAGGCCCAAGATTGTTGACTAAAAGGGGAATCTCGAGAAAAGACGTGTTATTGAAAGAATCATGGAAGAAGCGTAAATCACAAGTGTCTTCAAACATTAATATTTCAGCTTATAACTTACTCTAATCAACATCGGTGTATGCCAAGTAAGAATAATAATACAGACTATACTGTTTTATAAAGGGGAAAAAACAAGAAAACTCAATTATGAAGGACCAACAGCTATGTGATCATCATCGGGTTGCGTGTATTTTGAAAAAAATTTTCACTCATCACAACCTGCCAGAAAGAATCTCAATCTCCGACTAGATCTCCCATCTCTTCCTTTGTCACATTCGAGAACGTCACCTTGATGTCTTGAAACAAACTTCTCCTGTTGTCACATTCGAGAAAGTCTCCCTGATGTCTTGAAACAAACTTCTCCTGTTGCCACATTCAAGAACATCTCCCTGATGTCTTGAAACAAACTTTTGCTGTTGCCACATTCGAGAAAGTCTCCCTGATATCAAGTGTCTGAGAATAAGATAGTAGTAAAAAAAAAAAAAGTAAAGTACACCCGTCATGCCAAGTGGCGTATAGGGAATATGGTGTTAGTGACCATACATTTTACAGACCTTCAGCACATGATTTTTGGGGTAATGTGGTCGGTATTACGCCCGTGCCGCTTTACTTTCCCCGAAAAAATCCGGCACACATTTAATGCTGGGTGTACCCGGACCCGCGTCTGTTGGGATTGAACTCTACCCCTTGTCTTTAGTTGTCCAGTTCACTAACCACTGAGCAATCGCGACTACATTCATGCCTGTGCTAAACCTATAATAAGACAACAGTATGCTGACTGTATGTGTCCGGTTCTTAGGTTCAAATTGTGAGCAAAACGAGAAGATTTGTCTTTCTCTTGCAGCGTGGCGGTGCAACATAGTTGATTGCGGGAGGAAGGTGTGAGCTTGTTAATTAACTATCGGCTTTCTCGCACGGCTAGTGGTTTGTGCAAATATATTTTTACATCATTCGTTGATGAGTCATTACTGCCGACGAGGAGCAGACGGTTTAGTATCCTACATGAAAACGTGTAATAGAGACCGTTCAACATTGGTCTATTCCTTAACTTCCTCGCATCAATTTTAGAGTGAGAAAAACATGTTGAAAGCTGAGACAGGCCGAAAGTTGGATCTCATGAACAGAAACAATTAGAGACAAACTGTGAACGACAAGAATAGGTAACGCTTTCTAAATAACCGGTCATTGTGCGTAACATAAACAGTAAGTAAAGTGGTTTATGACGAATGATATAAATAATAACTTCGCGTGTTTAGCTTATTTTAGAGAAAGTAAAAAGTAAAGAGCCCCGTCACGCCAAGTGGCGTATAGAGAATATGGTGGTAGTGACCATAATTTTTATAGACCTTCGGCATATGAATTTTGGGGTAATGAAGGTTGGTATTACGCCCGTGCCGCTTTACTTTCCCAGAAAAAATCCGGTACTCATTAAGGCTGGGTGAACCGGAGCCAGTCTGTTGGGATCGAACCCTACCTCTTGTAATGTCCGTAACATGCCAGAGTCATAGTGGACCCCGTCATTCATTGATGGTTAAAATGAACTCAGTCGGAGATGAAATGTGTTAGGGGCATGACTGGAAGAAGCCCGAGAAAGATAAGACTTGGAGTGAAAAAATTCAGAAAATGGTTTGGAATAACTCCCGCCTTTGAATACATAAAGAAACAACAGATACAATGGTTTCTTCACGTGACAAAACAAAAATATTTGAATAGGACACAAGTAACCTGCAACAAACGCTACGAGAACACCAGACCCATGGATCGACCTTGTAAAATAGGGATTGATGTAATATTTGAAACATTAGTAAACATAATAGCGAGAGAGACAAACATAAGAACAATAGTTCGTACACTATGTCTTCCCTGACGCTCAAAGGTAGATGAGGAAAGATAAGAAGAGGAAGAAAAATATATAAAAGACGAAAAAAGAAGAAAATTAATTGGCTATTCTACTTCTACTACCTTTAAGCTCCCCGTGCATCAGAGGTTTTCAACAAACACTTTCCAAGCCGTTCTGTCTCCTACCATTCTTCTAAGACCATTCCATGTCTTCTCCATAATTTTCACCTATGCTTCTGTCTGTCAACTCGGACTCCTTACGGTTTTTACCGGCTTACGTCATACGTCTTAGAGAGCCTTTATCTTTCCCGGATGACGGATTTACTTTAACTCTTTTTGACTTGTCCATGTTTGTGAAGTTTTTGTTGGCTTATTTTTTATAGTATGGGATAGCCCAACCCTCCTTTCTCGCCCCTTACGAACATGCCTGGTAGGGTACAGCGCCATTATTTTTTACTCTCCTTTCGGGCCCTGGTAGCGCACTAATAATATGATAATTGACTATTAAACTAGTATTATTTATAAACACTAGCATATAATATCAATCTCATAATATATTCTATCTTTTAGGGCCGCCCAGCAGAGAAGCCTATATGCCTTTGCTTGTCTAATCTGGACCAACTTGCTGACGTCAAACCACCCTTCAGCGCCCTCTTGTGGAACTTCATGAGACGGTGTTACCCAGGAGGCATAAGCTGCGTGGTTCCCAAAGGCGATTGGCTATTGGTATGTGAACTTATACATAAATATATATATATATATATATATATATATATATATATATATATATATATATATATATAAAGGCAGGTCCCGTCTATTTAACCTACGATCTAGTAATTACTTTACTGCCATCTATAATAAATGCCAGTCATGGACCCTAGATTCAAGAACAGTAAGAAAAATAATAACATCTACTGAGATGAAATATTTTAAACGAATAACAAGAAACAGCCTGTAAGATAAGATCAGAAATGAAAAACTGAGAAACACGGTAGGTACACCCCCCGTCATAGAATATATAAAGAAACAACAGATAAACGAGTCAATCAGTGTTTGGTGTATTCTCAATTCGCTTAACCTCTTGTGTATGAAAGATATGTCAGTAACAAGCAAAGTGTACCAGTTATTCCTTGTTGATTATGACTAAAGTGGTATTCATGCAAATATTTGTAATAACTATTGCACACAAATTAAATAAATTGAAAAACATATGGCACACCGCCAACAAGACAGCAACATTAACACTATTGTGGGCATCTTTCCTATAGTAACATATGGTTGTGAAGCATGGACAATCTCGCAAAGAATGGAGACAATAATAAAAAAAAAACGCTGCAGAAAAATCCTTAGGATACCTTGGATGATAAAAAAAAGACCAATGACGATAACAAACCTAAATATTGAAAAGGACTGGCCTATAAGTAACATCTTATAGAGGAAACTAAGATACTACGGTCACTTCAAAAGATATTGTGGGGCGGAAAAAGAAATGGGTGGTGAGGCATGGCTCCAGGAAGACGAAGCACAGGGACAGACCTAGAGGTAGGTTGTTTCAAGACATGAGGGAGACTTTCTTGAATGTGACAACAGGATAAGTTTATTTCAAGACATCAGGGAGACTTTCTTGAATGTGGCAACAGCAGAAGTTTGTTTCAAGACATCAGGGAGATGTTCTTGAATGTGGCAACAGCAGAAGTTTGTTTCAAGACATCAGGGAGATGTTCTCGAATGTGGCAACAGGAGAAGTTTGTTTCAAGACATCAGGGAGACTTTCTCGAATGTGACAAAGGAAGAGATGGGAGATCTAGTCGGAGATTGAGATTCTTTCTGGCAGGTTGTGATGAGTGAAAATTTTTTTCAAAATACACGCAACCCGATGATGATTACATAGCTGTTGGTCCTTCATAATTGAGTTTTCTTGTTTTTTCCCCTTTATAAAACAGTATAGTCTGTATTATTATTCTTACTTGGCATACACCGATGTTGATTAGAGTAAGTTATAAGCTGAAATATTAATGTTTGAAGAGGAGAATTCAACCTGTTCTTGCTCACATGAATCTGTTTAAATATCACTGGCATCACACTACGATATCATTATACGGCATTGGCCGAAGGGCCTCAGCTCACAGGCTTCTGGATCCACAACAACAACAACACATCAAGCTACAAAATGTTCTGTTTTGTAAATGTCACAGATGGGAAATGCTTCTGTAAAATATAGTTACTTG
Source organism: Megaustenia siamemsis (assembly GCA_032433765.1). Classification (NCBI taxonomy): domain Eukaryota; kingdom Metazoa; phylum Mollusca; class Gastropoda; order Stylommatophora; family Ariophantidae; genus Megaustenia; species Megaustenia siamemsis. Next base: position 82,989,804 of record JAVIAB010000139.1, read on the forward strand.
AAACGAACGGAATGTAGATGACTGAGCGCATCTCTACATTAGAACGCAGCAACATCTCCAGTAATTTCGCTAAAATGTCACCGTCACATTAAAATGAGCAGCTGTGATTAGCACATTTTTCTAGAGAAAGTCAACGATACCTAATTTCAGAGACTGGGTCAGCCTCGAACCTGTGTTGGTTAAAAAAAAAATGAAAAGTCGCCGCATTCAAGAAGTGAACCCTGATCAGTAAACTATAGTTCGTTCACAAATTCGTGCCCACAAAGTTGATCATTTATCTCGGATACTGATGAATTTCTGTAAATCTTTTTCATGAAATCTTATTTTTTCCACCGACCTTCAGATGTTATAACAATTACGTACAACGGTAGCCTGAATTATGCACAAATAGTTTTTTGTTATATAATTTTAGGAAAATATCAAACCGCGTGCTCTAAACATTAGACTTTACTGTAAATGATGTTAATTTTCTAACAATGCAAGCAAAAGGCATGTCCGTATTACACTGAATCGTAATATAACCGACCCCTTTTAGATTCCTGACAAAAGTGCCTGTACAATAACACATTCAGATTTTTCATAGTGATGAATTTACACTTTAAACTCTTCATGGTTTTAAAAAATCAAGTAGTCACTTCACAACAGCGTACAAATTATCACATACAGGAATATTCATTAATAGTAAATATTTTGTCAAAATACGCCTCTGGACTAATTTAACAAGAAACTGGAAATGAAATTACCAAGAAGTGGCGGACGTCTTACAAGTTAAGATTGCGAAACGGTGCTAAGACTGTGTGGTGTGCACGTGAAATTTGCCTTTTTAATTGGTGAGTTGATTACAACAAATGTGGGTATTGTAAAATCCTCAAATTTAGAACAAGCAAGAGAATCATATTTTTATATACCTCAAATAGCTACGATAGCTCAGTGGTTAGTGAACTGGACTACAAAGGGCAAGAGGTAGGGTTCGATCCCAACCGACGGCTTCCGGGTTCACCCAGCCTTTAATGGGTACGGGATTTTTTCTGGGAAAGTAAAGCGGCACGGCCGTAATACCGACCACATTACCCCAAAAATCATGTGCCGAATGTCTGTGAAATTTATGGTCACTAATACCATATTCCCTATACGCCACTTGGCGTGACCGGGACACTTTACTTTTTTTTTATATACCTCAAATAAACAAAAATCTTTCCTAAATGCAAGACAGTAGGGCAAAAAAATCAGACTTAAGGTCGGTGAAAAAAATCAGATTTCACGAAAAAGAATTACTCAAATTCATCAAACAGTTTCCGAGATAATTAATAAACACTTTGGGCACGAATTTCTGAACGAACTTTAACAATTTCGTTATCACCTTGTTAGTGATGTTGCTTGTTTTCTGTTTTCACTAACGTTACAATTCTGACGTTTCTACAGAGACTTGGACTTGGTAATTCTGTCAGCATCGTAGGGACAGAACACAGCATATGTATCCGTGTCCCAGACAGTTCGGTTCTGGCCTATCTGGTCAGTGTGTCAGGCCCTGTAGCTTTGTCTTCTGCTAATCCCAGCGGGGGAGACGATAGCACACATCATGACATGGTCATTAATTCTCTAGGTAACTTTGTCAATCTATCTTTTGTAAAAGTGCTGCGTTTTATATGCAATAATTTAAATTGTTTATATTCCTTAACCATAGAGGCAAAACGGGCACTCTACAATACAATCTTCGTCCCATCGTTGTGCTACCAATGGACCTTAGATACAAGAACAATAAGAAAAATAACCATTAACAAGATGAAATGCATTAGACAAGTGGTAGGAAAAAAAGTTAGAGAGATAAGATCAGAAATGAAGAACTGAGAAAAAAAGCTAGCAATAACATTCGCCATAGAATATATAAAGAAACAACAGATAAAATGGTTTGGCCAAGTGACAATGCAGAAAGATTAAAATACAACACAACGAGCCTTCAATAAACGATGCGAGAACACCAGACCCAAGGGCCGACCATGAAAACGATGGATTGACGGAATATTTTAAACACTGGGAAACATAACAGCAGCAAAGGCGAAGAGAAGAGCAAAATACCGCAAATTATATCTTCCCTCGACGCTGAAAGGCAAATGAAGAAGGAAAGAAGAGGTAAAAGAAGAAGAATGTTTTTTTTACTAATATAAAGTTTTAAATTTATTTTTTATTCACCAGTTCTCATGTCCGGATAAGTCCCTAGAGACTAAGAACTGATTTTTGCGTGTTGATCTGTTTTTCCCTCGCCGCACAGGCAGATAACTCCGACTTTCATGCCGGGCCTCGCTGCTGAGACCAGGGCTGGTTGCTGCAGAGAGAAATCATAAATAAAAATGTCAACTGGTTAAGCCGGGCTTTGAACTCATAACCTTTCATGTCTCAAGACCGGCGTCTTGCCTCGAGACCAAACCGTCACCATTAATACAAAGTTAACTTGAACTCTATCATCATCATGTGCCATACCGCTAGGCGTAGGCGATCATGTCCTTCCACAATTCTATCCACTTTGAATCTGATAAATTCTGTTGTTAATTGTTTACCGTGCCAGGACAATAAGTAATCCAGTATTTTCTCTCTTTGCCGTCCGTGATCTTTCTTTCCCTGTATTTTGCCAGTTGTAACTAAGTATTCTAACTTTCCTCTTCTCATGACCTGCCCGAAAAATGTTGATTGCTTCTTTCTTATGTTTTCAGGAGCTCTCTCTTTTTTGTCTTTTAGTCCTGGCCTCAGTGAAAATTTCCTCGTTGGTATTTATAGCTGTCCAAGGATTTTTCAACATTCTTCTGAGAAATCCCATCTCTGTGACTTCTAATAATTTTTTTGTTGAATTTGTTTGTCTTTTGTCCATTATTCGCTTCCATCGTCAGAATTTGCTCTATATAGCACGATTAACTCTCTTTCCCACTTCTGTTGACATATTGCACAATTGTTTTCATTTTCTGAAACGCTATTGTGTCATTTCATAAAACAAAAACAAAAAAAACAAAAACAAAAATTGTTATAAACCAGGTCTCTGACGCTTCGTTGTACTTATACTTGTCCAATAGATTTTGTATTTATTACATCATACTATTATATTTATATCACATTTATTAACTCTTTCCATACGTTTCGCCGCAGTGTGCGTCACTCTCACTTTGATTAGTGTAAACTGTCATCAACATGGAGAACAACAAAATTGACAATCACGAAGATACAGACTTTCATTAATGGATGCTTACGCAGGATAAAAGGATGGAAATGGCAGGACAAAATCACTAACATAGAATTATGGAAATGTACCAGTCAAACACCAGTGGATAAAGAGATACAGCGAAGACGATGGCGCTGGATAGGACGCACACTACGGAAGCCAACTGAGAGTGTTACCCAACAGGCCCTTTTTTGGAATCCCCAGGGGAAAAGACAATGAGGAAGACCAAGGAATTCTTGGAGAAGAGAGATAGAAGCAGAGATGAAGATGACGGGGAAGACATGGAATGATCTTAAAAGAATGGCAAGAAACAGAACGACTTGGCAAGTGTTTGTTGAAGACCTATGCTCCACTGGGCGCTAAAATAGGTAGAAGAGGAAGAAGAAGAAGAAACTGTCATCAAACCATATTTTTTTAATGCCTAGTATCATTTTGGTTTTGATGAAATCTAATTCCTTGTTACATCATCATGTGCCATACCGGTTGTCGTAGGCGATCATGTCTCTCCACAATCTTCTGTCTACAGTGCATCGTATCAGTTCTGTTGTTGGTTATTTTCCATGCCATGACACCAAGCTATCCAGTATTTTCTCTCTTTGTCGTCCGCGATCTCTCTTTCCTTTTAGTTTGCCAGTTGTAACCAAGTATTCCAACTTTCCTCTTCTCATGATGTGCCCGAAAAATGTTGATTGCTTCTTTCTGATGTTTTTTAAGAGCTCCCTTTTTGTGTTGGCCTCTTTGAGAACTTCCTCATTGGTCTTTTTAGCTGTCCAGGAAACTTTCAACATTCTTATGAGAAATCCCATCTCTGTGGCCTCTAATCGTCTTTTCATTTGTTTGTCTATTGTCCATGATTCGCTTCCATATGTCAGAATTGGTTCTATATAGCACTGATGAACTCTCTTTCTCATTTTTATTGACATAGCTTTGTTGCATTAGATATTTTTCATTTTCTGAAATGCTATTTTGGCCTGAGCTATTGTGCTTTTTATTTCTGTGGTGCATCTCCCATCTGATGTTATTATTGTGCCCAAGTATTAATTCCTTGTTTAATTGTCTAAAAATTCATATTTAATATGTTAAATGTTAGATAATATAAACATAAATATTAATATTTAAAAACATGGACAATCTTGTCTCTGAAATCTCTACCGCTAAATGCATAAAAACCTTCCCTACTGAAAGAGTTAAACGGAAGTTAAAAACCGTCAATTAGCGAGTTGTGAAATGCATTGACCGTTATTGAGTTGAGTTGACGTTATGCCACCAGTTGAGGCGGGCAGGGTGCCCTCTGATGTGGCGGCTCGTAATGGCTTTCTTGACATTCCCGGCTCTTACTGGGGAAGTTGGAGTTCGTCTATCCCAGGCTGTGCTGGGAAACTACTAGTCCAGCCCAGAGGTACTGCAATACTGGGTCCTCTATATCAGTAACAGCCACCACTACAGAGAACACGGCGATCCTAGCTTCTGTTAGCCAGTCTGTTTTGACGCAGACTTTTACCGAGGGAGACCACGAGGAGGTAGAACTGCTAGGTCTTGGTCAGCCGATGGTGCGCCGACCCTGCTATTGCGACCGCAGGTCGCAGGCGCTTATGCTCCCCCCGCATTGACTGTTAAAGTATCTAACAGATTACCGAAGCGCGTTTCCTAGATTCCAGCCAAAAGAAAGCCTTTGTATGCAAGTATCTATACCCATACATACAGCAATGGCAGGTTTAGAGTTGTATACTGGTACACTGTCTTTTGAATAATTTCTTCATATTTTTATTAGAAATATAATTTATTGATAGCAAATTAGGATTTGTGACTAAGTGTTGGGAAAATGTATATATATATATAGATTTGCTGCAGGAGGCAATCTAGTCATTGTATGAGAGCCACTCTTCTCTCCCCCCCCCACCCCCCTCCCCTTCTCTGCTCAACCCAAAGTAGGCTATTTAACTATTTGACATTGTTTGAAAGGCTTTAGTGGGAGTCGAGACAGACCCGTTTGGGTCATGACACCCACTCCTCCACACGCGTCGTTTTCCTGATTCATTCTAAATTTGCAGACTTGCAACACGTTCTGGCTGAATGTACAGTAGACGAAACTACCATGTTTAATTAATTTCAACTCTAACCTGCACAACTACCTTGGACATATTATAACCAATGATGGAAAATGTACAACTGAAATAAACAAAAGAATAGGAATGGCAAAAAGTAATTTTAATGCCATGAAGAACATACTAACATCAAAACAAATAACACCAGGGCTAAAACTAAGAATAGCAAAATGTTACATCTTCTCAATATTCCTATATGGTGCAGAAACGTGAACATTAGACAAGAAAACAGAACAGAGAATTGAAGCCTTTGAATTGTGGATATATAGAAGAATAGGTAGAATTGGGTGGAAGGAAAAGAAAACAAACGACTTAGTCTTAAAACAACTAAAAATGAAAAGAGAACTACTAAATACAATTCAAACAAGACAAATGCGATTTTTGGGCCATGTTAGAAGACACAACAGCCTACCAAAAGTAATCCTGGAGAGGAAAATACAAGGTAAAGGAGGCTAAGGCAGACCAAGACTAACATGGACGAGTAACATCAAATGGTTGGACAAATCAGCCTATCATAACCTGCACCATCAAAGCAAGAGACAGAGCAGAATGGCGTTCCATGGTAGCCAACCTTCATTGCGGAGACGTCACTCGATAATGATGATCCTGCACTAGATGCTCTGAATGAATATACTGTGCATATATAATACAAAATGCGTCACGGACCTACTTTAGGACTATATTATACAGTTCTTAAGTACTATTCATTTGCATACGAGATCTCCAAAACATATTTATAACGAATCAATAAAATATATGCCAGTTAGTAACTTTTAATACAAATATTGAAAAGAAAAATAAGTGCCTGTATAAATATGTGTTATTCTCTTTATTATGTTCCGATCTGATATTTTTTTATCCAGAAAAATTGAAGAAATAGTAAATGCAATAAGAGACACAGATTCTGGTCAGTTATATCATCATCATCAAGTGTCTTCACAACTTTAGATCTCGACAGTTACTTATCATTTCGGTTGTTGACCTTCTGCCAAACCATTCTCTTAAGCTGTCTAGTAATTTTTCTCTTTGCTTCCCTCTATCTCTTCGTCACTCAATTTTCCCAGTTGTTACAATATATTCCAGCTGTTTCTTTCTCATTACATGGCCAAACAATGATGATTTGTTTTTCCTAATATGGGAAATTAGCTCTATTTTTGCTTTGCCCTCTTTCAGAACGTTTTCATTACAACAAATTATGTAACATATTTCATTTATTGATGTCAATGAAGTTGTCTATATCTTACTTATAATATAATCAATAGGTATATATTTACATCACCTCGCTGTACACAGCTAGCATGTATAATCTACACTGGAAAGCAACATGTAAAAAGGAAATCAAATCACTCAGGCCGTTATATCATCATTATCATCATCAGGTGCCGTAACGTAAAGGATCATGTCCTTCCACAATCTTCTATCTACCGTGAATCGTATCAATTCGATTGTTGCCCTGTATTTTGCCAGTCGAAAAATGTTGATCTTATCTTTCTGATGTGTCATTCTTAGGAGCTCCTTTTTGTATTGGCCTATTTGAGAATTTTCTTATTGGTCCTTTTAGTTGTCCAGGGAACGTTCAACATTCTTCTAAGAAAACCCATCTCTGTGGCCTCTAATAATCTTTTCACTAGTTTGTTTATTGTCCTTAATTCGCCTACACAGGAAAGAATTTGGTCTATATAACACCGATGAACTCTCTTTCTCACTTCTATTAACATAGATTAGTTGCATACTCTATTAACATAGATTTAGATAATCTATTAACATAGATTTGTTGCATAAGACGCTTTTCATTTTCTGAAATGCTATTTTGGCCTGAGCTATTCTGCTTTTTATTTATGTGGTGCATCTTCCATCCGATGTTATTTATTATTGTGCCCAAGTATTTGACGCGTTGCACTTGTTTCAAATTTGTTCTGTTTATTTTTATGTTCCATGATGGTGATGATTGTTTCTTCGATATGACCATTACTTCTGTTTTCTTACTATTCAGACTGAGACCTTTCTTCTTGCTTTCTGTCACTATTATGTCTATAATTTCTTGTAGTTCATTCTCTGTCTATGCTTTTAAGACAGTGTCATACGCATATCGCAAATTATTTATGTTGTGACTGTTGACTTCAATTCCTTTTTTTGTCTACTATTGATCTCATATAATATGTTCGCTGTAAAGTGAAAATAAATCCGGCGACAGAACACAGCCTTGTCTGACTCCGTGTTTAACATATTGGAAATGTCCTGTTGGGTGGCTAATTCGTATAGCTGCTGTTTATTGCCAGTCCATGTTTTTTTATGATTGGCAGATCCTTGCAATCAATGTTTAATTTCTCCAGCATATTGATTATTTCCACATGATTTACTTTGTCAAATGCTTTTGTGTAGTTTATAAAGCACATATATATATATATCTTTCTTTACCTGTATAGCTCTTTCTACCAATGTTCGAAAGATGTATATTGCATTATAAAATAAAATTAAATGATCCAGGCCATTATATCACCTGATGCTAAAAGATTTAATGTAGTTCATGAATTTCCTACTGAGTAAAACACTTTTTGTGTGATTAAAAAAGATATTTGAATACAATGCGCACGTTGTGCACCATACACTTTTCTAGAGTTTTCTAATTATATATTTTATTTCGTTTGCAGTCAGTGATACCGACCTTCCCTAAGTTCCCTAACAGGGTTGCCAATTTGGCTTTTTTAGGCCAAATTCCACAAATCTGGCTTTTTTGGTTTTTGTTTGGCCTAAAGAAATTCTTTGGCTTTTTTGGGTTTTTTGGCTTATTCCTGGCTTTTTTTTCTAAACCAGTAGTAAAAAAAAAGTATAAACCACAATTTCAGTAAAAGTTCTTTAAAAATATAATTATTTTGCTCCAAAAATGCATCAAATCATCTGACTTTAATAAGAATTTGGCGCACTTTTGCAAATTACTTTCACTTTCAGAATCCATAGGTCTTAATTCTTAATGTTTCATTCTAGGAATATTCTTCAAAATAGTTCATTTTCAAAATTGAAACAAAACGAACGTGTCGTGACTAGTCGTGAGTCGTGAGTCGTCGTACAGGAGTGTGCCTAGGACGTGCGCTTAACAAGTCGACTAATTATTTACATTAGTCTACGCTGTGTTTGATAAAGATATTACTTGTGTTACTCATGGCTTCTTCATCAAAGAAATGGAAAGCATCTTATGATAGCAATCGTAAGTACAATAGTATTTGGGAAGAAACATACCCATGGCTCATGAAAGCTTCTGATGGATCAGAGGCAGCATATTGTAAACTCTGCCGGTGTACGATTGTACCAAAAAGAGGAAACATCTCAAATCACGAGAAATCATCTAAGCACATGATGAGAGTTCCATCAAATAGTCAGACACAACTTAGTGTCACTCAAAGTCCTAGACAAAATAACGATAAAGTTAAAACAGCAGAGCTCCAAATTGCTGTAAGCATGACCTGCCACTGTGCAATTCGCACAATTGACCATCTGAGTTAAATTATGACAGCACATGGCCAGGGCAGTACATTAGGAAACATCAAATTGCACAGAACTAAATGTTCATGCTTAATAAAAAATATAATATCGCCAGCACTAAAAACGGATCTCATCCATGACTTTCAGGACAAGAAATACGCCATCATTTTAGATGAATCTACAGATGTCTCCACACAAAAATACTTGTGTATCTTAATTCGGTTTTTCAGTGAAAGAAAACAGGAAATTCTAACAGGGTATCTTGGGCTAATTCCCGTGCAAGAAGCAACAGGAGAAAACATATTTAATTTGATTGATGGTGAAATAAAAAAATGTGGCCAGAGTCTCACAAATTGCATTGGATTTGCATCAGATGGAGCGTCAAACATGGTTGGCTGTAACAACTCAGTGTGGTCTAGATTAAGAAATGTATCTCCTTCATGTGTACAGCTGAAATGTGTTTGTCATTCTTTGGCACTTTGCATTTATTATGCAGTAGCTAAGCTACCGTCAAATATAGGATTTTTACTATCAGAAATACCGCAATGGTTTTCCCACAGTAGCCTAAGACGAGAAGCCTACAAAGAATTATTTACAGTGATGAATACACCTACAGAATATGAGTCAACCAGAACTGCTCCACTGCCTTTTGAGAAACCATCAGCTACTCGATGGCTTGTGCGAGGAAAAGTTATGTTTAATATTCTGATGAATTGTGAAGAGCTAAAGGCTTATTTCATGAGTACTGAATTAGCCCAGTCAAAGTTTGACACAAAATACAAAGCACGATTGTTAAAGGACATGATGTTAGATTATAACAATTACTTGTTCTTTGTTTTCGCAACACCCGTTGTGCAGGAATTTGAAAGACTCAATGGCCTTTTTCAACAAACTAAAGCTGATCCTCATGAACTGTGTCAAGAATTATTTTTACAAAAGGCAAGTCTTCAGAACAGATTGTATGATACAAATGGACAAAGAAAGGATATAAATCAAGTTGATTTTGGTATCAAATTTTTAACAGAATGTAATACGTTCCTACAAAAGAACAACAACACTGACGCTCATCACGAAATTAAAAATGTCAAAGAAAGATGTATGTGTATGCTAGAGGAAGCTCTCAATCAAATAACATGTAGACTTCCTTCGGCGAGTAATATATTTCAAAATCTATCAAAGCTGAGTCCACGGATTATTTTAAATCAAGCTTCGAGAGCAACGTTTTCAGACTTACCCTTCTTACACCTAGCAGGAAGTAACATCAGCACTATTGAAAAACAATACAGAAAAATTATATTGATTGATTGGAAAGAAGATACCATGTTTAAGAAAGATGGACTTCCTACTGACAGTGAACAGTTTTGGATTGGCATACATCAGCATCAGTCATTCAAAGAGTTAGCCAACTTTGCCCTAACTTGTCTGATCACCCCATGCAGCAATGCCATAGTTGAAAGAATTTTCTCCATTGTAACGTCAGTGAAGACAAAAGCAAGGAATAAGATGCAACTGCATTTGCTTGACTCTATTGTCAGGATTAGAGCAGAACTGTTGCTTTCAAACAAATGTTGTAAAGACTTCATCCCATCAGCAAAAATGCTCAAAGAATTTACATCAGAGAATTTGTATGCTGTAGAATCAGGTAGCTCTGATGCGGATGACGTTAATAATCTTGATCTGGAGAATTTCATGTGATGTGAGTATAGCAGAAATGTTTGGCCTTTTTTTTGGCTTTTTAATTGACTATTTGGCCTAATTTGGCTTTTTTTCAACACTTTTTGGCCTAAAATCCAAAAATATATCTGGCAACCCTGTTCCCTAACCATAACACTTTTCTAAGTTCATTTCTCTGTCACGTCCTTAGGTCACAAGTTGGACGGTGTCGTATGTGATGGCAAATCTAGGGAACTTGTGGCCTCTACTGTTGTGAATTGTCTGAAGATTGATGAAGGTACGGTACGCTTTAACGCAGTTTTTATTTTGTGGTATGTAATTAGTATAATTCATTATATATTTTAAATAAATTTCTTTCATAATTATAATTATTCTAAGCAGTGATTTTAACATAGATGGCCCTTTTTGTCTTGTCAGACAGTCTAGTGGAGACTATTGTGTATTTTTTTGAGATTTTGGTTTTGTCGAACAGCTTCTCTCGTGGCTAATTCTACCAATGTTTGACAAACACACACGGTCACAGAATGAACAAGTCAGGCTCACTGATCCACAGGGTTTTCCCATCCTTTTTTTTTTTAGTCTTTTCTCTTTTAAGTTTTGCTTTAGCACAGTCTCAAATGATGTTATACCATTCCGTATACTTGCTCTCCATGATGTGTGATCACTTGCCAGATGTTCCCAGTCATATTCATATACGGAGAAGTCATTCAGAGATGATTTACAGATATCGCTATATCGTAGTTTAGGTCTGCCGATTTGTCTTTTTCCGTGTGTTTGTTCACCATATAGTATTTCCCTGGGGATGAGTTTTTCTTCCATTCGCTGGACGTGCCCCAGCCATAACTTTCTTCCTCATTTCACTTTGCCTACTCTGCCTGGCCACTGAATATGGAGATAGTGCTTTGCTTTGGTGATTTGATGATGATGATGATGATGATGATGCGTTCGTCCGATGATTTGAGGTATTCTAACGGATACGAACCGTAGACTTCCTCCTCGTCATCCGCCCTTAAAAGGACGTTAAGTGGACGTAGTTACGTTGTGTTGCAGTTTGCAGTGTAACACTGTGATATCTGCGCCTTTCGGCCCAACACATCCGATTTCAGCCGACGCTTTTTTGTGTACCGGGTTCGTCTTCCCACTTCGATCCCTGCTCGCTTGGCCAGACTAGACAGGTTAGTCTGTTTCTAGAGGCACCACGAAGAGGTGTAGCAGGGCCTGGATGATTCTGGTTCACCGATCCTGGCGCAAGCCATCAGTTATGAGTCACTGACGACTTCCAGCTCTGGTGCTGGGTGGGGCGCGCCTTCGCCTCCCTTTGATGATTTTAAAATGAACTTTGGGTGAAGATAAATTCATCCCGCCAATTATTTTCAGTTCGGAAGAGTAGTGTCCCCGTGAGTAAACATTGCCCTTTATTTCGATGGTTCTCACTCTGTCACAAGTTGATCCCTAATTCTAGAGACAAGAGAAATAATATGAGGGTAACGTACTTAATAAGTGAATTAAAAAGTGCTTTTGAGTGGATATGTCAGATATCATCATCATCATTGAGTGCCATCTCCGCATCGAAGGTTTGCTACTATGGAACGCCATTCCACTTTGTCTCTTGCTTTGATGGTGCAGATTGTCATAGGTTGACTTGTCCATCTTTTCTTATGTTACTCGTCCATGTTAGTTTTGGTCTGTCTCTGCCTCTTTTACCTTGTATTTTCCTTTCCAATATTAATTTTATTAGGCTTTTGTGTCTTTTAACATGCCCCAAAAATGTATTTGTCTTGTTCTATATTTATTATTGTGTAGTAGTTCTCTTTTCAATTTTAGTTGTTTTAAGATTTCATCGTTTGTTCTCTTTTCTTTCCATCCACTTCTACTTATTCTTCTATAAATGCACATTTCAAAGGCTTCAATTTTCTGTTCTTTTTTCTGGTCTAATGTCCATGTTTCTGCACCATACATAAATATTGAGAAGATGTAACATTTTGATATTCTGTTTTAGTCCTGGTGTTATTTGTTTTCTATCTTTTTAGCTCCCAGGGTAGCATATGTCTTCAACAAACACTTTCCAAGTCGTTCTGTTTTTTGCCATTCTGTTAAGATCATTCCATGTCTTCCCCATCATCTTCATCTCTGCTTCTATCTGTCTTCTCCAAGAATTCCTTGGTCTTCCTCTTTGTCTTTTCCCCTGGGGATTCCAAAAAAGGGCATGTTGTGTAATACTCTCAGTTGGCTTTCATAGTGTGTGTTCTATCCAGTGCCATCGTCTTCGCTGTATCTCTTTATCCACTGGTATTTGACTGGTACATTTCCATAATTCTATGTTAGTGATTTTGTCCTGCCATTTCCATCCTTTTATTCTGCATAAGCATCCATTAATGAAAGTCTGTATCTTCGTGATTGTCAATTTTGTTGTTCTCCATGTTTCACAGCCATATAATTGGACCGACTTAACATTTGAGTTGAACATTTTTATTTTTGATTTTAACCTAATTTCTTTGGATTTCCATTTGTTTCCCAGTGCAACGAAAACTCCTCCTGCTTTTGATATCCTTATTTTGGTATCATTTTCTGTTCCTCCCTCTTTATCTATATTACTGCCCAGATATATGTAAGATTGTACGTCTAGTAGAGGTATTTCTCCTAGTTTTATTTGGTTATTGCCAACTGTATTAATTCTCATAATGTTGGTCTTATCTTTATTAATCTTCAGTCCTAGCTGTTGTGATCTCTCATCAAGTATGCTCAATTTATCCTCTATCTGTTCATGTCTGTGTGATAGGAGAGCTATGTCATCAGGAAAGTCTAAATCATCAAGTTGTTTGGTCAGTGACCACTGGATCCCATTTCTGTTGTTTTGAGTTATTTTCATAATCCAATCTATGGCCAGTAGAAAGAGAGTTATTTGTTTTGATGTTAGTATATTTGTCATGGCATTAAAATTACGTTTTGCCTTACCTATTCAGATGTCAGATAACTCATCTTGAATTAGGGCTTAATTCATCAGGAAAGTACACAGGAACATACAAGATTACATTCAATTATATGCCCACGCTTAATTAATTAAAATAATATAATAAATTCACCTGAATTAAGAAGCTGGTAAAGTCCTAGTTTAGTCTGTAAGTCAGGTAAATTATTTATACTTCCTCTTTCCTTCCTCATTTGACTTTCAGCGTCAAGGGGGGATATGATTTGCTGTGTTTTGCTCTTCTGTTTGCCTCTGTGCCTGTTATGTCTCCTAGTATTTCTAATATTCCGTCAATCCATTTTGTTGTGGGCATCCTATGGGCATAACTTGAATCGCCTGGCGTTCTCGCAACGTTTATTGAGGGCTCATTGTGTTGTGTTTTGATCACTCTGCCTTGTCACGTCACCAAACCATTTTATCTGTTGTTTCTTTATATATTCTATGGTAGAGGTTATTCCTAGCTTTTTTCTGAGTTCTTCATTTCTGATCTTATCTCTCAGGCTGTTTCCTGTCATTCGTCTAACACATTTCATCTCAGTTGATGTTATTTATCTTATTGTTCTTGCCTCTAGTGCCCATTATCCTATGTAAATTATTTAAGAGAGCGAAATAAGCATCTCCCTGTAGTTGCCGTCACAACAAAACTACAGTAGTTTTCAAATACTAAAAATAATTTTAGCATTAAGGTTTAGTTTAAGATTAAAAAAAAAATAATAATAAATCTAACCCTAACCCCTACAATTAGCGGTCCGAGTAAAATCAGCACGTGTTACTCAAGGGGATAATACTTTTGCAAACTTTAATTTACCCAACTAAACTAGAACTTTACCGATAAGTGATCTGATTTGTGACTTTCAACAGTATTTGAAATGTCTTACAACCAAACAAACTCCCATCCATCATGGCAATACTTAGGAGTCGTTGACTAAGGTGTCAACGTAAGGGTCATGTAAGAATAATGGCAAACATTCGTATTCCCTAACAAATATTGTATGGCGAACTTAAGATTGGAAAGAGACTAAATGGAAGGCACTGGAAGTGCTGAGACATAAAGACGTTTGCAGGGGTTCCTTGAGGAGATTTTCTATCAGTGAAAGAAAATGGGAAAGTCTGTCTGCTGATCATAACACTATGAGAAAAAAAGAATGACACAGCAACTTACGAGGCAGTGCTGATATCAAATTCAGAAGACAAAAGGCACAAGAGGAAGGAAATGAGGCCAGGTACCACGAACACAATTTGTTCTGTGGCCGGATCTCTGTGTCCAATAATAGCAGATGATAGCACGACAGAGGCTGTTCAACAAAACAGCATCCAGCATAAAACACTAACATTTTTACCAAACTACTGACTTATCGTGATTGCTTGCTACCAACCGTCTGCCAAGAAGCCAAATGCCAAATACATATTTTGGTTGCTCCTGTGTATTTTACACAACTCACAATGACTATGACAGTACAGTTTCAGTACATAGACCCATAGGCTATTAATAAACAGGCAAAAACCTAAAAAGTTTGAAAAACCAAAGGTTAAATTTTAAATGAAAAAAGCTATCATTTGAAGACTGATGCCTCAGACTGTCTGGTGATCATATACTAGGCTTTATAGAGTAGAGTGTTGAGAATAAACTAAATGAATTTGTAAACAAATGTCTAAGGACTATACTGTTTTCCAATGTTTACAATGGAATAATTTTGGTACTAATGCAGATATAAAAGACATGATCATTCAGTCCTTTTTCTTTCTTCTTTTCTCTTTCTCACTGGTACCGAAAAGGTGTCGAGGTTATATCATTTGTCGTTCTTGAGCTGCTCGAACTGTCTGATTTAGTGATTTTCCTTTGTTGTTACATGTCACTGTCACTGCATCTATCCATCTTCTTCTGGGTCTTCCTCTTGGTTTTTTTTCCATGCATTCTCGAAAACAACTCCCTTGATGGTGATTGGTAAGGATTCATTCTGACCAGGCGTCCAAACCATTTAAGTTGTGTTTCCATTCGAATTTATCACAAATAAATCCGTTCGAAATCATACACAAGAACACTTGAATTTCTTTTTTACTACGGGCATTGAAATTCATTTATAATTTAAATTTGACTCTCACCGCAAATTGTGTCGTGTTGCCAGTACAGTCATGCACCGGAAGTGATCATTCAGCTAACAGCGATAATGAGGAAGAGAAGGCCATCATATGTTGACCACATGATGAGAAGAAATAACCAAAAAAATCACAAATTAAGACCTCAAATAGGAACAACAGACCAGCACAGGAGTCATGTCTTGTGGCACTTTGTAGACCAACAACAAAATTCCTCAGTTTTATGATCTGCTTCATCCATATCTGAAGTCTTTCACAATTCGTCCAGTCAACGAAGATCTCGCGACCATCTATGGTAAAAGTAAAGTACGAGACTTGAATAGCCATCTTAATACGCGAGTTTTCACCCATACATGCTCGGCTGCTTATCCAGTGTTTCGAGACTTTTGATAGTGTCGCTTCAAGCATCAGAACTCACGATGCGAGGCGGCATTCCTCACCTTCCCAGAGTACTACCCTGGTACCCATTTCAGCCAGTGGCCGGGTCGACAGCAGGGGTATCTTTTTTTCCAACAACGAGTACAACTCACACTGCTTTCAGTGGGAATCGAACACGGGTTGTCTGAATGTTCTTAGCCTAGTTGGGTGGTTTTTCAAACAAGGCTACCATGGCCCCCAATGTCTATGGATCTATTCTTAGTATTCGGCTATTAAAGCAGTATTTTTTTCTCTTAACTCTGTTTGGATCTCTCTTTTTCATTGCACCTCTTTGAAGAGTTTTTTGTTGCTAATTTTGTTTAGTCAAAGTGTATGAATTGATCTCCAGCAGATTGTAGGATATGATGGCTTTCTTCATGTGTTTTTAGGTACTCCGAGAATGTGTGTGTCCAAATTGTGAAAAAAGGTAATAATTTATTTTGAACTTAAGAGTTATTTGAGACATGTTCATTTATAACTATTTATATCTAACAGGAATCATTAGTTACTTTCGCATTGGCTGTACACCACAGGAAGTAGTGGATGCACATTTTGAGGCTGCTAAAGCAGAGATGGCTGCTCATTCGACTACATTAACCTTGAATGACATGTTGCCGAAGTAGGGTTCATATTTGAGCAAGTAGATACCATGTATTAAAACACAGGATTACCTTCTAACCTTTGACCCTACATGCAAAATGATTTTTTGGTGGTCTAATTTGTTAACTACCAAATTGAAACTTTCAATAAAGAGTCAGTTTTATAAACATTTTTTAAACACAGAAATCTTCGGTGTCAATTACACTGTAGTTTGATTAACTATTGGGAGCCGTGATAGCTCAGTGGTTAGTGAACTGGACTACAAAGTACAAGAGGTAGGGTTCGATCCCAACCGACAGCTTCCAGTTCACCCTGCCTTTAATGGGTACCGGATTTTTTTCTGGGAAAGTAAAGCGGCACGTGCGTAATACCGACCACATTACCCCAAAAATCATGTGCCGGGGGTCTGTAAAATTTATGGTCACTGATACTTGTATATATACATTTTTTTTCTTTTTGAAATTTTACGAGCTGCAATGAAGATCCTGTGCAAGACCTGACACGTGATAGCAAAGATCATTGAACATGGGGAGTATAGAACTACTGGCTATGTTCCTTCTTTGCCTCAGAAAGGCAGTAAATAACAAAATAGTGGTATGTAGTTTGTTCCTTTCAGAGTCAGGGCCCAGTTCCAAACTGTGGTGAATTTTTTCCTAAATGAAAAGGTTTCGAGGTTCTTCCAGTCTCTGAAAATGGTTACAAACAGTTTGCTCTAGGAAAGTAGTGTAGCTTGTGTGAAAATGGTTTCAAACTATTTTCTCTAGGAAAGTAGTGTAGCTAGTGTGAAAATGGTTACAAACAGTTTGCTCTAGGAAAGTAGTGTAGCTTGTGTGAAAATGGTTTCAAACTATTTTCTCTAGGAAAGTAGTGTAGCTAGTGTGAAAATGGTTACAAACAGTTTGCTCTAGGAAAGTAGTGTAGCTTGTGTGAAAATGGTTACAAACAGTTTGCTCTAGGAAAGTAGTGTAGCTTGTGTGAAAATGGTTACAAACAGTTTGCTCTAGGAAAGTAGTGTAGCTATTGTGAAAATAGTTGCAAACAGTTTGCTCTAGGAAAGTAGTGTGGCTATTGTAAATGTGGTTACAAACAGTTTGCGCTAGTAAAGTAGTGTAGCTATTGTGAAAACGGGTACAAACAGTTTTCTCCAAGTAAGTAGCGTAGCTGGTGTGAGAATGGTTACAAACTACTTTCTCTAGGAAAGTAGTATAACTAGTGTGAAAATAGGGGCAAGCTATTTCTCTAGGAAAGAAGTGTAGCTATTGTGAAAATGGGTACACACAATTTTCACTAGAAAAGTAGAGTAGCTAGTGTGAAAATGGGTACAAACAATTTTCACTAGAAAAGTAGTGTAGCTAGTGTGAAAATGGGTACAAACAATTTTCACTAGAAAAGTAGAGTAGCTAGTGTGAAAATGGGTACAAACAATTTTCACTAGAAAAGTAGAGTAGCTAGTGTGAAAATGGGTACAAACAATTTTCACTAGAAAAGTAGAGTAGCTAGTGTGAAAATGGGTACAAACAATTTTCACTAGAAAAGTAGAGTAGCTAGTGTGAAAATGGGTACAAACAATTTTCACTAGAAAAGTAGTGTAGCTTGTGTGAAAATGGGTACAAACAATTTTCTATGGAAGGGTAGTGTAGCTTGTGTGAAAATCGGTACACACAATTTTCTCTAGAAAAGTAGAGTAAACAAAAAAGTAAAAAGCCCCATCACGCCAAGTGGTGTATAGGGCATATGGTGATAGAGACCATAATTTTTATAGATCTTTTGCAGATGATTTTTGGGGTAGTGTAGTAGGTATCACGCCTGTGCTGCTTTACTCTCCCAGAAAAAATCCGATACCCGTTTAATGCTGGGTGAACCCGGAAGTCGTCAATCAGGATCGAACCCGACCTCTTGTCCATTGTAGTCCAGTTCACTAACCACTGAGCTATCATGGCTAAAGTAGAATAGCTAATGTGAAAATGGGTACAAACAATTTTCTCTAGGAGAGTAGTGTAGCTAATATGAAAATGGGTACACACAATTTTCTCTAGGAAAGTAGTGTAGCTAATATGAAAATGGGTACACACAATTTTCTCTAGAAAAGTAGCGTAGATAGTGTGAAAATGATATCACCCGGATGTGTATGGTTATAAATAAACATTGACATAAACATCAACTTCTTCACACTCCACAAGAAATGACGGGTACTCTCAACCTCTTTTTATGTCTTTTCTATATTTACATAGATTTTTACTATACTTGTGAAAGGTGTCCTTATATATTACTAATATAACTTAACATATTTGACATTTTTATCATAATTAATCTTTCTGTGTTTTCAGTGACATTTCATTGATTTGAATGTAGTAGATAATTCATATAAGCGTAATCATGCCATGTGGTGAGATACATGTTTGTTATTGTACATAGATCCATCATCATTATTCGCAGATAATGTTCATTAATGTCTCATCTTAAGACTGATTATATTGGAGTGTCTAAACATCAGACACACACTTTGTAGCACAAGATGGTTCACACCATGAGATAGTTAACGTATGTGGTATTATAACAACGTATGCGTCATAAGCTAAAATCTGAAAATGGAAATCCCAATAGGTTTACTTAAAACTGCATTATGCTGTTCACAGCTGCTTGCTGTCATCTGAAAGTGGCGTTTTAGTTATAATCTTGTGATTTTTTCAACATTTATGGAGGAACATCAAAGCAAATAACACCAGGACTAAAACTAAAAATATCTATTGACCTTTCGAGCCGTAACCGGCCCATAGGGCGTAGACCAAGATACACCTTCTCCTATATGAATTTTTGTTCTAGCAGTTTTCTTTTAAAGATATTTTATCAAATCTCGCCATCTGTCTCTGTTCTGTGCAAGCAGTTCTATCTCATTGAGGGAGCCGATTCCTGCTGCTCTTGCCTCTCTGATCAATGTTCTTCTCAGTGTCTCCCTGGGTCTTCCTCTTTTTCTTTTACCTGTTGTTTCCCATATGAGGGCTTGCTTTGCTATTCGATTATTATCTCTTCTCATCACATGTCCAACGTATGACCATCGTCTTTTCTTTATTACTGAAGATATTAGTGGTTGATTGGCGATTTCTCTAATTTCCTCGTTTGTTTTGAATTCGTTCCATTCTATACCAAGTATTTTCCTTAGACATTTATTTTCGAATGCGTTCAACTTTGTTTCTATATCTCTTGTTGTTTTCCAGCTTTCACACGCATACGTAAGGGTTGATAGTACATTTGATTTGAATAGCCTAAGTTTTGTGTTTGTGCTAATGAGTTTTGATTTCCACAACTTTTCAAGGCTTCTGAAAGACATTGCTGCTTTAGCCAGTCTGATTCTAATTTCTTTGCTCGTATCCCCTTCTCGATCAATGTGACTTCCAAGATAGATGAAGTGATCAATCTCTTCTACTGGTTTGTTTTCCATGTATATTTTGTCACTTGTTGGAATTAAACTTTTCATGACTTTAGTCTTTTCATGATTGACCTCAAGCCCAATTTTGCTGGCTATTGATGATAGTTCATTTGTGTTTTCCTGCATCGTTTTTATCTGATTGCTGATGAGAACTATGTCATCAGCAAAGTCCAGGTCCTCCAAATGGTCTCCTTGTATCCATTCGATGCCTTTATTACCAGTGCAGCATTTCTTCATTATGAAGTCCATAACAATTCCAAATAACAAGGGCGATAAAATACATCCTTGTTTAACCCCAGTTTCTATTGGGAAACATTCGCTCAGTCCTTCCTCTGTTCGAACTGCACATGTGTAACCATCATACATGTCTTTGATAATATTTATGATTTTTGATGGTAAGCCATATTGCTTCAGAATTTTCCACAAAGAATCTCTATGAATACTATCAAATGCTTTTTTGAAGTCGATGAAGTTAAGTACAAAAGGTTTTTGCTTTTCAATGTGTTCCTCCAATATAAGTCGTAGAGTGAAAATGTGGTCAAGACAGCTTCTCCCTTTTCTAAACCCAGCCTGTTCTTCACGCATTACTGTATCTATTGAATCCTTTATTCTATTTAGGATGATTTTACAGAATAATTTTGAGGCAACTGACAAAAGTGTCACGCCTCTCCAATTGTTACAATCTCTAAGATTGCCCTTTTTTGGGATCTTAACAATGATTCCTTTTTTCCATTTATGAGGCGTCTTCTCTGTTTTCCAAATGATGTTGAACATTTTTTGGAGATGTATTAAATTATGGCTATCAATTGCCTTGAGGATCTCAGCTGTTAACTTATCCTCTCCAGCAGCCTTGTTATTGGTCATTAGCTTTAAGGTGGTTTCTATTTCACTCAAGGTGAAGTCATCTAAATTTACATCTAATTCTGCTGCTGGTGTTTCAGCTTCAAAATCTATTAAACTGTGAGGTAGTGGACGGTTAAGAATTTCTTTGAAGTGTTCCGCCCAACGGGCTTTTATGTCTGCGCTTGTTGTTAGCATTAATCCAGATTTGTCTAGAATTGGTGTTCCACTGGATGTATAGGTGTTTGTCAGAATCTTTTGTACAGTATAAAGAGTTCTGCTGTCTCCTGTAATTGCAGCTGTCTCTGCTTTCTCTGCCAAGTTGTCTATATAAGCTCTTGTATCTCTTCTTGCCGAACTTTTCACTTTGTTGTCTAATTCTTTGTATGTTGCTTTTGCCAGAACCTTTCCAAGATCTGTCTTTACATTAGTCATGGCTCTCTTCGCTTCTCTTCTTTCTTTGATGTATTTCCATGTGGTGCCTGAGATCCAAGCTCGTTTTTCCATTTTCTTCAGTCCAGCACTTGCTTCTGCTGCTGTCATTAGTATTTTGCTCTGTGAGTCCCACATTTCATTGATATCTAAGTCTATTTCACCAAGTGCTGAATAACAATTACTTAGCTCTATGTTAAACTTTTCCTTTATTGCTTCATCTTTCAGTTTATGACTATCAATTTTATGTGTAATTGACCTCTTCTGTTGGTTTCTAAATTTTAATCTTATTTTCCCAATGCACAGGTTGTGGTCACTATTAACATCAGCACCTCTGTATGCTCTTACATCTATTAATGATGATCTGAATTGTTGTTTAATACATAGGTGGTCAATTTGATTTGATGTTCTATCATCAGGAGATATCCATGTTGTTTTGTGGATATTTTTATGTGGAAATAATGTCCCACCTATAACTAAATTTTCTATTAAACATAATTCTATTAATCTTTCTCCATTCTGACTTGTTGTATTACAGCCTTCTCTCCCCATCACATGTTCCACTCCTGCGTTATCTTGTCCTACTTTGGCGTTGAAGTCTCCCATTACAATTAAAAGATCGTGTTTTGGTATTTTGTTTATAAGTTGTTGCAGTTGGTTATAAAAAACATCCTTAACTTCATCATCAGCTTCGTTAGTAGGCGCATAACATTGAATAATTGAAAGTCTTCCATGTTTTGTTTTGTATCGTGTTCGTATCAGACGGCTATTTACCGGTTCCCATTCTAATAAACTGCTTGCAGCTTTGTCTGTCATCATTATGCCTACTCCTTCACGGTGTTTTCCATCTTCCCTTCCAGAAAAAACTACTATTTTATTATCAATAGATCTCCTACCTGTTCCAGGCCAGCGCATTTCGCTTAATCCTAAAATATCTAGATCGTATCTGTCCATCTCGCTCGCGACCTGTGCATGTTTCGTCGGAGCGGCCATTGTTCGCACATTCCAGAATCCTATTTTTGTTGTTGTTTTAGGGCCGAAAAAACTATCACTACTATCTACTGCTAATTTACACATTCTGTATCAGGTCTACGTTTCATTAACAACATCGTTTTTACGATAGCGGCTTGTTAAACCTCTGATCAACGGTTCTATACCAAGCCGGAGAAAAATAATTCCTCCATTTTGGAAACAACCGGAAACGACTATCTATAACTAAAACTAAAAATAGCAACATGTTATATCTTCTCAATATTCCTGTATGGTGCAAAAACATGGACATTAGATAAGAAAACAGAACAGAAAATTGAAGCCTTTGAAGTGTGAATTTATAGAAGAATAGGTAGAATTAAATGGAAAGAAAAGAAAACAAACGATGTAGTTTTAAAACAACTAAAAATGAAAAGAGAATTACTAAACAATATTAGAACAAGACAAATGAAAGTGAATAACTGGAATAGTAATAGACCCTTGTAAGTGAATAACTAGAATAGTAATAGACCCTCATATGTGAATAACTAAAATAGTAATAGACCCTCGTAAGTGAATGACTAGAATAGTAATAGACCCTCGTAAGTGAATGACTAGAATAGTAATAGACCCTCGTAAGTGAATGACTAGAATAGTAATAGACCCTCGTAAGTGAATGACTAGAATAGTAATAGACCCTCGTAAGTGAATGACTAGAATAGTAATAGACCCTCGTAAGTGAATGACTAGATTAGTAATAGACCCTTGTAAGTGAATGACTAGAATAGTAATAGACCCTCGTAAGTGAATGATTAGAATAGTAATAGACCCTTGTAAGTGAATGAATAGATTAGTAATAGACCTTCATCAGTGAATGACTAGATTAGTAATAGACCCTCGTAAGTGAATGACTAGAATAGTAATAGACCCTCGTATGTGAATGACTAGATTAGTAATAGACCCTCGTAAGTGAATGACTAGAATAGTAATAGACCCTTGTAAGTGAATGAATAGATTAGTAATAGACCCTCGTCAGTGAATGACTAAATTAGTAATAGACCCTCGTAAGTGAATGACTAGAATAGTAATAGACCTTCATAAGTGAATGACTAGAATAGTAATAGACCCTTGTAAGTGAATAAATAGATTAGTAATAGACCCTCGTCAGTGAATGACTAGATTAGTAATAGACCCTCGTAAGTGAATGAATAGATTAGTAATAGACCCTCGTCAGTGAATGACTAGATTAGTAATAGACCCTCATAAGTGAATGACTAGAATAGTAATAGACCCTCGTAAGTGAATGACTAGAATAGTAATAGACCCTTGTAGGTGAATGAATAGATTAGTAATAGACCCTCGTAAGTGAATGACTTCCAAATGCATTGTCTACTTCTAATGAAACCCACCTATCTGATACTCAAAAAGGCATGAACTGAAGTCTGACATTTAACTGTTTTGTTGAAGGGAATCTCACAAGCCAGAGCAGAGCAATGGTCTACTTGTTCAGCATCCATCCGTTACAAGGCGTGGATGTGTTCTGTCACTAGTTTACTGCAAGCCGTGATAGTTCCACTTTTCAACCCGACACATCCATCAGCAGCATGGCGTAGTTTTTTCAACTGCTTAACAATTTTGTCTGATCAGCAGCTGTTAATGTCCCAGTATTTTCGATTTTTAGCTGTAAAAAGTTCTTTAAAGTGAACAGAGTGCACAGATGACCTCTTGTTTTTAACTGCCAAAAGTTCTTTAAAGTGAACAGAGTGCACAGATGACCTCTTGTTTTTAACTGCCAAGAGTTCTTTAAAGTGAACAGAGTGCACAGATGACCTCTTGTTTTTAACTGCCAAAAGTTCTTTAAAGTGAACAGAGTGCACAGATGACCTCTTGTTTTTAACTGCCAAGAGTTCTTTAAAGTGAACAGAGTGCACAGATGACCTCTTGTTTTTAACTGCCAAGAGTTCTTTAAAGTGAACAGAGTGCACAGATGACCTCTTGTTTTTAACTGCCAAGAGTTCTTTAAAGTGAACAGAGTGCACAGATGACCTCTTGTTTTTAACTGCCAAGGGTTCTTTAAAATGAACAGAGCGCAAAAATGACCTCTTGTTTTTCGCCCGTTGTCCAAGAGGTCTAGATATCAGATCTAGAGACTGGAGAAGCCATTCAGAAATCATGAGTAAAGTATATAAAGTAAGTCATGAGCACTTGTATATGCTTGTATGCCCTGATGTTTCTCCTGAACCTGCGCTTTAGCTGGCATACTCTGTCTTCGGCAGGTGGAAGAATTCAAACCCTTGACATCTTTGTGCAGACGTCGACGTCTTACTTCTGTACCACCCATTCTTAGGGCAGCAGTAAACACAACCTCCATTCTCCTGCTTTGGGTATTTAACTAAGATATACCGATTACTCTTTTTTGTTGGTGTTAAGTTGCATCCCTCATTCTAGTAAAAGATCCTAAGCTATAAATTGTATACATGTTTAATTAACAGATTGATATATAGATAAACAGAGCTTAACATTTATACACACTTCTGTATTGGCTATTTTCCCTGCTTTAAAACATTACTAAGGGCATATCTTGGATAATGAAATAAAAAACAATGAAGACATGAAAAGACATAGACATCAAAAAACAAACATGCTGATGTCGGATGTGTTGGGCCGAAAGGCGTAAATTTGAGTTATAATGCAAACCACAAAACAACTCACACACGACCATTTAACGTCCTTTTAAGGGTGGATGATGAAGAGGTATACTCCTTTAGTCATGGGGCGAACGCAAGCAAGCACAGAACAACTATGCTTTTAAACAACATCTTACAGAGTCAATTAAAATATACGGAAAGTCAAAAGACACAGTGGACCGGGAGGAACAATAATGAAAGGCATGGTTCCAGGAGGACGAAGCATACGCAGACCATGAAGAAGGTGGTTTCAAGACATCAAAGAGACCTTCTGGAATGTGACAACAGAAGATGTGGAAAACCTGGCTTAGAGACAGACAAAGATTACAGAGAGCTGTAGTGAGAGCAATGTTCCGCAGAGGACATGCAACTGGATAATGAGTAAGGGGACACAACCACTATCTAAGTGTGCATACAATTATTTATGTACATATATATGTGTGTGTTTGTGTGTGTATGTATGTATGTGTGTGACATACATTAAAACAGATAACAGCAGAAATAACAGACTTTAAAGGTCAAATACCATAAATAGATGAGAAGGTTTATATTGTAAAAAATGCAATAGAACAGACTCACCAATGACAATATTTTCAGAGCTTCATAACTTAGAACTAACATGAACAATATAATAATATTTTGTGTCAAAAAGATTCTCTTTCTAAATGGTGTCCTGTTTTGAATTCTTGATATCACTTTGTACATTTTGTGTAAATATTGTTTAGTGTAAGATTAGAGATCACATTAATAGTGTGATGTTTATTATTAGAAATAAATATTCAAAGTCATAGTATTTTCATGTGTATGCTTTTATTGTGTCATTGATTGGTGATGCATGAGATATCTATTCATCCATCGACCCATCTATCCATCCATCCATCTATCTATACACCCATACGTCCATCCATCCATCTATCAATCCATCCATCCATCTAACTATCTATCAATCTGTCTGTCTGTCTGTCCGTCCGTCCGCCCGTCCGTTCGTCCGTCCGTCCACCCATCCTTCTATCCATATATGCATCCATCCATCCACCCATCCATCCATCCACACATTCATCCATCCATCCATCCATCCACACATCCATCCACCCATCCATCCACCCATCCACACATCCATCCACCCACCCATCCACCCATCCATCTATCTATCCATCCATCCGTCCATTCATCCATCCGTCCGTCCGTCCGTCCGTCCATCCATCCATTCATCTATCCATCCATCCATCCATCTGTCGACCATTCGAGCCGTAGTCGGTCCATAAGGCATAGACCCAGATACTCTTTCTTTGTTTCGAAACTTATTCTTTCTAGCAGTCTCAATGCTTGCAACGATCTTTTATCAAATCTCGCCATTTGTCTCTGTTCTGTGCAAGGGTCTCAATCTCATTGAGGGAGCCGATTCCTGCTGTCTTTGCCTCTCTGATGAATGTACTTCTCAGTGTTTCTCTTGGTCGGTCTTTTTTCCTTCTACCTGCTGTTTCCCACTTGAGGGCTTCCTTTGCTGCTCGGTTATTATGTATTCTCATCACATGTCCTACGAGCTTTTATTTGCAGACGATCAGGCACTAATACATGGAAACATAGAAACATACATTATCACCAAGTACTGGGCCTGCTGGCGTAGGTGATCATGTCTCTCCACAACTTTTGACAACAAAATTAAAGAAAGAAAGAACAAGAAAGCAGACATAAATGAAAGCAAAACGAGAAGTAATAGACCCAAGACACTGGAAGCTTACACAGAGGTGAACAAATAAGTGAAAAGATGCATTAAAAGGGATAAGAGGAAATATATAGATGAACTAGCTAAAGAGGCAGAAGAAGCAGTAAATAAAGGGAATATGAAAGAACTGTACAACAGCACAAAGAAATTAAGTGGAAAATACAAACAGATCAATGCCTTTATTAAAGATAAGAAAGGTAATCTGCTTAGTTAAATAAGGGAACAAATGGAAAGAGTACTTTGAAGAACTTTTGAATAGACCCGGCTCAAATAATCCTCCAGATATACTACCAGCAGAAGAAGAGTTACACGTTAACTGTTAAAAACCAAGCAAAGAACATATCATGTGCTGATCAAATAACTACTCTACGTATAATAGTTGAACAAAGTTTAGAACTAAAATCCCCACTTTATATTCGATTCATAGATTACGAAAAGGCATTTGATAGTTTAGACAGAAGAATGCTTTGGAAGTTGTTGAGTCATTACGGAATCCCCATAAAGTTTATTAACCTGATAAAAACAATGTATGAAGGAACGAAATGTAGTGTGGCGCATGAAGGACAGCTTACATGAGCATTTGAAATAAGAACAGGAGTAAGGCAGAGATGCCTTCTGTCTCCATTTCTCTTTCTACTGGCCATAGATTGGATTATGAAAATAACTCAAAACAACACAAATGGAATTCAGTGGTCACTGACCAAACAACTTGATGATTTAGACTTTGCAGATGACATAGCTCTCCTATCACACAGCCATCAACAGATGCAGGATAAAATGAGCATACTTGATGAGAGATCACAACAGCTAGGACTGAAGATTAATAGAGATAAGACTAACATTATGAGAATTAATACAGTTGGCAATAACCAAATAAAACTAGGAGAAATACCTCTATTAGATGTACAATCTGACATATATCTGGACAGTAATATAGATAAAGAGGGAGGAACAGAAAATGATACCAAAATAAGGATATAAAAAGCAAGAGGAGCTTTCATTGCACTGGGAAACATGGAAATCCAAATAATTTAGGTTAAATACACAAATAAAAATTTTCAACTCAAATGTTAAGTCGGTCCCATTATATGGCTGTGAAATATTGAGAACAACAAAATTGACAATAACGAAGATGCAGACTTTCATTAATGGATGTTTACGCAGAATAAAAGGATGGAAATGGCAGGACAAAATCACTAACATAGAATTATGGAAATGTGCCAGTCAAACACCAGTGGATAAAGAGATACAGCGAAGACGATGGCGCTGGATAGGACACACACTACGGAAGCCAACTGAGAGTATTACACAACAGGCCCTTTTTTGGAATCCCCAGGGGAAAAGACAAAGAGGAAGACCAAGAAACTATTGGAGAAGACAGATAGAAGCAGAGATGAAGATGATGGGGAAGACATGGAATGATCTTAAAATAATGGCAAAAAGCAAAACGACTTGGAAAGTGTTTGTTCAAGACCTATGCTCCACTGGGAATTAAAAAAGGGAGAGAGAGAGAGAGAGACTATGAAGATTTTAAAATAGGTGTTGTCGGAAACCAAACTTTTCGAAAGTTGCAAATTTGCAGTGGTCAAGTTAAGCCATCGCTAGCTCACGCTCATGCTATGAGAAACTCGACAGTTCCCCCGACCACCGGGCGAAAGTCAGTAGGATAAACCAGCTTCCAGTCTGCAAACTCCTCGTGTGGGAACCCAGAGGAATCATTCAGCATCATCGTTTGACTGGTGCTACAACCGGTAGTTTAGATACCGACCAGACGAATCGAATCCCTTGCTGTCTTCGGAGTCTAGTCTGAATGCAGAACGGAACCCAACTGTAGACGACGACTAGTCGTACTGACAACCGCGAAAGGTTTGAGAAAAAATATTTCTCTTGTAATAATGACCCGGACGTCCAAGAACCACCGCTAACGGCGTCATTCGGTTTGTATTGAAGTCTTAGAAATGTGAATCTAAAAGAATGGGGGAGACTTAAGTCTTATTCTTCTTCTTTCCTTCTTCATTTTCTGTTCGCCTCTGCTGCTGTTATGTTTCCTAGTGCTTCTATTATTCCATCCATCCATCTTATTCGTGGTCGACCTTTGGGTCTGGTATTCTCACAACGTTTACTGCAGGCTCGTTGTGTTGTGTTTTGATCTTTCTGCCTTGTCACGTGGCCAAACCATTTTATCTGTTGTTTCCTTATAAAAAAGATGACATATTATTATCAATTAGAATTGCTGCTAGGTGGACGAGTTTATTCACAAATTTATGATTCTCCTGATAGACTGACATACCGACAGGACAGGGCAGGGCAGACGGACACAGAGACAGACAGAACAAAAATAATAAGATAAGATAAGATAAGATAAGATCAGAGTGACTGATGAAGTAAGAGGGTTTGTTATAGAGTTGTTGATATTATTTATCTTTATATTATCTTTGACATTATTATAGTTGAAGCCAGAGCACATCACATTTATAGTTGACAACAATCATCACAGACTTCTCATTATTTATATAATCATAATCAGGTTTATTAATCTTTAATTCTGGCACGTGATACATAATAGTGGATGCATTTGTCTTTAGAATTAATGTTCTTTAATTGTGGACGTTCAGAGACTGTCGTCGATGGCTATTGAACATAAGTTCATTGATAAGTGCATATCATTGTGCAACATGTAGCATTCAATTTCTCCATCAACTTACTTACGATTATAAGAAATATGAAGCACTACTTGAAAACTCTCAAAGCCCTCTCACAACTAAATCAATTCTTCACAATCGTTGTTCTTCAAAAATGTTTTGTTTTTATTTAATGACATTTTACTCTAAATCAGCATTTTAGATTTATAATTTTGTAGCTGAATCTAGTCGTCACTTTTCTGAATTCTCTCACTCACTTTCACTTCTTTCCTCTTTATTTCACTTGACGTTGTGCACACCCTAAAAAGCACATTTCAACTATCGTAAATATGAAATATATTTTCCCAAAAGGACATTTCTAATATCGTGCATATGAAACATATTCCAGTTGTTCTCTTCTCATTTCATGGCCAAAAAATGATGATTGTTTCTTCCTAATTTTGGAAATTAGCTCTCTTTTTGTTTTAGCCTCTTTCAGAGCGTTTTCATTACTCTTCTTAGCTGTCCATGTATTTCTCAACATTCTTTTGTAAAATCACATTTCTACAGACTCCAGTGATTTTCATGTCTGTTGTCCTATTTTCCATGATTCACATCCATATGTTAAGATTGACTTTACATAACATTTAAGAACTCTTTTTCTTGTTTCTATTGTCAAAAATAGATTGCATAGTACGTGTATCTTCCTCATTTTTTCTAAAGCTAGAAAACCTACATGAACACGTAAATAAACTCAACAGCACATGCGCAAAATACAACATGAACATCAACAAAACAAAAGTCATGAGTGTTACCAAAGATAAACAGGACATCAACATAATTATAGAAGGCAGGCAACTAAAACAAGTAGAGGAATTCAAATACCTAGGAAGTTTAGTGACAATCGATAATTCACTAAACATCAGAGAGAGACTCAAGATGATCAAAGCTTTTCAAGTCAGTGGACAGCTATCACCACTTTTGTCCAACAAGGAAATAGCTCTAGAGGCAAAACGGGCACTCTACAATACAATCTTCATCCCAATGGTGTGCTACCAATGCCAGACCTGGACCCTAGATGCAAGCACAATAAGAAAAAAAACTCTACTGAGATGCAATGTGTTAGACGAATGACAGGAAATAGACTGAGAGATAAGATCAGAATTGAAGAACTGAGGAAAAAACTAGGAATAGCCCGCGCTATAGAATATATAAAGAAACAACAGATACAATGGTTTGGTCACGTGACAAGGCAGAGTAATCAAAACACAACGAGCCTTCAATGAACGTTGCGAGAATACCAGACCCAAGGGTCGACCACGAAAATGTGGACCGATGGAATATTAGAAGCACTAAGAAACTTAGCAACAGGAGAGGCGAATAGAAGAACAAAGGACCGCAAATTATATATCCCCTCGACGCTGAAAGGATAATGATGAAGGAAAGAAGAAAATCACATGTCCAACATATGTCCTTCTAAGAAATATAAATATATGTGTATATGAGAAATACAGTTATTAAATATTTATAAAATGTTGACTATAAATTAAAATAAAAGAAACATAAGAATTTCATACAAAGACAATTTAATATTACCAGACTTTTATTGTACTAGAAATAAGAAAATTAATAGTGTGGATGCCTTCTCTAATTTCAGCTCACCCTTTCTTTACCATTCTACTCATGTCTCATTCTTTCCTCTGCTATACTACTCCAACCTATCTATTATTTTATTTACTCTCTACTTTAAAGCAATAACTACGGAAGGAAAAAGGGCACAATACAAATCAATTTTTCTACCAACTCTGTGCTATCAGTGCCAGAATTGGACGCTGGACTCTAGAACAATAAGAAAGATAACTTCCACCGAAATGAAATGTGTCAGAAGAATGACAGGAAACAGCTTAAGGGACAGAGTAAAAAACACTGACCTGAGGAAGAAACTCGAAATTTAACCAGCCATCGAATACATAAAGAAACAACAGATATATTGGTTCGGCCACATAACAAGACAAAAAGAACTAACAATGACTCAAAGAGCCATAAACAAACTCTACGAAAAAACCAGATTAAGAGGAAGACCGAGAAAGAGATGGCGGGGTCACTAGGAGGGATACCACCTGAAGAGGCCAACAGAAGAGGAAAGAATCACAGATTGTATCTCCCCTCGACGCCAAAGTCAATGAAGGAAGGAAAGACGAAGAAAACTCTCTACTTTCATTTCACAATTTCTAATTTATTTCTTATATTTTCATTTGTTTTATTTATTGATCAACACACAGAAATGGTCCTATGGTTGTTGGCGTCCTAGCAAGCTGATCTTCTGCGTATTTTAAAATATTTTATTTATTAATTTCATTTTTTTTTGGAAGATCCTTGATGACGCCCCTCCTATGCACATGATGCGCCGTGGCGACCGGCTGAGTTGCCAGTACCTTGAGCCGACCCTGTTTACAGATCAACGTTAATGTTGTTTTCCATCCAAAATTTCTCTTTCCTTTGACATCATATGACAATATTAAAACCAGGGAAATGAATTTAAATATCTAGGAACATTTTTAACCTCAGACGGTAGATATACAACAGAAGTGAGATGCAGAATAGCTCAGGCAAAAAGCAGCTTTCCAAAAAATGAGGAAGCTACTGTGCAATCCATTTTTGACAACAGAAACAAGAAAAAAGTTCTTAAATGTTATGTAGAGCCAGTCTTAACATATGGATATGAATCTAGGACAACAGACAAGAAAATCATTGGAGGCTGTAAAAATGTGCTTCTACAGAATAACGTTGAGAATACCATGGGCAGCTAAGAAGAGTAATGGAAATGTTATCAAAGCAGCCAAAGCATAAAGAGCTAGCAAATGTTCAATATTACGAAGAAACAATCATTTTTATTCATTTTTAGAGTCTTGGTGAAACAAGTTGTGAAACTTCTGCGAAATGAACTTAGACCCTTCCAATATGGTACAAGAGCCCTATCCACTCAACAACTGAGTTTGATGTACTGGAATATTATTATACAAATTCTTGAATATGAGATATTGAAGGCTTCGTTCACTAAGTATAATGATGTACTAACAAGGTAACAGTGCAGTAATTACTGAAGTACTAATTCAGTTGTATTCATCTTTGTTAATGTAATTTGAGATTTCTATGAGGTTGCCATCAGGGTCACGAACATACACTGACAGAATAGTGCCAACAGCTCCTGTTCTTTCAACTGGACCTTCGACGACTTCAACGTTACAGGCCTGTGAAATAGAGGATGCTATGTTATTTTAGGATTAGTATAATTGAACGAAGGACGAACATTTAAGTACTCCAACTTTTCCCTCGAATTATCTTGAGATTCTGAGGAAATGATTATGGTTAGTCGAAGGACCCGGTATCACTGCAAACGAATTACAATCCATGATTGCTCAACCGCCCGTACCCGTGGAATCATCTGAATTAAAACTCATCTCATCGTAGGATCCAGACAAAGAAAGGTAGATGCAGTCTATATCATAGGAGACAAATAATAATAAATGAATATTATTATAGAGGGAAACTTCCGAGGGGATAATCAGCGAATCAATGCAGAGAAGAGGTATGTTTACAGCACTCGGAGAAAATAACAAATAATCAACAACAGAAAAAATATGGACCAAAGCAGGATCGAACCCGTACTCAGTGGCACAGCGCCTTGCCACGATAAGCCAAATGCTAGGGAACACTGCCACTCAGCTAACTAGTTAGCTAACAACTCTAGTTGTTGATTATTTGTCATTTTCTCAGAGTGCTGTAAACATACCTCTTCTCTGAATTGATTCGCAGTTTATATCATAGCAGCTACAGCACACGCTAAAAGCGAGTGGCACCGAAGGTGAACGTAGCTGAACTATCCTTCGTCATATGATATCATTACTCATCGTAAGCAATCGGTATTTCAAAACACGATCCGGATTAAAGAAAAAACACAGTTTACTGTGTGCACAGAGCACTAAACTCAGTAGCTCTGGAGTAAGCCGGAATATGAGGAAACTGCAACAAGGAACACTTTTGAGACTGAGCCTTAATGGTTCCTATCGCCTATCCGCCATATTCAACTAAGTCCGAAACTCTGAGGAGAACCCTGACTTGATTCATGTGCACGGACTCCGTGAAACGGCCTGGGACCCATTTTTGGTGCGGACTTTGCTGATAATTTTGTCTGGGTTATCATCATCATCATGTGCCGTATCGGTTGGCGTAGGCGATCATGTCCTTTCACAATTGTCTATCCACAATACATCGTGTCAGATCTGCTGTTGTCTGTTTTCCATGCCATGACAGCATGCTATCTAGTATCTTCTCTCTTTGTCGTTAGCGATCTCAATTTCTCTGTTTTTTTTTCCCAGTTGTAACCAAGTACTCCAACTTTCCTCTTCTCATGATATGCCCGAAAATGTCGATTGTTTCTGATGTTTTCTAGGAGTTTCCTTTTTGTGTTGACATAGCTGAGAATGTTATCGTTGGTCTTTTTAGCTGTCCAGGGACTTTCATCATTCTTCTGAGA
Organism: Megaustenia siamemsis; assembly: GCA_032433765.1. Taxonomy (NCBI): domain Eukaryota; kingdom Metazoa; phylum Mollusca; class Gastropoda; order Stylommatophora; family Ariophantidae; genus Megaustenia; species Megaustenia siamemsis. The sequence continues at coordinate 83,023,592 of JAVIAB010000139.1, forward strand.
AATCCTATCAAAGTGGCCGCCTCTAATCAACTTTTCATTTGTTTGTCTCTTGTACATGCCTGGGTAGCTGCCAGCTTTTGCCCTACTCTTTTCCATTTCCAGCTGTCAAGAGTTTTTTAACGTGCGCGAATGCACACGGGGTTCCTGTTTTTTTGGATGGCAAGACATCGGATCTCACTACCAGAGACCAGAGTAGGGTAACGCAACGAAGAAATCATGGATTCAATTTTCTTTTTAAATTTCACGGCCTGTGATGGGATTTGAACCCGCGACTTTCCTGTCGAGAGGTCGACTTACTACCTCTAAACTACCAAGCCTTAGTGTATGAATACTCAAATAATGGATCAATTCAAGTAATATTATTATGAAAAGAAGACCTTATGGTTACAATTATGGTTATGGTTATGGAAGGCCCCAGAATCACTGTAAACGAATTAAAATCCATAATTCCTCAACCGCCCGTGCCAGTGAATTCATCCGAATTACTATCTCATCTCCCAAACAAAGAGAAGGTAGCTGTAGTCCCCATCATAGCAGTTTCAGCACACGCCAAAAGACATAAGACGAAACCGCACAGAAAGTGAACACAGCCATCTGTTCTCCAGTGTTCCCAACCTATTTTAGCAACCATAACTGTCGCAATGGTCACGCCACATACAGGCATTAGCTCCATGTTCCCTTTACACCAGAGGGCGTTTTTTGAACGGCAGCACTTTACAATAAATAAAACATGGTATAATATAATGAACTCGTAAAGAAGGATGGTCAAGCGATTGTATTTATTTACATATCTGTGTGTTTTGTTTGTTTGTTCCTGCTGAAGGCCTATTGACACGAAACGTCGTTCAAATTTGTGTCGTCCATCAATTACGTAAAGTTTTTATTATACCATTTTTTTCTATATTTTTTTGTCCATTTCTCCTAGTCAAGAGATTGGACGTTAATCTCAGGGAATCTCAGTTCGAAATTTGGGGAATTTTCTCATTCAATTCTTGGTTTCTTCTCTATTTTACCACAATCTGATGTCTCAGTTATGAGATCCGATGTCTAGCCCTTTCGGATTATGATGACAAAAAGTGCATTATGGGTCTGGTGCAGAAAATGGGAGCATATCTGGTTGTATCCGGAGTACAGAGATGATAATGCTAACACAGCGGAGGTAATTGTTAATTACTGTTTGATTTGACATCGTAGGTTGCTGGGCAAACTGATAATTATCTTCATTAGGTGATGACGTAAATGCACACTTTTGGTTCCAGTAGCTCGCAGGTTGTAGTTCCTAATTGTTTGATACGAAATTCTACATTACTAGTTTCAAGATTGCATTTTCACTATTCGCTGGGTCAATTTCCAGCACATACTCATTGGGGTCTTTAAGACGCTTCTTTCTTTCTTTATTTCTTTCTTTCTTTCTTTCTTTCTTTCTTTCGTTCTTTCTTTCTTTCTTTCTTTCTTTCTTTCTTTTTTTCTTTCTTTCTTTCTTTCTTTCTTTCTTTCTTTCTTTCTTTCTTTCATCCCATGACTACTAAAGTAATGGATAGTCAACTTTGTCGTCTGTCCTTACAAGGGCGTTAAGTTGACGTAAATGCATTATATTGTTGTTTGCAGTACAACTGTCCTATTTGTGCCTTTCTGTTGGACACACCCGACTTCTGCACGTTTTTTTTCGGCGACCTGATTACCTTCCCTCTTCGATCCGTACTCACTTGGCCGGACTAGACTGCTGTTTCTAGAGGCACAAATGCTGCAGGGTCTGGATGATTCTATCGCAAGCCATCAGCAATGGGTCGTTGACAACTTTCAGCTCTTTCGCTGCCAAGCGGCTTGCCCCCATTTCGCATATGAAGCCAGACTTTTATCTAATTGTTATGAATCCCGGTTAACATTGAACGCGTTCAGGGGCACGAGCTAGACGACCTACAGTCACCATAACAGTTAGCGACTCAAAGCTGATCAAGACTTGACGTCACCTTCCTATTGGACTCCCTGATAACAATCTATATCAAAACAAACTGACTAGCCAATTGAGGAACACCGTAGTTCTCGCTTTGTTTGAATCTTTTGATACAGAAGGCATACCATTATAGTTCCTTGAAGACAGACAAGACCTAATTTCTGCAAGAAAATCTAGAAATTCAAGAAAGCAATGCAGCCAGTCATCTTTGATATAAAAGATAAAGCTTCACGACTACCGTTTGGCTTTAGGTCAGTATCAACAACTGTAAGTTCTCTTTGAAGGAAAGTTTCACTGAAAATATGAGAGAGGCGAGCAAAGGATAAAGTGGGTTAATTGTAGTATCAGGAGAGAGGACTTCCGGTCAATATGGCGGATAGGCGGCAGCAACCATTGAGACTCAGTCTTAAAAGTGTTCCTTGTTACACTTTCCTCATATTCCAATTACGGCTTGCTGCCAAAGCTACTGATTTAAGTGATCTGTGCACACTGTGAGCTGTGTTTTCCTTCCGGATCGTGTTTCGATATTCCGATTTCTTACGATAAATGGTGATATCTTATGACGAAAGACAGTTCAGCTGCGTTAAATTTTGGTGCGACTTAGCCTTATGTCTTTTTTGGCGTGTGCTGTAGCTGCTATGATGGGGACTGTAGCTGCCTTTCTTTGTTTGAATCCTTCAGTGAACTGAGTTTGAATTCGGATGATTCCACTGGTTCATGCCGTTTGAGCAATTACGGATTTTAATTCGTTTGCAGTGATACCAGTGCCTTCGATTAACCATAATCATGAGTTTTAATGTTGAATCAATAGGGAATGAATGTTTAGTTAGTGAACATTAGGGAATATGATAATTGATGTAACAACACGACTTTATAAATGATGTATCATCGCACCATTATAATTGTAACAACACGACATGATAAATGATGTAACAACACGACATGATAATTGAAGTAACAACATAAAATGGTAAACGATGTAACATCACAACATGATAATTAACGCAACAACACAACATGATAATTGATGTAGCAAGAACAAACTATATGGAAACAACACACCAGAAATCATGTAACAAGAGTAATACTTATTGAAACAACAAACACGATAATTAATGTACAACATAACACTGTCTCTATGCCTATATCAACGTCAAACAATCGGTGAATGAGATTCATCTAAAATAATTCAATATTTCTAAAAATAAACAAAAACGATACCTTTAAATGCTGAAATACTTCATTGAGTGTGGTCAGGGTGATAAAGCACAAATCTGCTGATCCTGGTGTAGGTAAATTAGCTTTTGGTTCAAACTCCTTTTTGTGCTCATGCAGATTTATCTTTTGATTGCCAAAATTTAATGCCTTCCTTCCATTCTGTAAATGAATTGAATGGCTGGATGTTCAACAAAAGTTCATTTTCTCTCTCATACTTTACTTTTAGAAATGTCAGCAAAGTTAATTGAATTCTCAAGATAGATTTTTCAATTCACTTTTATATTTACGATTACAGACAAGAATGTCACTGAGTATTGCAGAAATGTGGTTTTACAGAAGAATGTTGGGAATATCATGGGCAGCGAAGAAGAGAAATGAACTTTAAAAAATATGCTTCATATGTACGATATTAGAAATGTCATTTTGGGGGGAAAATATGCTTCATATGTACGATATTAGAAATGTCATTTTGGGGGGAAAATATGCTTCATATGTACGATATTAGAAATGTCATTTTGGGGGGAAAATATGCTTCATATGTACGATATTGGAAATCTGCAATTTTGTGTTCGTAGCCTCTACTTGGAATGTGCGAACACTCATGCAGAAGGGTAAAGTAGAAAACATCATACAAGAAATGAAAAGAATGGGTTTACAATTAATTACTTGGACTTTGCGAAATGAGATACACCGGATCAGGAGAGATGTATTATGATAAACATAAAATAATCTATTCTGGTGGTACTGAATACCAAGAGGAGTAGGTATCATCTTGGATGCAGAAAGAGCAAGAACAGTGAAAGGCTTTTACCTAATATCTGACAGAGTCCTTTTAGTGAAATTGAATGGAAAGCCAATAGACATAAATCCTATACAAGTTTATGCATCAACAGCAGACAGTCTAGGGGAAACAATTGATAAATTTTACAACGAGTTAAATGAGGCACTTCATAAATGCAAACCACATGAAAACACAATAGTTCTAGTGGATTTTAACGCAAAAGTAGGAAAGGAAAGAGTTGAGGAATTAGTTGGTCATTATGGCTTAGGTGAGAAGAATGAAAGAGGTGAGAAACTTATTGACTAGGCAAGAACACACAACATGATGATAGGAAACACCTGGTTTATGCAACATCCAAGACGTCTGTGGACATGGAAAAGCCCAGGATACAACGCACGTAATCAAATTGATTACAATGATAAATAATAGATTTAGAAACAGTCTGGTGTGTGTGAAAACTAGACCAGGGGCAGATTGCAATAGTGATCTTAAACCAGTTGTAGGAAAGCTTCGAGTAAAATTAAAAACAACAAAACGAGCCTCAGTTAACATCAAGTTAAATTTAGATTTACTAAAATCAGACAAGAAGCTGCAAGACAAATATAAAATCACAATTCAGAACCGGTACAATGCAATAGAGAAGATACAAAGCATTGATGAACAGTGGGAAATGCTAAAAGAATCAATGCAACAAACATCAAAAGAGTTCATACCACCAGTGAGGACAAATTCAAGAAAGAAATGAATGACGGATGACATTTTGTAACTAATGTATACAAGAAGAAGAAATAAAGAAAATAAAGATGAGTATAAGAGATTAAATAAAGAAATTGTAGTAAAATGCAATGAAGCAAAAGAAGCATGGCTAAAAGAGAGATGCAAAGAGATTGAAATGCAACAAAAAGGGAATGCTAAAGCTATATACAAATAAATTGAGGAATTAACAGGAAGAAAAACGCAATCACAAAATGGATGTCTAATATCAAAGGAAGGAGAACTGTTGATTGATCAAGTAAACATAAGGGAACGATGGACAGAATACATTAAAGATCTTTATAATGATGAACGAACGGAAGTAAATATAAAGGATAATGGAGAAGGACCAGAAATACTCAGAGAAGAAATATGAAAGCAGGAAAAGCTCCTGGACTATATAATATAACTGAAGAAGTGATTGAAGCCATGGGTGATTTTGGAATAGAAATAATAATAACAAAAATATTGAATGACATCTACAACAGTGGATATATACCAGACGACATGCTCAAATCAATATTCATAGCCCTACCAAAGAAATCGGGTGCGATTGAATGCGATGATTATCGCACAATAAGCCTTAGGAGTCATATGATTAAGATATTACTAAGAATCATCATGCGAAGAGTGCAAAACAAAATCAGTCCAGAAATTAGCGATGAACAGTGTGGTTTTGTTAGAGATAAAGGAACAAGCAATGCCATTTATATCATAAGATCTTTAGTAGAAAGAGCCATAGAGGTGAAAACAGATCTATACCTATGTTTCATACATTACACATAGGCATTTGGCAAAGTAAAGCACCAAGAAATAATCAAAATTTTAAAAAGCATAAACGTAGACAACAAAGATCTAAGAATAAGAAAGAACATGTACTGGCAACAAACAGCGGCCATAAGAACTGAAAACCAATTGGGAATGTTTCAACAAATAAAACAGGGTGTTAGACAAGGTTGTGTGCTGTCACCAGATTTGTTTAATAATTAATGTGAGATTATTTTAAGATCCATAAGGGACATGCCTGGAATAACAATTGGAGGTCATAATATAAATAATCTAAGGAATGCTGATGATACAGTCTTAATCGCTAAGAGTGAAAATGAGTTACAAGAAATGTTGGACTCAGCCTTAATAGCAAAAAGACAGAGGTAATGGTAACAACAAAGAAAAAGACATCACCTCAGTGCAAAATAAAGACAACTGGAACAATATTAAAACAGGTAAATGAATTTAAATGTTTGGGAACTTTGTTAACCCCAGACGAAAGATGTACAAAAGAGGTGAGATGCCGAATGGCTCAGGTAAAAGCAGCTTTCAAAAAATGAGGAAGATACTATGCAATACATTTTTGACAATAGAAACAAGAAAAAAAGTTCTTAAATGTCTTGTAGAGCCAGTCTTAACATATAGATGCGAATTATTGACAATAGGACAACAGACAAGAAAATCACTGGAGTCTGTAGAAATGTGGATTTACAGAAGAATGTTGAGAGTACCATGGACAGTTAAGAAGAGGAATGAAGATGTTCTGAGAGAGGTTAAAACAAAAAGAGAGCTAATTTCCAATATTAGGAAGAAACAATCATCATTTTTTGGCCATGTAATGAAAAGAGACCAGCTGGAATATATTGTAACAACTGGACAAATTGAGGGACGAAGAGATAGAGGGAAGCAAAGAGAAAAAATAACAGACAGCTTAAGAGAATGGCTTGGCAGAAGGTCAACAACAGAAATGATAAATAGCTGCCGAGATCGAAAGTTGTGGAGTGACATGATCACCTACGCCAGTAGACCCTGTACTTGATGATGATGATGAGTCTCTAGGGACTTCGTCAGAGTTGAAAGCTGGAGAATGCAACAACAACAATAACATCAACAACAACAACAACAAACCGAATGACGCCTTTAGCAGTGGTTCTTGGACGTCCGGGTCATTATTACAAGAGAAATGTTTTTTCTCAAAAATTTCGCGGTTGGCAGTACAACTAGTCGTCGTCTACAGTTGGGGTTCCGTTCTGCATTCAGACTAGACTCCGATGACAGCAAGGGATTCGATTCTCCTGGTCGGTATCTAACGTACCGGTTGTAGCACCTGTCAAACGATGATGCTGAATGATTCCTCTGGGTTCCCACACGAGGAGTTTGCAGACCGGAAGCTGGTTGATCCTACTGACTTTCGCCCGGTGGTCGGGGGAACTGTCGAGTTTCTCATAGCATGAGCGTGAGCTAGCGATGGCTTAACTTGACCACTGCAAATTTGCAACTTTTCTCAGAGTTTGGTTTCAACTAACATCTAATTTTCACTTCTTCACAATCGTTCTTCTAAATTTTTTTTTTTTAATTACATTTTACTCTAAATCAGCATTTAAGATTTATATTTTTGTAGCTGAACCTAGTCGTCACTTTTCTGAATTATCGCTCTCACTTTCACTTCTTGCCTCTTTATTTCACTTAAATTTGTGCACTCCCTAAAAAGCACATTTCTAATCTCTTAAATATCATATCTTAGTGTGTATCTGTGTTAGCCATGTGTATATCTTTGTGCGCATGTTTGTTTTGGTCATATCTTTGTGTGTGCATGTCTGTTTATGTCAAATCTCATATCCTTGTGTGCGCATGGCTATGTTGGTCATATCTCATATCATTGTATGTATGTCTATGTTAGGTATGTGTCATATCTTTGTGTGTGCATGTCTATGTCATTCATATCTCATATCTTTATGTTCATGCTTGTGTTAGTCATGTGTCATATATATTGATGTGTGTCAGTGTTAGTCATGCCTTGTATCGCTGTGTGCATGTCTGTGTTGGTCACATCTCATATCTTTTTGTGTGTATGTGTGCTGGCCATGGTTCATATCTTAATGTATTTCCGAGCTAGCCATATGGACAGGTTCCATATTTAATTAACCTCAATCTAGGACAGGGTCAATATTTAACTAACCTCAGTCTAAGACAGCGTCCATATTTAACTAACCACAATCTATGACAGGGTCCATATTTAACTAACCACAATCTAGAACAAGGGAGCCGCGATAGCTCAGTGGTTAGTGAACTGGACTACAACGGACAAGGGGTAGGGTTCGATCCCAACCGACGGCTTCAGGGTTCACCTAGCCTTAAGTGGGTACCGGATTTTTCTGTGAAAGTAAAGCAGCACTGGCGTAATACCGACCACATTACCCCAAAAATCATGTGCTGAAGGTCTGTAAAATATAGGGACACTAACACCATACTTCCCTACACGCCACTTGGCGTGACGGGCGTACTTTGCTTACAATCTAGAACAGGGTCCATATTTAACTAACCACAATCTAGGACAGGGTCCATATTTAACTAACTTCAATGCATGACACGGTCCATATAAACAAATCTCAATCTAGGACAGGGTCCATATTTAACTAACCTCAATGCATGACAGGGTCCATATTAACTAACCTCAATCTAGGACAGGGTCCATATTTAACTAACCTCAATGCATGACAGGGTCCATATTAACTAAACTCAATCTAGGACAGGGTCCATATTTAACTAACCTCAATGCATGACAGGGTCCAAATTAACTAACCTCAATCTAGGGCAGGGTCCTTATTTAACTAACCGCAGTCTAGGACAGGGTCCATATTTAACTAGCCTCAATTTAGGACAGGGTCCATATTTAACTAATCTCAATGCATGACTGGGTCCATATTTAACTAACCTCAATGCATGAAAGGGTCCATATTAACTAACCTCAATGCATGACTGGGTCCATATTTAACTAACCTCAGTGCATGACTGGGTTCATATTTAACTAACCTCAATGCATGACAGGGTCCATATTTAACTAACCTCAATGCATGACAGGGTCCATATTAACTAACCTCAATGCATGACAGGGTCCATATTTAACTAACCTCAATCTAAGACAGGGTCCAAATAAACATATCTCAATCTAAGACAGGGTCCAAAGTTAACCTACCTCAGTCTAGGACAGGGTCCATATAAATATATCTCAATCTAAGACAGGGTCCAAAGTTAACCTACCTCAGTCTAGGACAGGGTCCATATAAACATATCTCAGTCTAAGATAGGGTCCACATTTAACCTACCTCAGTTTAGGACAGGGTCCATATTTAACTAACCTCATTCTCTAGGTCAGGATCAATATTTAACTAACCTCAATCTAGGACTGGGTCAATATTTAACTAACCTCAATCTAGGACTGGGTCAATATTTAACTATCTTCAATCTAGGACTGGGTCAATATTTAACTAACCTCAAACTAGGACTGGGTCAATATTTAACAAACCTCAATCTAGGATTGGGTCAATATTTAACTAACCTCAAACTAGGACTGGGTCAATATTTAACTAACCTCAATCTAGGACTGGGTCCATATTTAAATAATCTCAATCCATGACATGGTCCATATTTAACTAACCTCAGTCTAGGACAGGGTCCATATTTAACTAACCTCAGTCTAGGACAGGGTCGATATTTAACTAACCTCATTCTATGACATGTCAATTATTTAACTAACCTCAATCTAGGACTGAGTCCATATTTAACTAACCTCAATCCATGACATGCTCCATATTAAACTAACCCCAATCTAGGACAGGGTCCATATTTAACTAACCTCAATCTAGGACAGGGTCCATATTTAACTAACCTCAATACATGACATGGTCCATATTTAACTAACCTCAATCTAGGACTGAGTCCATATTTAACTAACCGCAGTCTAGGAGAGGGTCCATATTTCACTAACCGCAATCTAGGACTGGGTCCATATTTAACTAACCGCAGTCTAGGAGAGGGTCCATATTTAACTAACCTTATTCTAGGATAGAGTGCATATTCAACTAACCTCAATCCATGAAAGGGTCCATATTTAACTAACCTTAACCTAGGACAGGGTATATATTTAACTAACCACAATCTAGGACAGGATCCATATTTAACTAACCTCAATCTAGGACAGGGTCCATATTTAACTAACCTCAATCTAGGACAGGGTCCATATTTAACTAACCTCAATCTAGGGCAGGGTCCATATTTAACTAACCTCAATCTAGGACAGGGTCCATATTTAACTAACCCCAATCTAGGACAGGGTGCATATTTAACTAACCTCAATCTAGGACAGGGTCCATATTTAACTAACCTCAATCTAGGACAGGGTCCATATTTAACTAACCTCAATCTAGGACAGGGTCCATATTTAACTAACCTCAATCTATGACATGGTCCATATTTAACTAACCCCAATCTAGGACAGGGTCCATATTTAACTAACCTCAATCTATGACAGGATCCATATTTAACTAACCTCAATGCATGAACGGGTCCATCTTTAACTAACCTCAGTCTAGAACAGGGTCCATATTTAACTAATTTCAATTTAGATCAGGGTCCATATTTAACTAACCTCATTCTAGGTCAGGATCAATATTTAACTAACCTCAATCTAGGACTGGGTCAATATTTAACTAACCTCAATCTAGGACTGGGTCAATATTTAACTATCCTCAATCTAGGACTGGGTCAATATTTAACTAACCTCAAACTAGGACTGGGTCAATATTTAACAAACCTCAATCTAGGATTGGGTCAATATTTAACTAACCTCAAACTAGGACTGGGTCAATATTTAACTAACCTCAATCTAGGACTGGGTCCATATTTAAATAATCTCAATCCATGACATGGTCCATATTTAACTAACCTCAGTCTAGGACAGGGTCCATATTTAACTAACCTCAGTCTAGGACAGGGTCGATATTTAACTAACCTCATTCTATGACATGTCAATTATTTAACTAACCTCAATCTAGGACTGAGTCTATATTTAACTAACCTCAATCCATGACATGGTCCATATTAAACTAACCCCAATCTAGGACAGGGTCCATATTTAACTAACCTCAATCTAGGACAGGGTCCATATTTAACTAACCTCATTCTAGGTCAGGATCAATATTTAACTAACCTCAATCTAGGACTGGGTCAATATTTAACTAACCTCAATCTAGGACTGGGTCAATATTTAACTATCCTCAATCTAGGACTGGGTCAATATTTAACTAACCTCAAACTAGGACTGGGTCAATATTTAACAAACCTCAATCTAGGATTGGGTCAATATTTAACTAACCTCAAACTAGGACTGGGTCAATATTTAACTATCCTCCATCTAGGACTGGGTCCATATTTAAATAATCTCAATCCATGACATGGTCCATATTTAACTAACCTCAGTCTAGGACAGGGTCCATATTTAATTAACCTCAGTCTATGACAGGGTCGATATTTAACTAACCTCATTCTATGACAGGGCAATTATTTAACTAACCTCAATCTAGGACTGAGTCCATATTTAACTAACCTCAATCCATGACATGGTCCATATTAAACTAACCCCAATCTAGGACAGGGTCCATATTTAACTATCCTCAATCTAGGACAGGGTCCATATTTAACTAACCTCAATACATGACATGGTCCATATTTAACTAACCTCAATCTAGGACTGAGTCCATATTTAACTAACCGCAGTCTAGGACAGGGTCCATATTTAACTAACCGCAATCTAGGACTGGGTCCATGTTTAACTAACCGCAGTCTAGGAGAGGGTCCATATTTAACTAACCTTATTCTAGGACAGGGTATATATTTAACTAACCACAATCTAGGACAGGATCCATATTTAACTAAACTCAATCTAGGACAGGGTCAATATTTAAATAACCTCAATCTAGGACAGGGTCCATACTTAACTAACCTTAATATAGGAAGGGGTCCATATTTAACTAACCTCAATCTAGGACAAGGTCCATATTTAACTAACCACAATCTAGGACAGGGTCCATATTTAACTAACCTCAGTCTAGGACAGGGTCCATATTTAACTAACCTCATTCTGTGACAGGGCTATTATTTAACTAACCTCAATCTAGGACAGGGTCCATATTTAACTAACCTCAATCTAGGACAGGGTCCATATTTAACTAACCTCAATCTAGGGCAGCGTCCATATTTAACTAACCTCAATCTAGGACAGGGTCCATATTTAACTAACCCCAATCTAGGACAGGGTGCATATTTAACTAACCTCAATCTAGGACAGGGTCCATATTTAACTAACCTCAATCTAGGACAGGATCCATATTTAACTAACCTCAATCTAGGACAGGGTCCATATTTAACTAACCTCAATCTATGACATGGTCCATATTTAACTAACCCCAATCTAGGACAGGGTCCATATTTAACTAACCTCAATCTATGACAGGGTCCATATTTAACTAACCTCAATGCATGAACGGGTCCATCTTTAACTAACCTCAGTCTAGGACAGGGTCCATATTTAACTAATTTCAATTTAGATCAGGGTCCATATTTAACTAATTTTAATCTAGGACAGTGTCCATATTTGACTAATTTCAATGTAGGACATGGTTTTTGATGTATTATAAAGTGGAACAATATGAAAAATTTCGTAAATATGGACAATTTGAGCAATATGAACAATTTGGAAAATATGGACAATTTGAGCAATATGAACAATTTGAACAATTTGAAAAACATGAACAATATGGACAATTTGAGCAATATGAACAATTTGAAAAACATGAACAATATGGACAATTTGAGCAATATGAACAATTTGGACAACTTGAACAATATGAACACTTTTAGCAATATGATCAATATGGACAATATGGAAAATCTGAGCAATACGAATAATTTTGACAATTTGAACAATATGAACAATTTGACGAATACGACCAATTCGAACAATATGAACAATTTGGACAATATGGGCAATTTGAAGAATAAGAACAATTTGAACAATATGAACAATTTGGACAACGTAAACAATATGAACAATATGAACAATTTGAGCAAAATGAACAATTTGAACAATTCTGACAATATGAGCAAAATAAATAATTTGGACAATTTGGACAATATGAACAATTTGAAAAATATGAACAATTTGGACAATATGGACAATTTGAAAAAAAAGAACAATTTGAACAATATGAACAATATGGACAACATGAACAATTTGAGAAAATGAACAATTTGGACAATATGAACAATTTGAACAATATGATCAATTTGGACAATATGGACAATTTGAAGAATAAGAACAATTTAGACAATATGAACAATTTGGACAATATGAACCATTTGAAGAATAAGAACAATTTGAACAATTTGTACAATTTGGACAACGTGAACAATATGAACAATTTGAGGAATATGAACATTTTGGACTATTTGAACAATTTGGACAATATGAAACATTTAATATTATGAACAATTTGAGCAGTATGAACATTTCGGACAATGTGGACAGTTTGAGCAATATGAACAATTTAAACAATATGAACAATTTGGACAATATGGACAATTTGAAAAATAAGAACAATTTGAAAAATATGAACAATTTGGACAATATGAACAATTTGAAGAATAAGAACAATTTGAACAAAATGAGCAATTTGGACAACGTGAACAATATGAACAATTTGAGGAATATGAACATTTTGGACTATTTGAACAATTTGGACACTATGAACAATTTGAACAATATGAACAATTTGAGCAATATGAACAATATGGACAATATGAACAATCTGGGCAATATGAACAATTGGAGCAATATGAACAATTGTTACAATTTTGACAATTTGAACAATTTGAGCTATATGAACAATTTGGACAATATGAACAATTTGAAAAATATGAACAATTTGGATAATGTGGACAATTTGTACAATATGAACAATTTGAACAATATGAACAATTTAGATAATATGAACAATTTGGACAATATGGACAAATTGAACAATATGAACAATTTGGACAATATGAACAATTGAACAATATGAACAATTTGGACAATATGGACAATTTGAACAATATGAACAATTTGAACAATATGTACAATTTGGACAATGTGGACAATTTGAGCAATATGAACAATTTGGACAATTTGAACAGTATGAACAATTTGAACTATATGAACAATTTAAATAATATGACAATTTGGACAATATGAACAATATGAACATTCAGAACAATATGGACAATTTGGAGAAATTGAACAATTTGAACAAAACAAACAATATGGATAATTTGTGCAATATTGAAAATTTGGACAACTTGAACAATATGAACAATACGAACAATATGGACAATTTGAGCAATATTGAAAATTTGGACAACTTAAACAATATAAACTATATGGACAATATGGACAAGTTGAACAATATGAACAATGTGGATATTTTGAACAATATGAACAATATGGACTATTTGAACAATTTGAAAAATTTGAACAGTTGAACAGTTTGAAAAATTTGAACAGTTTGAACAATTTGAACAATATGAACAGTTTGATCAATTTTAACAATTTGAACGGTTTAAACAATTTGAACAATATGAACAGTTTGATCAATTTGAACAATTTGAACAGTTTGAACAATTTGAACAATATGAACAGTTTGATCAATTTGAACAATTTGAACAGTTTGAACAATTTGAACAATATGAACAGTTTGAACAGTTTGAACAATTTGAACAGTTTGAACAATTTGAACAGTTTCAACAATTTGAACAATTTGAACAGTTTGAAAAGTTTGAACAGTTTGAACAAATTGAACAGTTTGAACAGTTTGAACAATTTGAACAATTTGAACAGTTTGATCCATTTGAACAATTTGAACAGATTGAACAATTTGAACAATTTGAACTGCTTGAACAATTTGAACAATTTGAACAATATGAACAGTTTGAACAATTTGAAAAATTGGAACAATTTGAACAATATGAACAGTTTGATCAATTTGAACAATTGGAACAATTTCAACAATATGAACAGTTTGATCAATTGGAACAATTGGAACAATTTCAACAATATGAACAGTTTGAACAATTTGAACAATTGGAACAATTTGTACAATATGAACAGGTTGATCAATTGGAACAATTTGTACAATATGAACAGGTTGATCAATTTGAACAATTTGAACAATATGAACAGTTTGATCAATTGGAACAATTTCAACAACATGAACAGCTTGAACAATTTGAACAGTTTGAACAATTTGAACAGTTTCAACAATTTGAACAATTTGAACAGTTTGAAAGGTTTGAAAAGTTTGAACAGTTTGAACAATTTGAACAGTTTGAACAGTTTGAACAATTTGAACAATTTGAACAGTTTGATCCGTTTGAACAATTTGAACAGATTGAACAATTTGAACAATTTGAACTGCTTGAACAATTTGAACAATTTGAACAATATGAACAGTTTGAACAATTTGAAAAATTGGAACAATTTGAACAATATGAACAGTTTGATCAATTTGAACAATTGGAACAATTTCAACAATATGAACAGTTTGATCAATTGGAACAATTGAAACAATTTTAACAATATGAACAGTTTGAACAATTTGAACAATTGGAACAATTTGTACAATATGAACAGGTTGATCAATTGGAACAATTTGTACAATATGAACAGGTTGATCAATTTGACAATTTGAACAATATGAACAGTTGGATCAATTGGAACAATTTCAACAACATGAAGAGCTTGAACAATTTGAACAGTTAGAACAATTTGTACAATATGAACAGGTTGATCAATTTGAACAATTTGAACAATATGAACAGATTGAACAATTTGTACAATATGAACAATATGAACAATATGAATAATATGAACAATTTGAACAATTTGAACAATATGAACAGTTTGAACAATTTGAACAATTTGAACAATATGAACAGTTTGAACAATATGAACAGTTTGAACAGTTTGAACAATTTGAACAGTTTGAAGTTTGAACAATTTGAACAATTTGAACAGTTTGAACAATTTGAACAGTTTGAAGTTTGAACAATTTGAACAGTTTGAACTATTTGAACAATTTGAAGTTTGAACAATTTGAACAATTTGAACAATATGAACAGTTTGAACAATTTGAACAATTTGTACAATATGAACAGTTTGATCAATTTGAACAATATGAACAGTTTGAACTATTTGAACAATTTGAACAATTTGAACAATTTGAAGTTTGAACAGTTTGAACAGTTTGAACAATTCTAACAGTTTTAACAGTTTGAAGAGATTGAACAATTTGAACAGTTTGAACAATTTGAACAATTTGAACAGTTTGAACAGTTTGAACAATTTGAACAATTTGAACAATTTGAACAGTTTGACAAATTTGACAATTTGATCAATTTGAACAGTTTGAACAATTTGAATAATTTGAACAATGTGAACAATTTGAACAGTTTGAACAATTTTAACAATTTTAACAATTTGAACAGTTTGAACAATTTGAACAACTTGAACAATTTGAACAATTTGAACAGTTTGAATAATTTGAACAATTTGAACAATTTGAACAATATTGGCAGTTTGAACAAGGTAAATAATTTGAACCCTATGATCATTATGGACAATTTGAACAATATGAACATTTTGAACAATATGAACAATCTGAGAGATGTACCTTGAACGTGGTAACGTCCATACCCAAGATTTGAGTATAAAAATCTACGCTCCTGTTTATGTCTTTAACAGTGAGTACGAGATGGTCTAGACTTGCGATTTTGAAAACTGAACTTGACATTATCGGCCTTTGTTGTTGCTCAGTCGTATCAGGTACTGAGGTGCTTGTTGATGCATCATAAACTTTCTGAAAAAGCAAACATTTTAATGTATATTTTTGTTTAGGAAGACTTATATATTATGAACAAACAAATGAAAAGACGATTAGAGGCCACAGAGATGGGATTTCTCAGAAGAATATTGAAAGTTCCCTGGACAGATAAAAAGACCAATGAGGAAGTTCTCAAAGTGGCCAACACAAAAATGGATCTCGTAAAAAAAAATCGGAAAGAAACAATCAACATTTTTTGGGCACATGATGAGAAGAGGAAAGTTGGAATACTAGGTTACAACTGGCAAAATAAAAGGAAAGAGAGATCGTGGACAACAAAGAGAGAAAATACTAGATAGCTTGGTGTCAAGGCATGGAAAACAATCAACAACAGAACTGATACGATATACTGTAGATAGAAGATTGTGGAGAGACATGATCGCCTACGCCATCCAGTATGGCACATGATGATGATGATATATTTGAACATTTGCAACAAGGTAAAAATTAGAAGTGTTTTTTATACAATTAAAAGGGAATTAGAAGCAAATATCGTGAACTTCATTGGATTTGAAAGAAATTGTAAAAATGATCTTATTTGTAAACAACACATGGCTATGGTTAGTGGAAGGCCACGGTATCACTGCAAACGGATAAAAATCGTTTTCATTGTTCTTTTTCATTATCCAATGTATCTTAAGGATTTTTCTGTAGCATTTTGATTTGATCAATTTGAACAGTTTGAATAATTTGAACAATTTGAACAGTTTGAACAATATGAACAATTGTTCAAATTTCAATTGTCATTTCAAACATTCAAATAAATTTGAAATTATTGTCCATATTGTACAAATTATTGCTGTGTTGCTATTGCTAATCGTATTTTGATATCTTTCTGGCAATCTCCATTGTTTTTTACTACAGTTGACAAAAATGATTTGAACAAGAGCAGCAGGATTCGGCTCCCTCAATGAGATAGAGCTGCTTGCACAGAACAGAGACAGATGGCGAGATTTGATAAAATATCTTTAAAAGAAAACTGCTAGAACAAAAATTCAGATAGGAGAAGGTGTATTTTGGTCTACGCCCTATGGGCCGGCTACGACTCGAAAGGTCAATAAATAAATAGATAGATTTTGATTTGACTGAGTTAATATTCTCCCTTGCTGTTTGTGAGATTGTCCATGATTCATAACTAAATGTTGCAATCAGGGAGATGCATGTCCATAGTAATGTTAATGTTACTGCCGTGCCGGTATTGTGTCACATTTTCTTGGCGTTTAATTGCTGTGTTGCCATTGCTAATCTTCTTTTAATCTCTTTCTGGCAGGTCTCCATTGTTAGTTACTACAGATCCCAGATACTCATAGTTTGTTACAATCTCAAGTTCATCACTGTTGATGATGATTTTGATTTGGCTTTTTGTTTTATCAGTGGATATTTTCTTTGTTTTGTGTATGTTTAGATAGAGGTCTTACTCTTCACTGTGTTTTTGAACACAACATTTGTCTCCTTTTATCCTTCTGCACTGTCTGAGGGGAGGTCTGTGCCATAAGCGTATCTGAATTCAGGAATTATCTTGCCGTACTTTAGATTACCTACCCTTTATAAATAACTCTGGTTTGCTAACCGTCATTTTGTATTTTAAATGGTTGTGCCCCTTGCACTATTTCCGCGTTTAAACTCGTTTACTACAATGTCAACAGTAAAATAATGAACATTTACTGCTGATCATGAGAGACAATAGACAAATACAAATTTACAAATTAAAATGGGAACAGGGTCCTGGTGGTCTACAGGTAAGACATAAGCCTTAGGACATGAGCGTATCGGGTTCGATGGAAATGACAAAATACCGAATTCGTAGTTTCTTTGTGGCTTTTACCCTCCATTGTTCTCTGCGTGGCGAGATTCGATGTTTAACCTTAGATAACGGCAACAATCAGGAGGTCTAGCTTCCATGATGCGCACGCTGAAGCATCCTTGACAGTTGGAAATCGAAAATAGTTGACCTCATTTCTCGGACGGATACAATTTATAGGGGAAAAACAAGCAAAACAAAACAAAGAAATCTACACCAAAAAAAAACCTCAAAACTCTCGACATCGGTCGGAAATCGGATCTCACCACCAAGAGACCTGGCGAGGGTAGAGCCACGAAGACACCACGGATTTTTTTTTTTTTTAGGGGGGGGGGGGGTGCGTGTGGGGGGGGGGGGAGATTTTCCACCGTCTTTGGTTTGAACCCGGAATCTTCTTGTCCAGAGGCCGACATCTTACATCTAGACCACCCAACCCCCTAATAAATATCTTTAGATTTTCTTTAGTTTTCATGACATGTTTTTGTTCTTATCTGGAGTAATGAATTTGTGTCTTGCAACTTCTTATCCAATAACTTCAGCTCGCACTAAACCGGGAATGTTTGCATTAAGCCTTTTATTAAAAAAAAAAAAAAAAAACTTTACTCAAGGCAGAAGTTATTTGTAGTCAGGTCTGCATCTCAAGGGGAAGCATTCACTTCATACTAAAGTGACTTTGGTGCTAAGATTTATATCTAGCGCTCCTTCTTGGCTCAAGAGGTAAGACAACACTGTTGAAAATCTGTCGGGACTATTCATGACTGTATATGTCAGGAGGATCAGTGAACTTAAGGTGAGCAAAATCCTACACCACCTTCCTGTTGTGAGAACGCACTAACAAATCAAGTAGTAAAAGACGAGGAAGTTCAGTTCGGTACCCATAAATATAATGTTGAAGTCGATGTGTTGGGCTAAAAATAGCAAATATCACAGCTGCTTGTAAAACTATGACACAGCGCAACAAACGTCTTATTTAGGACGGACATTTTTGCGTTCGCCAGCTTTCACCTCTGGCAAAATCCCTAGAGATTATGAATTGAATTTTGCGTGTTAATCCGTTCTTGTCTGGGAGCCATGCACAGGGGTCCCTCGCCGCACAGGCAGATAACTCCATCTTGTGAGGTGCTCATATTCTTTTCAGCCGGGCCTCACTGCTGAGACCAGGGGTGGTTGCCGCAGAGAGAAATCATAAATAAAATCTCAACTAGTGCAGCCGGGATTTGAACTCACAACCTCTCTATCTTGAGACCTGCGTCTTGCCTCGAGACCAACCGATCCCCTAGACAGATATGATAACGACTTACAATCTTCGATGTAACGAAGGTAAAGACAAGGAACCCGATTGTATACAAATTGTCTGTCATTACTATCAATCACCTCACTTGTGGACAGATTGTTTGTCATTACTATCAATCTACTCCCTTGTGGACAGATTGTTTGTCATTACTATCAATCTCCTCCCATGTATACAGATTGTCTGTCATTACTATCAATCACCTCACTTGTGGACAGATTGTTTGTCATTACTATCAATCTCCTCTATTGTGGACAGATTGTTTGTCATTACTATCAATCTCCTCCATTGTGGACAGATTGTTTGTCATTACTATCAATCACCTCACTTGAGAACAGATTGTTTGTCATTACTATCAATCTCCTCCATTGTGGACAGATTGTTTGTCATTACTATCAATCTCCTCCATTGTGGACAGATTGTTTGTCATTACTATCGATCTCCTCCCGCGTGGACAGAGGAAGATACTATGCAATTCATTTTTGACAACAGAAACAAGAAAAAGAGTTCTAAATGTTATGTGGAGCCAATCTTAACATATGGATGTAAATCATGGACAATAGGACAACAGACAAGAAAATCAATGGAGTCTGTAGAAATGTGGTTTTACAGAAGAATGTTGAGAATGCGATGGACAGCTAAGAAGAGTAATGAAAACGTTCTGAAAGAGGTCAAAACAAAAAGAGAGCTAATTTCCAATATTAGGAAGAAACAATCACCATTTTTTAGACCATGTAATGAGAATAGAACAGCTGGAATATATTGTAACAACTGGGAAAACTGAGGGACGAAGAGATAGAGGCAAGCAAAGAGAAAAGATACCAGACAGCTTAAGAGAATGTCTTTGGCAGAAGGTCAGCAACAGAAATGATAAATAACTGTCGTGATCGAAAGTTGTGGAGAGACTTGATCACCTATGCCAGCAGGCATGGCACTTGATGATGATGATGATGAAGAAAAAACACTACACGCCCAATGCGACCTCTAGCCGTGCTCGAAGGATCAAGATCCATATAAACACATTTGGCCCAGATTAAAGTGGACTGTAGAAACCAAGTACATAAATAACAGGAAAAATAAAAAAAAATTTAAAAAATAGTTGTAAGAAGCTTTACGTGATAAGTGGACGACACAGACTAAACAATGTTTCGGCCCAATAGGCCTTCATCAGGAACAAACAAAAAAGAAACACACACAAAACTAATAACGAAACAATCAAAACAAAAACAATCGAAATGTGTTAAAGAAAACCAAATTATCTATCCTGTCAAAACAAAAGGAAATAGCAACCAAGTGCGGCTGTCGTGAACGTAGAGAAACGTGCAGAAATGTGCGCAAATGCACACAGAACCAGAGGAGTTCACACAGGGGTCAACTACATAACTACATAAATAACATTTTCACAATAGACAGAAAATCACGGACGGATATGTAATTAAACATCATACTGATGCAATTTTTTATTGCAAGATTTGATGCAGTATTTGATGCCTTATGCCCTCCTTTTAGAAGCACCATTTGATGGCCAAATTTGACACCCATATTTGATAGTCAGTTTAGTACTTCGCTATTTAAATCAGGATGTGACTATTTCCGTTTGCGTATCAGAACAGCTGATTTGAAGCCGGACTAATTTGAATTATTCTTCGATGCAGTTACGGCTCCAATTTGAAGCGGTACTTTCTCTTATAACCAGATCCTTGTAGCAGAAGACAAGAAGTCTTGTCTTGACGAAGCGCTATACAATCATCTGTTTCCACAGATTTCTTTGCATGATCATACATACATTACCGGATACTTGAACCACCAATGTACCTTGAGCATTTGACCCTTATGGTCTCTGCTCCTTTCACGACCACTGGCACGCTCCAGCTTGCGACCCTTGTAATTACACTTGGCCTGGTGTGACTGTGTGGAACACCAGGGGTCAATTAAAATGCTTGTATTCCTTACGTGCTTTCTTGGGACCCTGACCAATACAGTGTCCTGACCTTTTGGGAACTCGAAGCGCCACTGTTCCACGGTCAAAATCTCTCCTCTTGCTCTACTGATAAATCAAGAACACGTTCAGTGCAGATTACACGCTCTCGATTTCGTCAGAGAGTGAATGCGAATATCATCAGCGATAGCTCTCACCATGACAGCTACATCTCACATGTCTTTGACGATTTATGGTTTCAACAATCAACAAAAGATCAATCAACTAACTATCAACTGTTTATTAATTTGAATAACACTTCATATTAATATTTACATCGATAGGGAAACATTTCCGGCAACACGAGCTATTCACAAAGAACCTGTCACACCGATCTACTACTCTCTGTCCATCCTTGGCTAAGCTGTTCCTTCACGAAACTCCAACTGCCCACGTCTAACTGTTCCCTTCTAGCTGTCCACCTACTCACTGCCGCTAAACTAACTTCCAACTGTCAACTGTTTATTAATTTGAATAACACTTCATATTAATAATTACATCCATAGAGAAACATTTCTGGCAGCATGAGCTATCCACAAACAATGTGTCACACTGATCACTGATCAACTACTCTCTGTCTATCCTTTGCCCAGCTGTTCCTTCACGAAACTCCTACTGCTCACGTCTAACTGTTCCCTACTAACTGTCCACCTCTAACTGCTCCTAAACTAACCTCCAACTGTCCTTTTTTTGTTACGTCACTCTCCTGTCTACCCCCCCCCCCCCCCCCCCCCGTTCCATTTGGTGCACCGTTTCTTCCGATTCTCTCTCAATCTCTTTTGCTCGCTGCGCAACTATATTTCATTCTGACTTCTGCAACTATTTGTTCCACTGTTATACTACACATCCTCCTCTATGCTCCCTGCTACCTCACTGCTTCAATATCGGTAATTTATAGTAAAAAAAACTGATGTAATGGTCACATCGAAGAAACAGTCATCATCATCATGAGAATAAAAAATAAACAGGATAAATCTGAAATAAGTGCAACGCCAGTAGTATACAAGGGTCCATCTGTTCCGTGTTTAGGCGTAAATTAACAAAGATATATAGCAGGCGCATTTCGCGCCAAATGTACACGAGAGACAAGGGGAGTTAATCGGTCGTGCGGCGGCGTGACACCTCGTGCGGCGGGCGGTGTGACCCCTCGTGCGGTGGGCGGTGTGACCCCTCGGCGCTCCGGCGGTCGGCGTGGTGACGCGGGGAGGATCGCGTGTCGGCGGTGTGACCCCTCGGGGATTATCTCGAGTGGTTCGGACAGCGGCTATCGTCGTGGCGCTATCGGATCGGGGATTATCTCGGTTCGGTGACGCTATCGCGCCAGGTAGACGTTAGAAAATATTTATAGCTATGTAGTTGGGTGTCTGCTTAGCGTTGTACCATAAATGAAGCATAAGGGTGAAACAGTTAGAGATTACAGGTTAGTCTAAGCTGGTAGTGTAATATGTTCCTCGGTGTTAGTGGTTCGCTATCTCTCTCTCTCTCTCTCTCTCTCGCTATCTCCCTCTCCCTCTCCATCGCTGTCGCTTTCGCTCTCGATCATTCTATCTCGTTCTCTCTCCCTCTCCATCTCTCTCCCTCGCTATCTCTCTCTTTCACTAGACTTCTCTCTCACTCCTAGACGTCTCTCCTACCATGCCAGCTTTCATCCTCTCTCTCTCTCTCTCCTAACATTCCACCCTCCATCGTACATTTAGCTTCCGTCATAGACTTC
The DNA here is from genome assembly GCA_032433765.1 of Megaustenia siamemsis. Taxonomy (NCBI): domain Eukaryota; kingdom Metazoa; phylum Mollusca; class Gastropoda; order Stylommatophora; family Ariophantidae; genus Megaustenia; species Megaustenia siamemsis. The sequence continues at coordinate 83,046,823 of JAVIAB010000139.1, forward strand.
CCTCCATTGTAACACTTACTCATTCTCTCCATTTAAACCCATTAGCTCTACTTAGCTCCCCTAAATTTCTCTCTCTCTCTCTCTCTACTATTCCAGCCTAGATTTCCCTCCATTGAAACACTTACTCAATCTCTCCATTTATCCCTATCATCTCGCCTTCCTTCTCTCCCTCTCTCTCTTTCTCCCCTATCCTCTCTTAGACTTCTAACCTATCAGTCCACCCTCCGCCTCTCCCTTTATCTCCCCCGCCCTCCCTCATATTTTTAGCGTCCCTCCTATTGTAACACTTGATTATTCTCGCCATTTATACCTAGCATCTCGACTTCTTTCTCATATGCTTCTCTCTCTCGCTCTCTCTCTTCTAACCCTACTAGACTTCTCTCCTACCATTCTACCTTTCTTCCTCTCTCTCTCTCTCTCTCTCTCTTTACATCTCCTAGCGTTCCGCCTTCATTCGTATTTTTACCTTACTGCCAGTGTAACACATTAATAACATTGAATATCAATTACAAAAAGACTTGCAATATCTACTTTTTAAAGAACCAATAAGATAAACATATGAAAAAACGAAGGAATAATACACTCGACAAGGCTTAACCTACGTACTTTATACACATCACCATTAATACAACCGAAATTCCTTTAATGATAACCTACCACATCGTTATGAGATAAGAGAAAAACAGAAAAAAATCAACTTACACCGTAAAATATACCACTACAACACAGACCGCTAGACAGAACAGTACTATGAAAATAAACTCCCGTGAATCAATCGCGCTTATAACACGAAGTCTCACATCCGACTAGTTTAAATATAATCTGGTAAATAAAAGTTGGACGACACTATTCCACCCTCGACTAACATCTAGGTTAACCAATCAGAGAAGAGTATTTCTATCGGACACCCATCAACGAAATGACTGACCTTTGGATTAACCAACCAGAGAAGAGGATTTCTATCGGACACCCACCAACGAAATGACTGACCTCTGGATTAACTAATCAGAGAAAAAGATTACTGTTATCGTGATAACTGACCTCATTTTCAACTTGGAGTGCTGTCGAGTCTGACGCGTGGGTTACTTTAAATCGAGTCGGCCCCTGATACAATCCACCTAGCGGGATAATGGTGGGAGGAAATAATACAAGTGACGGGTTACTTGAACGCGTTTTGACCCCTGATGCAATACCAGGAGTTCCATGACAGTCATAAATTGTTAGACACAACGAGCAGGAAGTTATATTCAAGGTCCAAAAAATTAGACCAAATCACAAACATTTTACCACCATAACACACAAATTTAGGCTCATATTCAAAAAGTCGATCTTAAAACTCTACAAATCTACTCATCATGTGCCACCCTCAACAACATCATCAACCCTTCATGGCCTATCATCATCATCCCTTCATGTCCTATCATCATCACGCCACACAAAGTATCAAACCGATTATTAGTGACACATCATCATCATGTGCCACCCTCAACACCATCATCATCCCTTAGGTCCTATCATCAAGCCACACAAAGTATCAACCAGCTAAATCTCTCTCTCTCTCTCTCTCTCTCTCTCTCTCTCTGTCTCTCTCACATTCATGGTAAACCAAAACAAAATAGGCTCATACTCAAAAAGTCGACCTCAAAACCATAAAAATCTACTCACATAGTCATACTAGTTATACACAACGAGCAGGAAGTTATATTCAAGGTCCAAAATGTTGGACCAAATCACTATTTGGAGGTGTCTATTGGTGCATTGTGCCAAACTGGTGCGCGTGTCAAACTTGTGCATGTTTTTGCACTGTGCAAATCTCGTGCGGTTTTGGTGTAACTTTTAGATGAGTGTGGGAGTAGATTTTTATGGTTTTGAGGTCGACTTTTTGAGTATGTGCCTAAATTTTTGTGATCTCAGAGATGAAATGTGTTAGACGAATGACAGGAAACAGTCTGAGATATAAGCTCAGAAATGAAGAACTGAGAAGAAAGCTAGGAATAGCCCCCATCATAGAATATATAAGGAAACAACAGATAAAATAGTTTGGCTAGGTGACAGGGCAGACAGATCAAAAACACAATGAGCCTTCAGCAAAATGTTGTGAGAACACCAGACCCAACTGTCGACCACGAAAAAGGATGGGTCGATGTACATTTAGAAGCGCTAGGAAACATACCAGCAGCAGAGGCGAACAGAAGAGCAAGAGACCGCAAATTATATCTCTCCTCGACGCTAAAAGGTAGATGAGGAAAGAAAAAGAAGAAAAGGTGGTTTTTTGGTATGTCTAAAATAAAGTTTTAGGTAAGCCTACGTGCTAAATTTACGATTTTCATCGAATTCAGCCATACAAAATTATAAGGGGGGGTGGGGGGGGGGGTAACGATTTCAAAAGTGATTTTTAAGTAAATTTTTGGTATGGGGATGTCTAAAATAAAGTTTTTTTGGGGTTTGAATATAACTATCTGCTCGTTGTGTCTAACTAGTATGAGTATGGGAGTAGATTTTTATGGTTTTGAGGTCGACTTTTTAAATATGAGTCTATATATATTTTGTTCTGTGGGTAAATTGTTAGTGATTTGGTCAAACTTTTTGGACCTAGAATATAACTTTCTACTCGTTGTGTCTAACTATTACGACTATGTGAGTAGATTTTTATGGTTTTGAGGTCGACTTTTTGAGTATGAGCCTAAATTTTTGTGTTCTGGGGGTAAAATGTTTGCGATTTGGCCTAACTATTTGGGACATTGGATGTAACTATCTGTTCGACGTGTCTAACTAGTATGAGTATGGGAGTAGATTTGTAGGGTTTTGAGATCGACATTTTGCTTATGAGCCTACATTTTTGTGTTCTGGTACGAAATGTTTGCAATTTGACCTAACTATTTGGGACTTTGGATGTAACTATCTGTTCGATGTTTCTAACTAGTCTGAGTATGGGCGTAGATTTTTAGGGTGTTTTATGTCGCTGGGGATAAAATGTTTGTGATTTTGTCTAATTTTTTTGGACCTTGAATATAATTTCCTGCTCCTTGTATCTAACTATTATGACTATATGAGTAGCTTTTTTTAGTGTTTTTCGGTCGACTTTTTGTGTTCTGGTGATAAAATGTTTGCGATTTGGCCAAACTTTTTTGGCTTTAGAAATAACGATCGGTTAGATGTGTCTAACAATTATGACTATGTGAGTAGATTTTTATGGTTTTGATGTCGACTTTTTTAATATGAGCCTACATTTGTGTGTTCTGGGAGTAAAATGCTTGCGATTTGGTCTGACTTTTTTGACATTGGCTATAACTATCTGTTCGATGTGTCTAACTAGTATGAGTATGGGAGTAGATTTGTAGAGTTTTAAGATCGACTTTTTGAATATGAGCCTAAATGTGTGTGTTATGGTGGTAAAATCTTAGTGATTTGGTCCAACATTTTGGACCTTGAATATAACTTCCTGCTCGTTGTGTCTAACTAGTATGAGTATGGGAGTAGATTTGTAGAGTTTTAAGCTCGACTTTTTGAATTTGAGCCTAATTTTGTGTGTTTATGGTGGTAAAATCTTAGTGAAAATAAACTCCAGTGAATCAATCGCGCTTATAACACGAAGTCTCACATCCGACTAGTTTAAATATAATCTGGTAAATAAAAGTTGGACGACACTATTCCACCCTCGACTAACATCTAGGTTAACCAATCAGAGAAGAGTATTTCTATCGGACACCCATCAACGAAATGACTGACCTTTGGATTAACCAACCAGAGAAGAGGATTTCTATCGGACACCCACCAACGAAATGACTGATCTCTGGATTAACTAATCAGAGAAAAAGATTACTGTTATCGTGATAACTGACCTCATTTTCAACTTGGAGTGCTGTCGAGTCTGACGCGTGGGTTACTTTAAATCGAGTCGGCCCCTGATACAATCCACCTAGCGGGTTAATGGTGGGAGGAAATAATACAAGTGACGGGTTACTTGAACGCGTTTTGACCCCTGATGCAATACCAGGAGTTCCATGACAGTCATAAATAGTTAGACACAACGAGCAGGAAGTTATATTCAAAGTCCAAAAAATTAGACCAAATCACAAACATTTTACCACCATAACACACAAATTTAGGTTCATATTCAAAAAGTCGATCTTAAAACTCTACAAATCTACTCATCATGTGCCACCCTCAACAACTTCATCAACCCTTCATGGCCTATCATCATCATCCCTTCATGTCCTATCATCATCACGCCACACAAAGTATCAAACCGATTATTAGTGACACATCATCATCATGTGCCACCCTCAACACCATCATCATCCCTTCATGTCCTATCATCAAGCCACACAAAGTATCAACCAGCTAAATTCTCTCTCTCTCTCTCTCTCTCTGTCTCTCTCACATTCATGGTAAACCAAAACAAAATAGGCTCATACTCAAAAAGTCGACCTCAAAACCATAAAAATCTACTCACATAGTCATACTAGTTATACACAACGAGCAGGAAGTTATATGCAAGGTCCAAAATGTTGGACCAAATCACTATTTGGAGGTGTCTATTGGTGCATTGTGCCAAACTGGTGCGCGTGTCAAACTTGTGCATGTTTTTGCACTGTGCAAATCTCGTGCGGTTTTGGTGTAACTTTTAGATGAGAGTGAGAGTAGATTTTTATGGTTTTGAGGTCGACTTTTTGAGTATGTGCCTAAATTTTTGTGATCTCAGAGATGAAATGTGTTAGACGAATGACAGGAAACAGTCTGAGATATAAGCTCAGAAATGAAGAACTGAGAAGAAAGCTAGGAATAGCCCCCATCATAGAATATATAAGGAAACAACAGATAAAATAGTTTGGCTAGGTGACAGGGCAGACAGATCAAAAACACAACGAGCCTTCAGCAAAATGTTGTGAGAACACCAGACCCAACTGTCGACCACGAAAAAGGATGGGTCGATGTACATTTAGAAGCGCTAGGAAACATACCAGCAGCAGAGGCGAACAGAAGAGCAAGAGACCGCAAATTATATCTCTCCTCGACGCTAAAAGGTAGATGAGGAAAGAAAAAGAAGAAAAGGTGGTTTTTTGGTATGGGGATGTCTAAAATAAAGTTTTAGGTAAGCCTACGTGCTAAATTTACGATTTTCATCGAATTCAGCCATACAAAATTATAAGGGGGTGGGGGGGGGGGGGGGGGGGGGGTAACAATTTCAAAAGTGATTTTTAAGTAAATTTTTGGTATGGAGATGTCTAAAATAAAGTTTTTTTGGAGTTTGAATATAACTATCTGCTCGTTGTGTCTAACTAGTATGAGTATGGGAGTAGATTTTTATGGTTTTGAGGTCGACTTTTTAAATATGAGTCTATATTTATTTTGTTCTGTGGGTAAATTGTTAGTGATTTGGTCAAACTTTTTGGACCTAGAATATAACTTTCTACTCGTTGTGTCTAACTATTACGACTATGTGAGTAGATTTTTATGGTTTTGAGGTCGACTTTTTGAGTATGAGCCTAAATTTTTGTGTTCTGGGGGTAAAATGTTTGCGATTTGGCCTAACTATTTGGGACATTGGATGTAACTATCTGTTCGACGTGTCTAACTAGTATGAGTATGGGAGTAGATTTGTAGGGTTTTGAGATCGACATTTTGCTTATGAGCCTACATTTTTGTGTTCTGGTACGAAATGTTTGCAATTTGACCTAACTATTTGGGACTTTGGATGTAACTATCTGTTCGATGTTTCTAACTAGTCTGAGTATGGGCGTAGATTTTTAGGGTGTTTTATGTCGCTGGGGATAAAATGTTTGTGATTTTGTCTAATTTTTTGGACCTTGAATATAATTTCCTGCTCCTTGTATCTAACTATTATGACTATATGAGTAGCTTTTTTAGTATTTTTCGGTCGACTTTTTGTGTTCTGGTGATAAAATGTTTGCGATTTGGCCAAACTTTTTGGCTTTAGAAATAACGATCGGTTAGATGTGTCTAACAATTATGACTATGTGAGTAGATTTTTATGGTTTTGATGTCGACTTTTTTAATATGAGCCTACATTTGTGTGTTCTGGGAGTGAAATGCTTGCGATTTGGTCTGACTTTTTTGACATTGGCTATAACTATCTGTTCGATGTGTCTAACTAGTATGAGTACGGAAGTAGATTTGTAGAGTTTTAAGCTCGACTTTTTGAATTTGAGCCTGATTTTGTGTGTTTATGGTGGTAAAATCTTAGTGATTTGGTCCAACATTTTGGACCTTGAATATAACTTCCTGCTCGTTGTGTCTAACTAGTATGACTATGTGAGTAGATTTTTATGGTTTTGAGGTCGACTTTTTAAGTATGAGCCTATTTTGTTTTGGTTTACCATGAATATGAGAGAGACAGAGAGAGAGAGAGAGAATTTAGCTGGTTGATACTTTGTGTGGCTTGATGATAGGACATGAAGGGATGATGATGGTGTTGAGGGTGGCACATGATGATGATGTGTCACTAATAATCGATTTGATACTTTGTGTTGCTTGATGATGATAGGACATGAAGGGATAATGATGATAGGCCATGAAGGGTTGATAATGTTGTTGAGGGTGGCACATGATGAGTAGATTTGTAGAGTTTTAAGATCGACTTTTTGAATATGAGCCTAAATTTGTGTGTTATGGTGGTAAAATGTTTGCGATTTGGTCTAATTTTTTGGACCTTGAATATAACTTCCTGCTCCTTGTATCCAACTATTTATGACTGTCATGGAACTCCTGGTATTCCATCAGGGGTCAAAACGCGTTCAAGTAACCCGTCACTTGTATTATTTCCTCCCACCATTGGCCCGCTAGGTGGATTGTATCAGTGGCCGACTCGATTTAAAGTAACCCACGCGTCAGACTCGACAGCACTCCAAGTTGAAAATGAGGTCGGTTATCACGATAACAGTAATCTTTTTCTCTGATTAGTTAATCCAGAGGTCAGTCATTTCGTTGGTGGGTGTCCGATAGAAATCCTCTTCTCTGGTTGGTTAATCCAAAGGTCAATCATTTCGTTGATGGGTGTCCGATAGAAATCCTCTTCTCTGATTGGTTAACCTAGATGTTAGTCGAGGGTGGAATAGTGTCGTCCAACTTTTATTTACCAGATTATATTTAAACTAGTCGGATGTGAGACTTCGTGTTATAAGCGCGATTGATTCACGGGAGTTTATTTTCATAGTACTGTTCTGTCTAGCGGTCTGTGTTGTAGTGGTATATTTTACGGTGTAAGTTGATTTTTTTTCTGTTTTTCTCTTATCTCATAACGATGTGGTAAGTTATCATTAAAGGAATTTCGGTTGTATTAATGGTGATGTGCATAAAGTACGTAGGTTAAATCTTGTCGAGTGTATTATTCCTTCGTTTTTTCATATGTTTATCTTATTGGTTCTTTAAAAAGTAGATATTGCAAGTCTTTTTGTAATTGATATTCAATGTTATTAATGTGTTACACTGGCGGTAAGGTAAAAATACGAATGAAGGCGGAACGCTAGGAGATGTAAAGAGAGTGAGAGAGAGAGAGGAAGAAAGGTAGAATGGTAGGAGAGAAGTCTAGTAGGGGTTAGAAGAGAGAGAGCGAGAGAGAGAAGCATATGAGAAAGAAGTCGAGATGCTAGGTATAAATGGCGAGAATAATCAAGTGTTACAATAGGAGGGACGCTAAAAATATGAGGGAGGGCGGGGGAGATAAAGAATGAGTAAATGTTTCAATGGAGGGAAATCTAGGCTGGAATAGTAGAGAGAGAGAGAGAGAGAGAAATTTAGGGGAGCTAAGTAGAGCTAATGGGTTTAAATGGGGAGAATGAGTAAGTGTTACAATGGAGGGAAGTCTATGACGAAAGCTAAATGTACGATGGAGGGTGGAATGTTAGGAGAGAGAGAGAGAGGATGAAAGCTGGCATGGTAGGAGAGACGTCTAGGAGTGAGAGAGAAGTCTAGTGAAAGAGAGAGATAGCGAGGGAGAGAGATGGAGAGGGAGAGAGAACGAGAGAGAATGATCGAGAGCGAAAGCGACAGCGATGGAGAGGGAGAGGGAGATAGCGAGAGAGAGAGAGAGAGAGAGAGATAGCGAACCACTAACACCGAGAAACATATTTACACTACCAGCTTAGACTAACCTGTAATCTCTAACTGTTTCACCCTTATGCTTCATTTATGGTACAACGCTAAGCAGACACCCAACTACATAGCTATAAATATTTTCTAACGTCTACCTGGCGCGATAGCGTCACCGAACCGAGATAATCCCCGATTAGTGGTCACACCGCCCACCGCACGAGGGGTCATACCGCCCGCCGCACGAGGTGTCACGCCGCCGCACGACCGATTAACTCCCCTTGTCTCTCGTGTACATTTGGCGCGAAATGCGCCTGCTATATATCTTTGTTAATTTACGCCTAAATACGGCACAGATGGACGCTTGTATACTACTAACGCCTCAAATAATTGAGCGCAGTAATAATATCAGATGGAAAATGCTCCGCGGAAAAAAAAAACGCGGAATAAAAGAGGCCAAAATATTATTTCAGAAAATTAAAACCGTCTTATGCAACAACTCTATGCAAATAGAAGTGAGAAAGAGACTTAATCGGTGCTATATAGAGCCAATTCTGACCTATGAAAGCAAATCATGGAGAGTAGACAAACAGATCAAAATACGATTAGGGACACAGAGATGGGATTTCTCAGAAGAATGCTGAGCTGCTGAAAAGCTAAAAAGATCAACAAGGAAATCTCAAAGAGACCAACACTAAAAGGGAGCTCCTAAAATATATCAGAAAGAAACAATTAATATTTTTCAGGCACATCATAAAAAGAGGAAACTTGGAATATTTGGTTACAACAGGCAAAATACAGGGAAAGAGAGATAATGCATATGACAAAAAGAGAAGATACTAGATAGCTTGGTGTCACGGAGCCGCGATAGGTCAGTGGTTAGTGAAGTGGACTACAAAGGACAAGGAGTAGGGTTCGATCCCAACCGACGGCTTCCGGGTTCACCCAGCCTTAAATGGGTACCGGATATTTTTTCTGGGAAAGTAAAGCGGCATGGGCGAAATACCGACTACATTATCCCAAAAATCATGTGCCGAAGGTCTGTAAAATTTATGGTCACTAACACCATATTGCCTATACACCGCAACTTGTCGTGACGGGTGTACTTTACTACTTTTTACTTGGTGTCATGGTATGGAAAACAATCAACAATATAATTGGTATGATGCATGGTGGATAGAAGGGAGTCACGATAGCTCAGTGGTTAGTGAACTGGACTACAAAAGATAAGAGGTAGGATTCGATCCAACCGACGGCTTCCGGTCCACCCAGCCTTTAATGGGTACCGGATTTTTTTTCTGGGAAAGTAAAGCGGCACGGGCATAATACCGACCACATTACCCCAAAAATCATATGCCGAAGGTCTGTAAAATGTATGGTCACTAACACCATATTCCCTCTACACCACTTGGCGTGACAGGGATACTTTCATTTTCCTTTTTTATATGGTGGATATACGATTCTGAAAGGACATGATAGTCAACGCCAACCGGTGACTCATGATGATGATCAGTAATTTAACGAATACAAATATACTAAAGGACGCCAGTATTTAAACAGACCTGAAAACAAATGACAATTTCGAGTATTTAGTTCCTACATGTAATTTAACGAATAAAAATATACTAAAGGACACCAGTATTTAAACAGAACTGAAAACAAATGACAATTTCGAGTAGTTAGTTCCTACATGTAATTTAACGAAAAAAAATATACTAAAGTTCACCCGTATTTAAACAGAACTGAAAACAAATGACAATTTCGAGTATTTAGTTCCTACATGTAATTTAACGAAAAAAAAATATACTAAAGGTCACCCGTATTTAAACAGAACTGAAAACAAATGACAATTTCGAGTATTTAGTTCCTACATGTAATTTAACGAAAAAAAATATACTAAAGGTCACCCGTATTTAAACAGAACTGAAAACAAATGACAATTTCGAGTAGTCAGTTCCTACATGTTTACGATGCTACGATGTCAAACAGGATCCACCTGTAATCCGGAAAATAGGCAAGGGGTGCTTGGAAGGTAGGCTGGTCGTTGCAGGTTTGAAGTAACGTACGCGCGTCACAAGCATAAGATACCTGCGCTTGGACACGAATACAGTTTTATTTTCCAGTGAGCATAATTTCAAAATAGGTGAGATCCAGTGCCTAATCATGTCGTCATCATCATCATCAAGTACCGGGCCTGCTGGTGTAGGTGATCATGTCTCTCTACAACTTTCGATCTCGACAATTATTTATCATTTATGTTGTTGACCTTATGCCAAGTCATTCTCTTAAGCTGTGTGGTATTTTTTCTCTTTGCTTCCCTCTATATCTTCGTCCCTAAATTTTCCCACTTGTTACAATATAGTCCAGCTGTTCTCTTTTCATTACATGGCCAAAAAATGATGATTGTTTCTTCCTAATATTGGAAATTAGCTCTCTTTTTGCTTTAACCTCTTTCAGAACGTTTTCATTAATCTTCTTCGCTGCTGTCCATGGTATTCTCAACATTCTTCTGTAAAACCTACCATACACGGATGAAAAAACGGTCCAGTTTTCAAGTTGAGCACGTGAAAACACTATTATCAGTTGAACAATATAAAAGATTAGGTTCTATGCTGCTGTCCGGACCAAACTGAAAGAAAATTCATAGAGCAAATTTCAATTGTTTTTAATTTTAAATAAAACGTTTATTTTCATTAGTGTTGAGGTCCTCATACTTTGTGCTGACATGTTATCAGAACAGAAACTGGGTCGCAGTATAGGAAACAAATGATTCCGATACAAAAAAAAATTGAGAAAGACTTTAGCATGTTATACGAAATGTTTATTCAGAAAAATATAACTAATATCACCATACATGATAGAAAGTGAAATGAAGAGAAGACATTTGTTGACTTTTCTATTAAGTTAGTAACGTTAGAAAAAATGTATCCAATTGACGTCTCTTGATTAACTAATATCATTAAAATAAACACATTCAATTGTCCGATTCTCTTTAAATAGTTTCATTAAAATAAACACATCCAATTGTCCCCTTCTCTTTAAATAGTTTCATTAGAATAAACACATTCAATTGTCCTCTTCTCTTTAAATAGTTTCATTAAAATAAACACATTCAATTGTCACCTTCTCTTTAAATAATTTCATTAAAATAAACACATTCAATTGTCCCCTTCTCTTTAACTAGTATCATAACAAACATATCCATTTGTCCCTTCTCTTTAACTAGTATCATTAAAACAAACATATTCATTTGTCCTCTTCTCTTTAACTAGTATCATAACAAACATATCCATTTGTCCCCTTCTCTTTAAATAGTTTCATTAAAATAAACATATCCATTTGTCCCCTTCTCTTTAACTAGTATCATTAAAACAAACACATTCATTTGTCCACTTCTCTTTAACAAGTATCATAACAAACATATCCATTTATCCCCTTCTCTTTAACTAGTATCATTAAAACAAACATATTCAGTTGTCCCCTCCTCTTTAACTAGTATCATAACAAACATATCCATTTGTCCCCTTCTCATTAACTAGTATCATTAAAACAAACATATTCATTTGTCCACTTCTCTTTAACTAGTATCATAACAAACATATCCATTTGTCCCCTTTTCTTTAACTAGTATCATTAAAACAAACATATCCATTTGTCCCCTTCTCTTTAACTAGTATCATTAAAACAAACATATTCATATGTCCTCTTCTCTTTAACTAGTATCATAACAAACATATCCATTTGTCCCCTTCTCTTTAACTAGTATCATTAAAACAAACATATTCATTTGTCTCCTTCTCTTTAACTAGTATCATTAAAACAAACATATTCATTTGTCCCGTTCTCTTTAACTAGTATCATAACAAACATATCTATTTGTCCCCTTCTCTTTAACTAGTGTCATTAAAACAAACATATTCATTTGTCCCCTTCTCTTTAACTAGTATCATAACAAACATATTCATTTGTCCCCTTCTCTTTAACTAGTATCATTAAAACAAACATATTCATTTGTCCCCTTCTCTTTAACTAGTATCATTAAAACAAACATATTCATTTGTCCCCTTCTCTTTAACTAGTATCATTAAAACAAACACATCCAATTGTCCCCTTCTCTTTAACTAGTATCATTAAAACAAAGATATCCAACTGTCGCATCCTCTTGAATTAGTATCACTGAAGCAGACATAATCAACTGACACTTCTTCCATAACTAGTGTCATTAAAACAAAGATATCCAACTGAAGCCTCTTCTTGAACTAGTGTCATTAAAACAAAGATATCCAACTGAAGCCTCTTCTTTAACTAGTGTCATTAAAACAAAGATATCCAACTGAGGCCTCATCTTTAACTAGTGTCATTAAAACAAAGGTATTCAACTGAAGTATCTACGTTAACTAGTGTCATTAAAACAAAGATATCCAACTGAGGCCTCATCTTTAACTAGTGTTATTAAAACAAAGATATCCAACTGAAGCCTCTTCTTTAACTAGTGTCATTAAAACAAAGATATCCAACTAAAGCCTCATCTTTAACTATCTATCTATTGACATTTCGAGCCGTAGCCGGTCCATAGTGATCAGATAACGAGAAGAGAAGTCTCTTATCTGAATTTTTGTTCTAGCGGTTTTCAATTCTTTTAAAGATATTTTATCAAATCTCTCCTTTTTTCTCTTTTCTTTGCAAGCAGCTCCATCTCACCGAGGGAGCCGATTCCTGCTGCTTTTGCCTCTCTCAGCAATGTTGTTCTCAGTGTCTGTCTGGGTCTTCCTCTCTTTCTCCCACCTGTCGTTTCCCACATGAGGGCTTGCTCTGCCATTCGGCTATTATCTCTTCTCATCACATGTCCAACATATGGCCATCGTCTTTTCTTTATTACTGAAGATATTAGTGGTTGATTGGCGATTTCTCTAATTTCCTAGTTTGTTTTGAATTCCTTCCACGCTATACTAAGTATTTTCCTTAGACATTTATTTTCGACTGCGTTCAACTTTGTTTCTATATCTCTTGTTGTTTTCCAGCTTTCACACGCATACGTAAGGGTTGATAGTACATTTGATTTGAATAGTCTAAGTTTTTTGTTTGTGTTGATGAGTTTTGATTTCCACAACTTTTCAAGGCTTCTGAAAGACATTGCTGCTTTAGTTATTCTGATTCTAATTTCTTTGATTGTATCCACTTCTCAAAGTGGGAGCCGCGATAGCTCAGTGGTTAGTGAACTGGACTACCACGGACAAGGGGTAGGGTTCGATCCCAACCGACGGCTTCCGGGTTCACCCAGCCTTAAATAGGTACCGGATTTTTTCTGGGAAAGTAAAGTAGCACGGGCGTAATACTGACCACATTACCCAAAAATCATGTGCTGAAGGTCTGTGAAATATAGGGTCACTAACACCATATTTCCCTATACGCCACTTGGCGTGACGGGGTACTTTACTTTACTTTACTTACTTCTCAAAGTGCTAAGACCCTAACAATCATGTCGATGCTCAGAAGTCGAAGGCTAAGATGGCTGGGGCGTGTCCAACGGATGGAAGAAAGACGCATTCCTAGGCAAATTTACTATATGGTGAGCTAAAACACGGAAAAAGACAAATCGGCAGACCTAAACTACGATATAGAGATATCTGCAAATCATCTCTGAAAGACTTCTCCATCTGTGAAAACGACTGGCAACATCTGGCAAGTGATCGCACATCATGGAGAGCATGTATAAGGAACGGTATAACAACATTTGAGACTGTGCTAAGACAGGACTTAGAAGACAAGAGACTCATGAAAAAGGATGGAAAACCCTGTGGATCAGCGAGCCTGACTTGTTCATTATGTGACCGCGTGTGTTTGTCAAACATTGGTAGAATTAGCCACCAGAGAAGCTGTTCGGCAAAAACAATACCTCAAAAAAATACGCAATAGCCTCCACTAGACCGTCTGACAAGACGAAAAGGGCCATATATATATCCACTTCTCGATCAATGTGACTTCCAAGATAGATAAAGTGATCGATCTCTTCCACTGGTTTGTTTTCCATGTATATTTTGTCGTCTGTTGGAATTAAGCTTTTCATGACTTTAGTCTTTTCATAATTGACCTCAAGCCCAATTTTGCTGGCTATTGATGATAGTTCATTTGTGTTTTCCTGCATCGTTTTTATCTGACTGCTGATGAGAACTATGTCATCAGCAAAGTCGAGGTCCTCCAAATGGTCTCCTTGAATCGATTCGATGCCTTTATTACCAGTGCAGCATTTCTTCATTATGAAGTCCATAACAACTCCAAATAACAAGGGTGATAAAATACATCCTTGTTTAACCCCAGTTTCTATTGGGAAACATTCGCTCCGTCCTTCCTCTGTTCGAACTGCACATATGTAACCATCATACATGTCTTTAATAATATTTTTGATGGTAAGCCATATTGCTTCAGAATTTTCCACAAAGAATCTCGATGAATACTGTCAAATGCTTCTTTGAAGTCGAATTAAGTACAAAAGGTTTTTGATTTTCAATGTGTTCCTCCAATATAAGTCGTAGAGTGAAAATGTGGTCAAAGCAGCTTCTCCCTTTTCTAAACCCAGCCTGTTCTTCACGCATTACTGTATCTACTGAATCATTTATTCTATTTAGGATGATTTTGCAGAATAACTTTGAGGCAACTGACAAAAGTGTCACGCCTCTCCAGTTGTTACAATCTCTAGGATTGCCCTTTTTGGAATCTTAACAATGATTCCTTTTTTCCATTTATGAGGCGTCTTCTCTGCTTTCCTAATGATGTTGAACATTTTCTGGAGATGTATTAAATTATGGCTATCAATTGCCTTGAGTATCTCAGCCGTTAACTTATCCTCTCCATCAGCCTTGTTATTGGCCATACGGTGGTTTCTATTTCGCTCAAGGTGAAGTCATCTAAATTTACATCTAATTCTGCTGCTGGTGTTTCAGCTTCAAAATCTATTAAACTGTGGGGTAGTGGACGGTTAAGAATTTCTTTGAAGTCTTCCACCCAACGGGCTTTTATGTCTGCGCTTGATGTTAGCATTAATCCAGATTTGTCTAGAATAGGTGTTCCACTGGATGTATAGGTGTTTGTCATCATCACATGTGTACAGTATAGAGAGTTCTGCTGTCTACTGTAATTGCTGCTGTCTCTGCTTTCTCTGCCAAATTTGTGTATATAAGCTCTTGTATCTCTTCTTGCTGAACCTTTTGCTGTGTTGTCTAATTCTTTGTATGTTGCTTTTGCCAGAACCTTTCCAAGATCTGTCTTTACATTAGTCATGGCTCTCTTCGCTTCTCTTCTTTCTTTGATGTATTTCCATGTAGTGTCTGAAATCCAAGCTCGTTTTTTTCCATTTTATTCAGTCCGGCACTTGATTCTGATTAAAACAAAGATATCCAACTGAAGCCCCTCTTTAACTAGTATCATTAAAACAAAGATATCCAACTGAAACCCCATCTTTAACTAGTATCATTAAAACAGAAATAACTAACTGGTACCTCTTCTTTAACTAGTGTGATTAAAACAAAGATATACAACTTACACCTCTTGGCAAGACCAAGACTAACATGGACGAGCAACATCAAAAGATAGACAAATCAGCCTATGATAATCTGCACTATTAAAGCAAGAGACAGCAGAATGGCGCTCCATGGTAGCCAACCTTCGTTGCGGAGACGGCACTCGATGATGATGATCTAGTCCACATTTTTTGCTTGTCATGTTTATTTCATTAAGTAATTGTTGTAGATCTTTAGGAATTTCTTCTAGTAGCTCAGTATCGTCAGCATATCTTAGGTTATTAATTATCTTTCCATTAATTTGTAGGCTCGGCATTTCTATGATGTTTTTAAAGATGTGCACAGTGATTGATAATGAGTATCATTAAAACAAATAAATACAACTGACACTTCTTCGTTAACTAGTATCATTAAAACAAATAAATACAACTGACACCTCTTCGTTAACTAGTATCATTAAAACAAAGATATCCAAGTGACGCCTCTTCGTTAACTAGTATCATTAAAACAAATAAATACAACTGACATCTCTTCGTTAACTAGTATCATTAAAACAAACAAATACAACTGACATCTCTTCGTTAACTAGTATCATTAAAACAAACAAATACAACTGACATCTCTTCGTTAACTAGTATCATTAAAACAAACAAATACAACTGACATCTCTTCGTTAACTAGTATCATTAAAACAAAGATATCCAAGTGACACCTCTTCGTTAGTATAATTAAAACTTAACAAACACCGAGGCTTGAATAATTAAACCAGACTGTGTTAAGAATAGCCTGTTACTATGTTAACATATAGAAATATAGTCCCAGTAATTGTAAACCCATTCTTATCATTTCTTGTATGATGTTTTCCAGTTTACCCTTCTGCATGAGTGTTCTCACATTCCAAGTACATTTCTTTAGTTTTATATTGTTGTGGCGATTCATGATTGTACAAAGATGTTACGACAGTGGTTTTCTGAGCAAAACGACAGAAGTAATGGTAACAACAAAGAAAAAGACATCACCTCAGTGCAAAATAAAGACAAGTGGAACAATATTAAAACAGGTAAATGAATTTAAATATTTGGGAACTTTGTTAACCTCAGACGGAAGATGTACAAAAGAGGTGAGATGCAGAATGGCTCAGGCAAAAGCAGCTTTCCAAAAAATGAGGAAGGTTCTATGCAATCCTTTTTTTTATCATAGAAACAAGAAAAAGAGTTCTTAAATGTTATGTAGAGCCAGTCTTAACATATGGACGTGAATCATGGACAATAGGACAACACTTAAGAAAGTCACTGTAGTCTGTAGAAATGTGGTTTTACAGAAGAATATTGAGAATACTTCCGGTGTCATGGCGGCTTCGTTTAGTCGATTTTTATAATTCGGCTCTTGCTGATATATTTAAATGATTTACGCGACAGTCTAGTTGTGAAATTATGTGTTGCTATTCTCCCGTTTGGTGTATGTTTTACTTCTAACGTGGGGATGGACTGTGATTGCCGATATTTAAGTGGAATATGATTTATTCTTCTTTGTGTTGTGTGTTCGCGGTTCGATAGGCAAGCACATGGTTTGACAAAAATGTCAACGGAAAAACGGGTATGTTCAACCCTTATGTGAAAAGTATGTGACGGTGGATGGAGGCGGAGGAATCAAGAATGATCAACGGCCCAGAAAGCGAAAACAGCAAAGTGTGTGGTACACAAGAGGCATATTCAGAACACGAAAGACGAACATGGCTGACCACCGTGAAAGAGATTGGAGCCTCATCACGTACCAGTCCAGAGGAAGCCATGGAGAGTCGGAGAAATTCGAACTTATGTCGGAGGAAAGATCTTAAAATAAGTACTTGGAATGTTAGGACTCTATATCAACAAGGGAAATTGGAAAATCTAATTCAAGAAGCAGAACGAATAAATATAGATATTTTAGGCATATCAAAGACAAGATAGAAAGAATGTGGGTACATTGAAGACGAAAAATATACATTTATATACTCAGGAAACACAACAGAACATCAAAGGGGGGTAGGAATACTGATAAAAAGAGAGCTACAAAATTATATAAGTACCCACTGGACATACAGTGATAGGATTATACTACTCAAGTTGAAAGCAAAACCATTCGACATAGCAATAATACAGACATATGCACCTACTCAAGACTACACAGATGAACAAATAGAGGCATACTATGAAGACCTAAATAAAGTTATGAAGCAAGTGAAATCTTCAGACATCTTGATTGTAATGGGTGACATGAACGCTAAAGTAGGAAAAGGTAGATATAAGACAATTATAGGAAATCATGGTTTAGGAAAAAAGAAATGACAGAGGAGAAAGATTAATACAATTCTGTGAAGAAAACAGGCTGATAATATGTAACACCTACTTTGAGCAAGAGAAAAGGAAACTATACACATGGAAAAGCCCTGGAGATAGGAAGAGGAATCAAATAGATTACATAATGATAAAAGAAAGGTTCCGTAACAGCGTAAAGAAAGCCAAAACCTACCCAGGAGCAGATATTAATTCTGATCACAATCCTGTAATGATTAAAATGAAAATCAAACTAAAGAGAAACAAGCAAAAATCTAATTCATCAACAAACCCACTCGACATAACAGCTTTAAATCAAAAAGATATTAAAGATACCTATACAATACAAGTAAAGAACACATACCAGAAGCTGCTAGAGGAAGGAATTGAACAATACAGAAGAGAAAATCCTGATGAAAAAGTAACAACCAAATGGCAATGCATAAAGAAAAGCATACAAAAAGCATGCGACACCTTACCCAAAAGAGAAAAGAACAAAAAACAAAAATGGATAACTAACACCATCTTAGAAAAAATGGAAGAAAGGAGACAAACGAAGAACACTGCCCAATACAATAAAATAGATAATGAGATACGCAAAATGTGCAAAAAGGCAAAAGAAGACTGGCTCAGCCAAAAATGTATAGAAATAGAAACTATGGAAAGCAAACAAGACCTAAGAGGAATGCACACAGAAATAAAGAGAATGACTAATAAAAATAAAAAAAGCCACAGAAGGTGGATGCATTGCAGACAAAAAAGGAAAAATGCTAACAGACAATAAGGATATCATAGACAGATGGCAGGAATATATAACAGAACTATTTCATGATCAAAGGGACAAGAAACCAGTTATAAAATGTACATCAGGCTATAAAATCTTAAAATCTGAGGTGGAAAAAGCTATAAAAACAATGAAAAGGGGAAAAGCAGCAGGACCTGAAAGCATACAGATAGAGATGATACAGGCACTTGAAGATTTTGGCATTGAAGTGATTACAGACATATGCAACGACATATACCACACAGGATACATACCAAATGAACTAAAAACATCAACTTTCATTGCATTGCCTAAAAAGAATGGTGCAGTTGAATGCAGTGACTTTAGAACAATAAGCCTAATGAGCCATGTTACAAAAATCTTGCTAAAAGTTATACAAAGAAGGATTCAGAATAAAATCAATACTGAATTAGATGAGCAGCAATTTGGATTTAGGAAAAATAGCGGGACAAAAGAAGCCATATTCTGCATGAGAACATTAATAGACAAATACACAGAAGTAAACAAACCAATATATGCCTGCTTCATAGACTACACCAAAGCTTTTGATAGAGCACACCACAAACAACTTATAGAATGCCTAAAAGAGATACATCAGTAGTAGCTGTGGCTGTGAACCCACCCTAGAGTGCACGCACATGCACCGAAAGACAATAGATTTGACACCGAAACCGCACGAAACATGCACCAAAACCCGTGCCAAAGTCCGATAATCGGCTTATTATCTCGGTGGTCGTGATCGGTAATCGGCTTATCTCGGTGGTGTGCGTTGGTGCGTGACGATCGGCGCGTCGTGGTGTGCGTTGGTGCGTGGCGGTGATCGGCGCGTCGCTAGCTCGCCGGTTATCTCGGGGGGGGGGGGGGTTCTAAAATCGGGCGACAGCGGTTCTAAAAGGGGGATGGCGGTATCTCGCGGGTCGGATGGCGGTATCTCGCGGGTCGTTGCCATCGTGCGGGTGGGGAAAGGTGCCTTTATTGGTCGAGTGTTATCATCATGTGTGGGTATTAGGCAACAGGAGGCGACGTGTAAAAAAATGCTGACAAGCAATTATTAGTATCGTTAGCGTCATGTACCAGATTATAGCGAATTTTTTTTCTCTCTATTGCATATCCAAGCTAACTCAAGTCAAATAAAAATCATCATCATGTGCCTCAATACTATCCCTTCATGGCCTATCATCATCATGTGCCTCAACACTATCCCTTCATGGCCTATCATCATCATGTGCCTCAACACTATCAGCATGTGCCTCAACACTATCATCATGTGCCACCCTCAACACTATCAGCATGTGCCTCAACACTATCATCACCCTTCATATCATCATCATGTGCCTCAACATCACCCTTCATGGCCTATCATCAAGCCACACAAAGTATCAACTATCTCTCTCTCTCTCTCTCTCTCTCTCTCTCTCACACATTCATGGTAAAACAAAACAAAATTCGTTCTATATTTCACAACTTTATTATTACAACAAATATACAACACATATATATTACTGTCCGGTTGTTGATAATTTTAAGCGTCTGGGTTTCCTCCCTCCTGTTTTGGTGGTAGTGTTTGTTAAATGTCTATCAAACACGGGTACATAGGAAGTTTCATTAGCCTTCAAAACACAACCGCCCTCCATTTTGACAAAACCTTGTCAAAGCTGGAATAGGTAATTGGTGACTCTGCTGAAACACCCGCGGCATTCATATTGGGTGCCGGATCTGTCGTCTGATTAACAAGAGCGAGGTTCCCTTGATTAACAAAGGGGGGCGTGTAGTCGATGAGATTCGTGTTAACAAGAGATGGTATGTAGTTTTGGTGGTTAACGACAGGCGGCGTGTAGTTGATCTGATTAACGAGAGGTGGCGTGTAGTTGATCTGGTTAACGAGAGGTGGCGTGTAGCTGATCTGGTTAACAACAGGCGGTGTGTAGTTGAGGTTAGCATAAGCGGTTAAAATTTCCTCTCGCATCTCAACTAACGTGATAAATTCCTCTCTCGATAGTGTTATCCCAGTTCTGGTAGGAAACTTCAAAAATCTATCACCGCTATATGTCCTTATATTTATCAATGGTCTGTTACGAAAAACACAAACCGAGACTGCCTTAACGCCATCTTTAGACAATGGAACTACAGTCTCATTTCCACGTGACATAAATATGCGCTGATCACTGAGATCAAACGAAATTGGCGTATTCAAGCTACACGACTCCATATTCAAAGAAAAACAAACCACCTGGCAACAGACGTTGGTTATGTGTGTGCGTGTACACTGCTCGACTGGGGGGTTTTTATACCCGTTTATCGGTCGAGGACCGTCTATTTATAGCAGCTAACGCAATACGTTATCAGTCGTGTTGCGACATGTTCAGTGACCTCTGGAACTGACCCAATTGGGGGGGGGGGGGGTGATGTGTGGGGAAATATGATGCGTGTAACAATTCGGTCTCAGGTAATGCGGCCTGAGACTAGGAAACTCCTCCTCCGCCCTGTCGTGTTTATATAGGTTGTGGATTTTAAAAATAGGTGTTAGTTGAAGAGGGGGAAACCTCGCGCGCTGACCTAAAATCACTCGTTGTTATTTTCGTCGGTGGCGTAATCACTAAAGTTAGTAGCACTTGTGAGGATGGATCCCCGATGGAATCATCCCTTCACAGCTCTGATAGCCGGTCCTACCGGGTGTGGGAAAACGGTATTTGTGCAAAAGTTTATACAGAACCTTCACGAGCTAGCTGTCCCCGTACCGGAGGAAGTTATATGGTGTTATGGGGAATGGCAGCCGATATACGAGACTATGGGGTCAGTGAGATTTATCGAGGGTCTACCAGACGTCGATAAATTGGAAGGTGGTAAGAAGAGAAGGCTGATCGTCATCGATGACTTGATGTCTGAGACGGACGAGCGGGTAACAAAATTATTCACCAAAGGTAGTCATCACAGAGATATTAGTGTGATGTACATTGTTCAAAATCTATTCGGAAAAAATAAAGAACATCGAACCATAAGTCTCAATACGCACTATTTAGTCCTTTTCAAGAACCCGAGAGACGGGAGTCAAATTATGAATCTGGGTAAACAAATGTACCCGGGTCAGGTGGGGTACCTCCAAGATAGTTTTAAGGACGCGACAGCGACTCCTCACGGTTATTTGCTGGTCGATCTTCGTCAGGACACACCTGATAATCTTAGGTTGAGAACAAAAATATTCCCGGGGGAGAGACAAATCGTCTACGTGCCAAAGTAGAGAATCATGTGTGATGAAGCACTTAGACGGCACGGTGAAATGTTGAAATGTATGCGCGCCGCCTCGCCGAGCGGTTTAAGAGCCATATTAAAAACAGCCTCTCCCAAACTCATTAACTTTTTGTGCGAGTGTTGTCATAACATATTAAAAGGTAATGTTAGACTCACTCAGCGACAGAAGTGCGAGCTACGTCGACACAAGAACAAGTTGAGACTTCTCACTAAAAAGAAACCGAGTCTTAAGCGGCGGAAAGAGATTCTACAAACCGGTGGGTTTATAGGTGCTTTGCTCCGTCCTATATTAAGTATTCTCGGTGGAGTACTAGGTGCGTAACAATGGCCAAAAAAATGATTTTGGTGGATCCTCGATTCCTCGAGGGTCTTAAACAGACTACTACCACGTCGTATAGCCCACCCGAGGCGATCGGTGACAACTTGAGAGATTTAGATGATGAAATGCAACGTATCCTATTCCGCGATGATTTAGCACCCGCCGATAAGGCCAGAGTGTACCAACGTGCCCTGCATCAATATTTAACTAGATTGGAGCAGTATAAACAACGCTCATTGGGCTCGGTCGATCTCATTCAACACAACACGGCAACAGAAAAAACACCTTCCCCACCAACACCATCATTCGAGGTATCACCAGAGCAGACCAAGACACCACCACCAGCGGAAACCCCAAAGGTAGGTAATGAAACCACCTCGCCCGTAGCCACGTATAAACTGAGACCTAAAAAGAGAAAGAGTGGAATCCCAACACCAAAATGGGAACGGTGGAGAAAATATTGAGACGTCGTTACTTTGACCCTAGTCGACCAGGGGCGTATAGTGGTGCAACGGCCCTGCAACGTAACACCAAACTGGGACTCGCAAAGATCAAACAATGGCTGAGTCATCAGGATACCTATACCCTTCATAAACCAATTCGTCGCAGATTTGAAAGGCGTCCCATTATAACGAGTGGCCCCCAACAGCAATATCAGGCAGACCTAATCGATTTGAGACATTTGAAAAAACACAACGATGGATATTCCTATTTGGTTTCTTGCGTGGACGTTTTCAGTAAATTCGCGTGGTCTGTACCGATACGAACCAAAACGGGGAAATCCTTAGTGGAAGCCGTCGGTAAGATATTTCGCGATGGGAAACCCGCGAGTTTTCAAACGGATAAGGGGTCAGAGTTTCTGAACAGAACATTTCAGAAATTCCTCGCTGACAACAACGTTCACTTTTTCACTACGCAGAACGAAGATATTAAGGCCGCCGTGGTGGAACGCTTTAATAGGACTCTGAAACAACGGATGTGGCGATATTTCACGAAATCCAATAAGTTGTCTTATGTCCGAGTCCTCCCCGCCCTACTTCGAAGTTATAACCATTCGTATCACAGAAGTATAAAAATGGCACCGGTCGACGTCAACGCAGACAATCAAGAACAGGTATGGAACACGTTGTATAATAGCAAACGCAACTTTAAATTTGAAAGACCCCTGTACAAGCCCGGTGATCGAGTTAGACTGGTCCTGGGCAGAGCCAATTTTAAAAAGGGTTATGCCCCGGCTTGGACGGAGGAACTGTTTTCCATCAGTCGAGTAAATGAAACAAACCCCGTTACATATGTGTTGAAAGACGATAAGGGCGATGAGATAGAGGGGTCATTCTACACACCGGAAATTCAAAAAGTTGGAGAAAAACACGAGTACAGAATCGAGAGTGTCATAACCGAGCGTCGCACATCCTTTGGGCGAAAGGAGTGTTTAGTCAAATGGTTTGGGTACGATTCCTCATTTAACACTTGGATACCGTCCAAGGACATTGTCAGATACAAAAACTAGAGATGCGAGAAGAAGAAGAAGAAGAAGTGGTAACTTTTGGTGGAGAGCCCGATTTGCGAACCGTAAACTCGGGAGTCGGGAGAGACGGCGAACCACGCTGGTTGGGGTCGATGTTTGGGAAACTATCCCCCTACTTAGAACTTGTCTTTATTTGTCAAGTGGTAGTTATATATATATACAGTTGTAGCGGTCTCGCTGTTCAATCTGACCACCGAAAAGCCAGACGCGAAGGAGGGAAAACTGTGGATAGCCCTACTGAGCAGCTGTTTGGGTTACATGCTACCGAATCCAAACTTGGAGAGGCGACGGGGAAACGAGTAAAAAAAAAATGAGTTTTTATGTCACCCTGCCCAGCAATGCATCTATGGAACTTTTTAAGGATAATAACCCAGGTCACTTTTTCGTTAAACTTCCTCAGACCATTGACATTTCGACGCAGTATGAGATCGCACTGGTGGAGATACAGTTTCCGCTAAATTATTTCAATGTAATAGAGGGTGATGTCTGGATTCGCTACGAATCTCGCGATAACGACGATATTTGCGACGCCAGATTTTATTTCAACGTGACATTGGAACCGGGGTTATACACAAAACCCGATGCGTTCATCGGCGCGTTGAACGCGTCGATCGTAAAAGCGGAGGATGAGTCGTACAGGGGAGTGAAAGGGAAAAAAATGAGATTCATTTACGCAAAAGAGGTGAATAAAGCCATCTTGAAACTTTACGAGAAAGGAGTCAGTGTTACCATAAGCGACACTTTGAAAAACATGTTAGCCTTCCCCACGACCTCAATATCAGACACGGCTCCCGATATCTTCAGCGTGGGTGTAATGGACTTGGAAAGTGTTGCGAAGAATGTCTACGTCTACTGCGATCTCGTTTCCCCCAGACCGGTCGGGGATGTGATGGTGCCTCTCCTCAGGAGCGTGCCTGTTCTCAATAGAAATCACACCTCGGTGTTTCAGATCTACGATAAGCCTCACTACCTACCCCTGAGTCGATTTTCCTTCGATACCGTCGAGATCCTTTTAGCCAACGAACACGGAAAAACCATTCCATTCAACAGCGGGACGTCGGTGCTAACGGTACACTTTCGAGTCAAGAAGCATCTCGAGCTGGTATAATGGTGAAACACACTCCCCTTCATAGAGATGTTGAGTTATACGAAGACTTTTACTGTTGTCAGGCGGGCGATGGGATGCCCGTGTTTATAGGAGGTCGAAGTCAGAGCGGTCGAGGAATCGGTAGTTTCTTCGGTGGAATCGGGAGGGCTATTTTACCCTGGTTAAAAACCGGCGGTAAGGCCTTGCTCAGAGAAGGCTTGGGGACCGGTCTGCAGGTCGCACAGGACGCATTGGCCGGGAAAAATGTCGGTGAGGCTTTCAAAGAACGAGCTAAGGAGGCCGGTCATCGGTTGCTACACGGGGCCGTAGACCACCTGCGTGATAACAACCAATCCGGAAGTGGTTTACGTCACAGCAGAAAGCGAGTTATGAAGTTACCTCCACCAGGAGAACCCGTTACGAAGAGGATAAAACCGACAGCTGGACGGTTCCCCCTTCATTCGGTGCACAACAGCGGGAAGAAGACGAAGACGAGGGTGACAAAGGATATTTTCGACTAATAATGTCCCTCATTCACCCCAAATCGTGCGAATGTCTTCACTCTGGTTTGGATTTATTTAGCGTTCCACCCACGCAGACATCTCTAGACTCTGGCCAGTTTATTGAAATTCGTCCGATCGCAGCTTTGTCGCATAGCGCACCGATAGAGTTTTTCATTTCTGGAAACAGCGAGGAGTATCTAGATCTTTTCAACACGTTTTACATCTGCGGGTCAAGATCACCCTCCCGAATGGTGATAGTGTACCAGTCGATGCTGAGGTAGGACCGGTCAACAATTATCTTCACAGTCTATTTTCACAAGTCGACGTATCGCTAAACGACACGTTGGTTACACCGTCGGAGAATACCTATCCTTTTAGAGCGGTGTTTGAGGCCACGCTAAATTACGGAGAGGATGCGAAAACGGGATACTTGACGGCCGCTCTGTTCTACAAAGACACAGCTGGCCATCATGACGATTTGAAAGAAAATGAGGGTTTTAAAACACGGCGCGATTTGACTTCGGGTAGTAAAGAGGTTGAAATGATGGGTCGTTTGCACTCTGATGTCTTTGTGCAGGATCGTTACATGTTAAACAGAGTCAATGTAAAGATAAAACTCACGCCCTCGAATGATGTGTTCAGCCTCGCGGCTCACGATAGCTCTGTGGGTTATAAGAGTGTTATCACCTACGCCGCGCTCGTGGTCAGGAAAGCTAAGCTAAACCCCGCGATTTCTCTGGCCCACGAAAAGGCTCTCTTAAGCGGGAATGCGCGGTACCCGATCAAGAGGGTTACCATCAAGACATTTTCCATCGCTAGCGGGATGCTTTCCCACAGTCAAGACAATTTATTTTTGTCTCAAACACCGACCCGTATAGTGATAGGTCTGATTACGGCCAGTGCTTTTAATGGTGTTTACACAGCTAACCCGTTCAATTTTCAACACTTTGGTCTGATTTATATGAACCTGACGGTCGACGGGAAATGTATCTCGGGAAAGCCTCTAACTATGGACTTTGAACGCTCTTTGAAATCAATACGCGAGAGCTTTCTTCGGCACAAATCTGGCCATGGGTCTGATTGGTAAAGACGCTGGGAATAACGTTGATTATAGAGAATTCAAAGACGGATACTGCCTATTTGGTTTTGACCTCTCGTCCAGCCTACTGGACGGCTCCCAATTTGAGCTAGCCACAAGCGGACCCTTGTCGATAGAACTCAAGTTTGCCGCTCCCACCACTACTCCCCTACAAGTTATCGTCTACGCCGAGTTGGACTCGGTGCTCGAGGTGTCCAAGACAAGGCAGATTCTAACAGACTTCGCCGTTTGAGAGAGAGAAAGACGAAGAAGAATATGAACACGAGGGAGATTTACAACCTTTTGATGTCGGATATTTTCGTTCGACGTTGTTCCCTTGTTAGTGTCATTCCACGAAACCACTTACCGCCGAGCATCGACCCAACGGCGACCGCGGCCTTTGTCATAAATACCGACCCTGCCCACGAACCCGGAGAGCATTGGGTGGCCCTATTTTACAACGGACTCGGCGAATGTGAGTATTTCGATTCCTACGGTTTGCCTCCCAGACACGTGGATATTTTAAACTTTATAGAGCAAAACTCACACGTTCCATTCGTCTACAACCCGCGGGTGTTGCAAGATTTGTTTAGCAACACGTGCGGTCTATATTGTGTTTATTATATACTTCTTAAGTGTCGTGGCGCAAAACTTAACAGAATTTTCATGCCTTTTTCATCGAGACAGCACGTAAACGACCGTATCATTTATCGTTTGCTCGCCCCGTGGATACTTCGGCTTCGAGGGGCCCGTCCAGACGCTTAAAATTATCAACAACCGGACAGTAATATATATGTGTTGTATATTTGTTGTAATAATAAAGTTGTGAAATATAGAACGAATTTTGTTTTGTTTTACCATGAATGTGTGTGAGAGAGAGATGATACTTTGTGTGGCTTGATGATAGGCCATGAAGGGTGATGTTGAGGCACATGATGATGATATGAAGGGTGATGATAGTGTTGAGGCACATGCTGATAGTGTTGAGAGTGGCACATGATGATAGTGTTGAGGCACATGCTGATAGTGTTGAGGGTGGCACATGATGATAGTGTTGAGGCACATGCTGATAGTGTTGAGGCACATGATGATGATAGGCCATGAAGGGATAGTGTTGAGGCACATGATGATGATAGGCCATGAAGGGATAGTGTTGAGGCACATGATGATGATTTTTATTTGACTTGAGTTAGCTTGGATATGCAATAGAGAGAAAAAAAATCGCTATAATCTGGTACATGACGCTAACGATACTAATAATTGCTTGTCAGCATTTTTTTACACGTCGCCTCCTGTTGCCTAATACCCACACATGATGATAACACTCGACCAATAAAGGCACCTTTCCCCACCCGCACGATGGCAACGACCCGCGAGATACCGCCATCCGACCCGCGAGATACCGCCATCCGACCCGCGAGATACCGCCATCCGACCCGCGAGATACCGCCATCCGACCCGCGAGATACCGCCATCCGACCCGCGAGATACCGCCATCCGACCCGCGAGATACCGCCATCCGACCCGCGAGATACCGCCATCGCCCTTTTAGAACCGCTGTCGCCCATTTTTAGAACCGCTGTCGCCCGATTTTAGAACCCCCCGAGATAACCGGCGAGCTAGCGACGCGCCGATCACCGCCACGCACCAACGCACACCACGACGCGCCGATCGTCACGCACCAACGCACACCACCGAGATAAGCCGATTACCGATCACGACCACCGAGATAATAAGCCGATTATCGGACTTTGGCACGGGTTTTGGTGCATGTTTCGTGCGGTTTCGGTGCCAAATCTATTGTCTTTCGGTGCATGTGCGTGCACTTTTGAGAGGGTTCACAGCCACAGCTACTACTTACATCTAGATGACATGGATATACGACTAATATGCAATCTATACTGGGAGCAAACAGCAATAATAAAATATAACAAAGAGTTCTCTACACCCATTGATATAAAAAGATGAGTAAGACAAGGATGCATCCTATCACCAAGCTTGTTCAATCTATACACTGAGCAAATCTTTAAAAACATCATAGAGATGCCAGGCCTACAAATTAATGGAAAGATAATCAATAACCTAAGATATGCTGACGATACTGTACTACTAGCAGAAAATCCTAAAGACCTACAACAATTACTTAATGAAATAAACACGACAAGCAAAAAATATGGACTAGATATGAATATCAAAAAGACTAAAACTATGATCATAAACAAAGAAAATACTCAAAACCCACAAGTGGATATCAAAATTGTAGGAATAGACCTTGAGACAGTTCAGAACTATAACTACCTTGGACATACTATAACCAGTGATGGAAAATGTACAACTGAAATAAACAAAAGAATAGGTATGGCAAAAAGTAATTTTAATGTCATGAAGGACATACTAACATCAAAACAAATAACACCAGAGCTAAAACTAAGAATAGCAAAATGTTACATCTTCTCAATATTCCTATATGGTGCTGAAACATGGACATTAGACAAGAAAACAGAACAGAGAATTGAAGCCTTTGAAATGTGGATATATAGAAGAATAGGTAGAATTGGATGGAAGGAAAAGAAAACAAACGACAAAGTCTTAAAACAACTAAAAATAAAAAGAGAACTTCTGAACACAATTAGAACAAGACAAATGCGATTCTTATGCCATGTTAAAAGACACAACAGCCTACTGAAAGTGATCCTGGAGGGGAAAATACAAGGTAAAAGAGGCAGAGGCAGACCAAGATTAACATGGACGAGTAACATCAAAAGATGGACAAATCAACCGATGACAACCTGCACCATCAAAGCAAGAGATAGAGCAAAATGGCACTCCATGGTAGCCAACCTTCGTTGCGGAGACGGCACTCAATGATGATGATGATTGAGAATACCATGGACAGCTAAGAAGAGTAATGAAAATGTTCTGAAATAGGTCAAAGCAAAAAGAGAGCTAATTTCCAATATTAGGAAGAAACAATCATCATTTTTTAGCCATGTAATGAGAAGAGAACAGCTGGAATATACTGTAACAACTGGGAAAATTGAGGAACGAAAAGATAGAGGTAAGCAAAGAGAAAAAATAACAGACCGCTTAATTAAAAGGCTTGGCAGAAGGTCAACAACAGAAATGATAAATAAATGTCGAGATCGAAAGTTGTGGAGAGACATGATCACCAGGGAGCCGCGATAGCTCAGTGGTTAGTGAACTGGACTACAAAGGACAAGGGGTAGGGTTCGATCCCAACCGACGGCTTCCAGGTTCACCCAGCCTTAAATGGGTACCGGATTTTTTCTGGGAAAGTAAAGCAGCACGGGCGTAATACCGACCACATTACCCCAAAAATCATGTGCTGAAGGTCTGTAAAATATAGGATCACTAACACCATATTTCCCTATACGCCACTCGGCGTGACGGGGGTACTTTACTCTACTTACATGATCACCTACACCAGCAGGCCCGGTACTTGATGATGATGATAGAAATAAAATAAACACTATGTAAATGGTATACCATTTTTTTAATCCACCGGACATCTTTATGTTTCCGTGTTTTTCAACAATAACATCTGTTACTAAATAACTTAACACTTACCTCGGCCATGTTGCTCTTGAATATATATCGCTCTTAAGTTATGCAGTGTCATGAATGGGGGCGTCTGCGAGGTAACGAATTAATGCATATTATATGCTCCCTTGTTTAAATTGAGCTACGAGTGACTTGCGAGATAGCGTAAATAATGTGGACCACTGTTGCAGTGTTACATATATAATTTAAAATATTAGATTGGCATACCATAATTGTCTCTCCACTTCTTTTCTCGTTTCTTCCTGCTTTCTCTCCCACCTTCCTGTTCTATTTTTTCTCTTTTTTTTTCTGCTTTCTCAACGTCCCTTTTGTTATATTATCTTTTGTTCCCTTTCTTACCAATATCGTCCCTTCTTGTGGGTTATTGCCTTATCCTTCTC
Organism: Megaustenia siamemsis; assembly: GCA_032433765.1. Classification (NCBI taxonomy): domain Eukaryota; kingdom Metazoa; phylum Mollusca; class Gastropoda; order Stylommatophora; family Ariophantidae; genus Megaustenia; species Megaustenia siamemsis. Next base: position 83,077,217 of record JAVIAB010000139.1, read on the forward strand.
TTCTCCTTCTTTCGGTTATCACGCTTATCTACCCTTCTCTTATTTTTTTTCGGTTCCCATCTTTCTCTTATATATCCTTCATTTCACTTCTTATTGGTTGCTATCGTTCCCTTATTTATCCTTCTCTCTCTACTTCGCTTGATTATCACCTTTCACTTACATACCTCTCTTCGCGTCTTGTGGGTTATCAGTATTACTTAAGTAATCTTTGCTTCCCTTCCTACAGGTTATCACCATTCACTTACATAATCTTTGCTTCCTTTCCCATTGGTTATCACCATTCACTTACATAATCGTTTCTTCCCTTCCTATTGGTTATGACCATTCACTTACATAATCTTTGCTTCCCTTCCTATTGGTCGTCACCATTCACTTACATAATCTTTGTTTCCCTTCCTATTGGTCATCACCATTCACTTACATAATCTTTGTTTCCCTTCCTATTGGTCATCACCATTCACTTACATAATCTTTACTTCCCTTCCTATTGGTCATCACCATTCACTTACATAACCTTTACTTCCCTTCCTATTGGATATCACCATTCACTTACATAATCTTTACTTCCCTTCCTATTGGTTATCACCATTCACTTACATAATCTTTGCTTCCCTTCCTATTGGTTATCACCACTCACTTACATAATCTTCGTGTATCTTCATTTTGGTTACCAGCTATCTAATCTTTCATTCGTTTCCCTTTCGTTATACTCTCCCCTTACCTAGATTCCTCTTCTCAATATTTACCTTTCTCTCCGCACCTTACTAGTCTTTCTATTCTACTCCTTTACACGAAACACTACAATCACAAATGTACAACATAAAGCACAAGGTAACACACACAACGCAATTATATTCTTTATAATTATGCAATACCGTATCTGTCAAAATGCAGATGCAACCAGTTTCTCGATATCAACGTACTCAACATCAAGGACATTATCAATTGAGAACAAAAACATGGAAAACGAAATGAATGACTTCGATATTTCTCATGAGACACTCAATACAAAATGGATATTCAATAAAGACAACACGCGAGGTCATGATTAAGCCAATCAATTGACAGGATTATTTTTGTTTCCGAGAAAGCCCGTAGTGCCTTGCGCTACCACTGGCGGGCGTGTGTCTCCGTCACTGGATTTGGTTGGTAATGGGGAATTTTTAATAGTAACGTTGATTAGTTTTAGATTGAGCGTCACACACTCTATGAAATTAACGTCCACAAGTTCATGCAATTAATTCCACAGGTCGCCCATCTTGCAGACTCATGGGAGACTGCTAAAAGCTAATTTATTAACAAAAATAAAAATGGTTGCTTTTGTCACGTGCCAAAGTTTAGAAGAATTCTTGATTATGTTGTTTTGATGAATTTGTACTGTGTGCTATTTCATTCAATGTTTCTACTAAACTATTACTATATCGTTTCACTGTGTGCTATTTCATTCAATGTTTCTACTAAACTATTACTATATCGTTTCACTGTTTGCTATTTCATTTCTACTAAACTATTACTATATCGTTTCACTGTTTGCTATTTCATTCAATGTTTCTACTAAACTATTACTATATCGTTTCACTGTTTGCTATTTCATTCAATGTTTCTACTAAACTATTAACCAATATATGCCTGCTTTATAGACTACACCAAAGCTTTCGATAGAATACACCATAACCAACTTATAGACTGCCTAAAGGATATAAATCTAGACGACGCAGACATACGACTAATATGTAATTTGTACTGGGAGCAAACAGCAATAATAAGATATAACAAGGAGAACTCTACACCCATGGACATAAAAAGAGGAGTAAGACAAGGATGCATCCTATCACCAAGCTTGTTCAATCTATACACTGAGCAAATCTTTAAAAACATCTCAGAGATACCAGGTCTAAACATTAATAGAAAGGTAATCAATAACCTGAGATATGCTGATCATACTGTTCTACTAGCAGAAAATCCTAAAGACCTACAACAATTGCTTAATATGATAAACATAACAAGCAAAAAATATGGACTAGAAATGAATATCAAAAAGACTAAAACTATGATCATAAACAAAGAAAATTATCAAGACCTACAATTAAATATCACAGTTGAGGGAATACATATGGAGACAGTCCAGAGCTACAACTACCTGGGACATACTATAACCATTGATGGAAAATGCAAAACTGAAATAAACAAAAGAATAGGTATGGCAAAAAGTAATTTTAATGCCATGAAAAATATATTAACAACAAAACAAATATCAACAGGGCTGAAACTAAGAATGGCAAAATGTTACATCTTCTCAATATTCCTGTATGGTGCAAAAACATGGACATTAGACCAGAAAACAGAACAGAAAATTGAAGCCTTTGAAATGTGGATTTATAGAAGAATAGGTAGAATTGGATGGAAACAAAAGATAACAAACGATGAAGTTTTAAAACAACTGAAAATAAAAAGAGAACTACTAAATACAATTAAGAAAAGACAAATGAAATTTTTGGGGCATGTTAAAAGACACAACAGCCTACTAAAAGTAATATTGGAAGGAAAAATACAAGGTAAAAGAGGCAGAGGCAGACCAAGACTAACATGGACGAGTAACATCAAAAGATGGTCAAGTCAATCTATGACAGCCTGCACCAACAAAGCAAGAAACAGAGTAGAATGGCGATCCATGGTAGCCAACCTTCGCTGCGGAGAAGGCACACGATGATGATGACTAAACTATTACTATATCGTTTCACTGTTTGCTATTTCATTCAATGTTTTTACTGAACTATTACTATATCGTTTCACTGTTTGCTATTTCATTCAATGTTTCTACTAAACTATTACTATATCGTTTCACTGTTTGCTGTTTCATTCAATGTTTTTACTGAACTATTACTATATCGTTTCACTGTTTGCTATTTCATTCAATGTTTCTACTAAACTATTACTATATCGTTTCACTGTTTGCTGTTTCATTCAATGTTTTTACTGAACTATTACTATATCGTTTCACTGTTTGTTGTTTCATTCAATGTTTTTACTGAACTATTACTATATCGTTTCACTGTTTGCTGTTTCATTCAATGTTTTTACTGAACTATTACAATATCGTTTAACTGTTTACTATTTCATTCAATGTTTTTACTGAACTATTACTATATCGTTTCACTGTTTGCTATTTCATTCAATGTTTTTATTGAACCTTTACTATATTGTTTCACTGTTTGCTATTTCATCCAATGTTTTTAATGAACTTTTACTATAAACATAATAAGACTAGCGATGTAAACATTTTCAACAGAACGGACATATTGTTTATTCTATAACTCTAGGGTGAAACAAAATATTAATTGCATTAAAAAGTACAGAAAAAAACGACTTTCTATGGTCAATGTCTACATTAGTTAGGCATTCGTTATGAACATTCATATGGCAAATGTGACTTACTAAATGGATGTGGGTTTAATCCCCAAATGTGGAATTGATTTTTCTGGCCGACAAAGCTTTAGACTCCTACTAATCAGTGAAAATGGGTACCAGAGATCAGCAGCAGACGGTGGGTTCGAAGTTTGAGAAGGCCAGGACGTGAGACCGAACTTTTAACGTGATAATTTGCGACATAAACTTTATTGAAATTTATATTTAAAAATGAATTTATTCAATTAATGCCCTAAATTAACATAATTATAATGATATAATATGTTCGTTATTTCTATAATTGTGGCGATTCATGATTGTACAATGAAATTTCGAAGGTGGTTTTCTATTGCCTTCTGTCGGTTTGTTTACGGTAAAACGTTCTGAAAAAGACCGAAGCAAAAAGAGAGAGATACTACTATCCAATATTAAGAAGAAACAATTATGTTTTGGTCATGTAGTAAGAAGGGTACAGCTGGAATATATTATAACAAGTGGGAAAATTTAGGGACGACGAGATAGAGGGAAGCAAAGAGAAAAGATACCAGACAACTTGAGAGAATAGCTTGACAGAAGGTCAATAACAGAAATGATAAATAGCTGTTGAGATCGAAAGTTGTTGAGAAGAAATGATCACTTACGCCAGCAGAACGGTACTTGATGATGATATTTGTTATTTAAATTGTAAGCTATGCGAAAAAAAACACATTGTTCTGCTGTTACTTAACATCTCTTATAGTTTTGTTCCATCATCGCATTGATTCTAACTGGGCAGTATATAAGGTTTACTCCAATTGGCCCTACTTCTATGTGTTTCGATAAAGAGATGTAACAACGTCCAATCAGTTACTCCGCTGTTGTCATAGTAACCAGGAGCTGATTGCAGAAATGGCCTACCTAGCTCTAACACATTTTGGAAAGGTCGATAGATGTCGTTGTACGGTTGTAGTAGGTTTACTCTCCATAGACATTGAAGCCTATCTACTAGTAACTGCCAGAATTATTTGAACTATTCCGCGGCTTTAATAGGGAATTTGGTGGGTGGTTGTACATCGACATTCAACTCATTGAGCTAGAAAATTATTGTGTCATTTATTTCGATACCAATTCTGACCTATGGAAGCGAATCATGGACAGTAGACAAACAAATGAAAAGGCGATTACAGGCCACAGAGATGGAATTTCTCAGAAGAATGTTGAAAGTTCCCTGGACAGCTAAAAAGACCAATGAGGAAGTTCTCAAAGAGGCCAACGCAAAAATACAGCTCCTAAAAAACATCAGAAAGAAACAATCAACACTTTTCGGGCACATCATGAGAAGAGGAAAGTTGGAATACTTGGTTACAACTGGCAAAATAAGAGGAAAGAGAGATCGCGGACGACAAAGAGAGAAAATACTGGATAGCTTGGTGTCATGGGATGGCAAACAGCCAACAACAGAACTGATACGATGCACTGTAAATAGAAGATTGTGGAAGGACATGATCGCCAACGCCATCTGGTATAGCACATGATGATGATGATTTATTCCGATAATATAATAGAGAAGAGTAGCCTCCCTGACCTCCTCTCAATATCCGTCGCTGCCAGAAATTCTCTGTGGTCAAGTAGAGTAGCTTGGCTGTTCGCGATTGGTAATACTTCTTTTATGTTTAAAACAGTCGTGTGAGATATGATGACACTACACTGAGGGGGTCAGTGCTATTCTCAACTTTTAAAATATTTTCTACTGGGTCGTCTTATTTTGAAATATCATCATAACCATCATCATGTACCATACCGATTGGCGTAGGCGATCATGTCCTTCCACAATCTTCTATCAACAGTGCATCGTATCAATTCTGTTGTTGACTGTTTTTCATGCCATGACACCAAGCTATCTAGTATCCTCTTTCTTTGTCGTCCGCGATCTTTCTTTCCCTGTATTTTGCGAGTTGTAACCAAGTATTCCAACATTCCTCTTCTCATGATGTGCCCGAAAGATTTTGATTGTTTCTTTCTGATGTTTTTTAGGAGCTCCCTTTTTGTGTTGGCCTCTTTGAGAATGTCCTCATTGGTCTTATAGCTGTCCAGGGAACTTTCAAAAGTCTTCTTAGAAAACCCATCTCTGTGACCTCTAATCGTCTTTTCATTTGTTTGCCTACAGTCCATGACTTACCTCTATATGTCAGAATTGGCTGTATATACACTGATGGACTCTCATTCTCACTGCTATTGATATAGACTTGTTGCATAAGACGTTTTTCATTTTCTGAAATGCTATTTTGATCTGGGCTATTCTGCTTTTTTATTTATGTGGTCCATCTTCCTTCAAATGTTATTAATGTATCCAAGTATTTGACGCGTTGCACTTGTTTCAGATTTGCCCTGTTTATTTTTATACTGCAAGCTGGTGATGATTGTTTCTTCCATATGACCATTACTTCTGTTTTCTTACTTTTCAGGCTGAGACCTTTCTTGCTGCTTTCTTTCACAATTATGTCTATCATTTCTTGTAATTCATTCACTGTCTCTGCTAGTAATATTGTGTCAAACGCATATCGTAGAAATTTTATGTTGTGTCCGTTTACTTCAATTCCGTTTTTGTCTACTATTGATCTCATATTTTCGCTGTAAAGTGAAAACAAATCCAGCGACAGAACACAGCATTGTCAGCCAGATTTTATTTGCATTTATTTGTTAAGGCAGTTGGAAAGCTCTACCTAGTGCCATTATATAACCACATAGTTATTCATCAGGACGACGAGATATCGATAGAATGTCCCACCATGTACCAAATGTTTATCTCTACGTCTGGAAACAACAATATATTTTTTTAAAATAACAAAACGTGGCATGTTGTCTCTACATTTACCTAATCCTCGGACTTCCAACGCACGACAATCATTCAGATTGATTCAAATTCCTAAATACTTAAAGATAGGAACACGTATATCGAAGTCATTAGGGTAATGTGATAAATAAGTCAAGCTCGGAAGCTGATTGTATCTGACTTCATGTGGCACAGGCTTGTCTCGTGGGCCCACCTTTGAAGTTAAATAATGTCTAAACTTGTGATCTTATTAGTGCTCGTCCTTCTGCCACATCTTAGAGATTGAATAATTCATGGATGTCCTTCTGAGTTCTCTATTTTCAATTCCGTTATCTACGTGGCATCCATGCCATTCTTCACAATCGTTATACAAAACATCTATTGCTTATTTATGTACAACAGAGGTGAGATGTAGAATGGCTCAGGCAAAAGCAGCTTTCCAAAAAATGAGGAAGATACTGTGCAATCCATTTTTGACAATAGGAACAAGAAAAAGAGTTCTTAAATGTTATGTAGTCAGTCTTAATAATATGGATGTGAATCATGAACAATAAGACAACAGACAAGAATATCACTGGAGGCTGCAGAAATGTGATTTTACAGAAGAATGTTGAGAATATCACGGACATAGAGGGAAGCAAAGAGAAAAGATACCAGACAGCTTAAGAAAATGGCTTGACAGAAGGTGGACAACATAAATACAAAATACTGACGATATCGAAAGTTGTGGAGAGACATGATCATCTATGCCAGCAGGCATGGTACTTGATGATGATAAACTTCATTGTAGTAACCCTCAGCCTTATGTCCCTTTATGATAAATATCGCTGTGTTAAAATGACTGGGTACTTGTGCTGAATGAATGGACGGTTTTCTAAAGACATCCTAAATAAGATACGGCTCTCAGCAAATTAAATAAATGAAAACTTCAAACTTCTACACTACAAAGACGTCTGTATATGTGAAACGTGGATCCGCGATAATAACTTAACTAACCTGAAAAAGATTGCTAAATACAAACTCAAATGAACTGCTAACGGTGACCTGAAGAAGCGGAGCTCAATTTGATATATATATAAAGTAAAGTACCCCCGTCACGCCAAGTGGCGTAAAGGGAAATATGGTGTTAGTGACCATATATTTTACAGACCTTCAGCACATGATTTTTGGGGTAATGTGGTCGGTATTACGCTCGTGCTGCTTTACTTTCCCAGAAAAAAAATCAGGTACCCATTAAAGGCTGGGTGAACCCGGAAGCCGTCGGTTGGATCGAACCCTACCCCATGTCCTTTGTAGTCCAGTTCACTAACCACTGAGCTATCTCGGCTCCCTCAATTTGATATACGCTATCGATTTCAGGCGAGCACAAATGAGGAGAATAGGACCTTTGATATGATTCTTACACCGATATTTATCTACAATGTATCTTAAAGCTTACATTATCCTCTTGTTAAATGGTAAGAAAATGAGAGAGACATTTCTCTAAAATAAATAACATCTCTAACTACCTATGATAAACTTGTCGTCTAACTACCTTTTCTGTTTGTTATTCTCATATTTGCCTGTAGTCTCCGCATATCTAATGATTCCTTTAACACTCCCCCTCCCCCTTTTTTTTTACACACTCACTGATTTATTTTATTATTTCAATACTTCCATGTATTATCAATTTAAAAAAAAAATCATCATTAATGTTGACTCTCTATAATTCTATCCATAATAATAATGAGTCTCTCATAATTGATCAAAATCTCACTCCGTGTCTATGCCTGCGGCCTATGATATCATAATGTTAACGTTCGTATCTCCATATTTTGTTATCACTGGCGTGTCTTAAAAGAAACAAACTTTTCCACACTTCTCTTCTTCGCAAAAGTCCCATCACTCTGCAGCGCTGTCTCATCGACGGATGTTGTCTTTCCAACCTCCAGTAAAGGAAGCGCAAGAACATAACACTAGAAACAAAACTGGCGCTCGATAACACAATTTTCATTCCAACGTTGTGCTACCAATGCCGGACTTGGACACTGGACTCAAGACAAAGAATAACTGTCACTACCGAAGTAAAATGTGTTAGACGCATGGTAGGAAACAACCTGAGAGATACGATAGGAAATGAGGAATTGAAAAAAAAAGTAAAAAAAAAAAATAAAAATAAAAAGTAAAGTACCCCCGTCACGCCAAGTAGCGCATACGGAATATAGTGTTCTTCTTCCTCTTTTCTCTTTCTCACTGATACCTAAAAGGTGTCGTGGTTTATATCATTTGTCATTCTTGAGCTGCTCGAACTGTCTGAATTAGTGATTTTCCTTTGTAGTTACATGTCTCTGTCACTGAATCTATTCATCTACTTCTGTTCTCTTTCTCACTGATACCTAAAAGGCGTCGTGGTTTATATCATTTGTCGTTCTTGAGCTGCCTGAACTGTCTGGATTAGTGATTTTCCTTTGTTTTTACATGTCTCTGTCACTGCATCTATCCATCTTCTTCTGGGTCTTCCTCTTGGTCTTTTTTCCATACATTCTCGAGAAGAACGCCCTTGATGGTCATTGGTAAGGGTTCATTCTGACCAGGTGGCCAAACCATTTAAGTTGTTGTTCTATATATTCTTGGCAGGGTTTAGTTCCTACCATTTTTCTTATGGTTTCATTTGGTATTCTATCTCTTCTTGTGTTGTTTGTTACTTTTCTCAAGCATCGCATCTCACATGTATTGATCTTTCTTAAATGTGATTTAGAAAGGGTCCATGTTTGACTTTCATAGCACAAAGTTTGTATGAAGATGCTATTTATCATTTGTTGTTTAGATGGCATAGAAATGTTTGGATGTCTTAGCAATGGTGAAAGCTGGTATGTGACATTATTTGCTTTTTGTATTCTCATGTCAATTTCTCTGTAAAGTTTTCCATCTTCTGTGAACATTATGCCCAAATACTTGAATTCCTCTACTTTATTTATTTCTTTATCTGTGATCTTAATGTTTAATGGGTGTCTTAATTTGCTTGTTCTTAAAGCCTCTGTTTTTGTTGTGTTAATTTTCATACTGTAGTTTGTGCAGCTTTTATCTAGAGATGTCAAATGCTGTTGTAGCAGGTTTTCATCCTCATATATTAGGCATTGGTCATCTGCGAAGAGTAGTTCGTTGATGTTGGAGTTTTCTACCTCTATGTTATGAATATGGTGTTAGTGACCATAAATTTTACAGACCTTCGGCACATGATTTGTGGGGTAATGTGGTCGGTATTACGCCCGTGCCGCTTCACTTTCCCATAAAAAATCCGGTACCCATTAAAGGCTGGGTGAACCGGAAGCCGTCGGTTGGGATAGAACCCTACCTCTTGTCCTTTGTAGCCCAGTTCACAAACCTCTGAGCTATCGCGGCTCCCATAAGAATTGAAAAAAAAATGTTATGAGTATTTCTCACCACTGAATACATAAGAAAACAACAGATAAAATGGTCTGGCCACGTGATGAGACAGAAAGAATAAAACTCAACGAGCTCTAATAAATGTTACAAGAACACCACTCTCAGGGATCGACAACGGAAAAAAACGGATCTTCGCAAAATTAGAAACACCAGGAAACAATCCGTCAACAGTGGCCAAAAGAAGAACAAAAGACTGCAAATGATGTCTCCCTTCAACGCTGAAAGGTAAATGAGGAAGGAAAAATGAGGGGAAGATTGAGTACTGAAGAACCAACCTTTGCTTACTTTTAATCTTCCCTCGCCAAGGTTATTTAATTATCGAGTTATGAGTTGAGTTATTGAGTAATTGAGTTGAGTATTTGAGTTATTGAGTTGAGTTATTGAGTTATTTATTTTGAGTTATTGAGTTGAGTTATTGAGTTGAATTATTGAGCTATTGAGTTGAGTTATTGAGCTGAGTTATTGAGTTCTTTGCGGGTCATCATCATTGCACTCCGAACATGTCCATAGGTGCTCAGATCACCTCCCCAGCAAGCGAAGATCTCAATCTACAGCGCTGCCTTATAAATGAATGTAGTATTTAACAGCTCCTGTAAAAGACAGACGTGTCTTCCTATTTATCTCCTCGGAACCTTACGACATCGAATATCATCAGCTCTAGACTCTAACACTCTGTACTTTCATGAATAGTAATGCGCCCCCGTCACGCCAAGTGACGTATAGGGAATATGGTGTTAGTGACCATATATTTTACAGACCTTCGGCACATGATTTTTGGGGTAATGTAGTAAGTATTACGCCCGTGCCGCTTCACTTTCCCTGAAAAAAATCCGGTACCCATTAAAGGCTGGGTGAACCCGGAGGCCGTCGGTTGGGATCGAACCCTACCTCTTGTCCTTTGTAGTCCAGTTCACTAACCACTGAGCTATCGCGGCTTCCACTTTCATGAATGGATAACAAAAATATAGTATTTACTAATTCATCTAATTACTAAGGTCTCCAAGAGAAGGGGATGGAGTTTTTGGGGAGGCCAGGGATTGGAAAAGTGTATCCCTCCAGGAGCGGATATTCATAGGAGGCAACGAAGGCCACGGCCCGTCTAATATTTTATCACAAAACATAACACAATCACATTCCAGCTCAAAGAGTTAATCACCAATGTACAACCAGCCACGTATTCTTTAGTATGGCCGTGACAGTGTACAAATAATTTAAACCTAGACTAATAAATAGGCTTAAATGTCAATGGAGATCAAACCTGCTACAACAGAAAAACGGCATCTATCGACCCCGCTATGAATATGAAAACTAGGTAGGGTATTTCTGCAATCCGCTCCTCCTTGCTATTACAACAGAAAAATGACGAATAAAATGCTGTTCTACCTCTTTTTATTTTTAAAGATATAGAAGTTTAGCCAATAGGATGCGACCTTATCTAGAGCCCCAATAAGATCACTGCGCTGTGTCTTTATATATTTAAAAAAAAAAAGTTGAACAAAACTGAAAAAAATGTTTATTAAAGCAAAACTATGTTTTCCTCCCATAATCAATACTGGAAATAACTAACATATTGTGGTAAAGTTATAATTATGTTAATTTAGGGCAATAATGTAACTCTTTCTGTACGTTTCGACGCACCATGTGCCATGCCGATTTCGGTCATGTCCCGTTTAGCCGCACAGTGCGTCACCATCGATTTGATTAGTGTAAACTGTCATCAAACCATATTCTTTTTTACAAGTCTTGTATCATCTTGGTATTGGTGAAATCTAATTTCTTGTCCAATTATCTAAAAATTCATATATAATATGTTAAGTATTAGATAAATATAAACATGTAGATTCATATTTAAAAACATGAAAAATTTTGTCTCTGAAATCTCTGCCGGTTAATTGATAAAAAAAACTTCCGTACTGAAAGAGTAAAGGGACTAATTTATTGCGTAAATTACTGTAATGTCAAAATTTATCAGACAAAAGGTCAACCTAAAATGTCGGTCTCACTTCCTGGCCTTCTCGAGTTTCGAACTCCCCGTCCCCCACTGGCGTGTCCTTCTCCAGTTCTTCTACCTTTTATAGCTCCCAGTGGAGCATAGGTCTTCAACAAACACTTTCCAAGTCGTTCTGTTTTTTGCCATTCTTTTAAGATCATCTATGTCTTCCCCATCATCTTCATCTCTGCTTCTATCTGTCTTCTCCAAGAATTTCTTGGTCTTCCTTTTTGTCTTTTCCCCTGGGGATTCCAAAAAAGGGCCTGTTGTGTAATACTCTCAGTTGGCTTCCGTAGTGTGTGTCCTATCCATCGCCATCGTCTTCGCTGTATCTCTTTATCAACTGGTATTTGACTGGTACCTTTCCATAATTTTATGTTAGTGATTTTGTCCTGCCATTTCCATCCTTTTATCCTGCGTAAACATCCATTAATGAAAGTCTGTATCTTCGTGATTGTCAATTCTGTTGTTCTCCATGTTTCACAGCCATATAATAGGACCGACTTAACATTTGAGTTGAAAATTTTTATTTTTCTCGTTACTCAGGATGAACAAGGCTACGTTTTTATTTTACCCTGATGGAAAAAAATACTGTTTAGCCTTGCTGTGATGAATTGCTCGTTAATCTGATTGTAGAAAGTTTTGTCTAAAACTCAGAAAACCACTAGCGCATCCCATCCCTCCAACGTGAGATGATCAAACACAGAGAGTGAGTGGCCATTAGTAAATCATGTTCATTACCTTCAATAATTCACATTTTGTCTACGCGTCACGAATGTTTTTGCACGTCGTTTTCTCTTCATCTTGTTTTTGGTTCAGTATTTTCATAGTAAGAGTCCTTATATGTTATGTAGAGTCAGTCGTAACATATGGATGCGAATCATGTTGTGGATAGGACAAGACAAGAAAATCACTGGAGTCTGTAGAAATATGGTTTTACAGAAGAATGTTGAGAATACCATGGACAGCTAAGTAGAGTAATGTCAAAGTTCTGAAAGAGGCTAAAGCAAAAAGAGAGCTAATTTCCAATATTAGGAAGAAACAAGAGAAGAGACCAACTGGAATATAATGTAACAACTGGAAAAATTGAGGGACGAAGATATAGAGGGAAGCAAAGAGAAAAAATACCAGACAGCTTAAGAGAATGGCTTAGCAGAAGGTCAACAACAGAAATGATAAATAACTGTCGAGATCGAAAGTTGTGGAGAGACATGATCACTTACGCCAGCAGGCCCGGTACTTGATGATGTTGATTATGGTGATTTTCACAGTTCTCACTCCTCAATGGGTCTATTTGGCCACAATTCATTCCCGGATTTTCGAATATGCCTCACTACAGATCTCTCGCGAGCTTGTCTATAGTCTTGTCCCAATTTCTTATATTCCCGCTATCAAAGTCTCGGCTGCACCGCGTTTAAAACACGAGTACGTGACGTCATTATATCCCGATTGCAACGTGTTTTACGCAAGAGGATTAGTCGTGTGCTTCATCGTCCAGCTGCTCTCAGAAATAATGAGTTCAGGAGAGGTTCTCATTCTATAAGGTGGATGGATGGATGGATGGAGTGATGAATGGAGTGATGGATGGAGTGATGGATGGATGGATGGAGTGATAGATCGATGGACGGATGGGTGGAAGGGTGGGTAGACAGTCGGGCAGATTAGTTTAGATTATATTAGATTAGATTAGATAGACAGACAGACAGACAGACAGACAGACAGATAGATAGATAGATAGACAGACAGACAGACAGACAGACAGACAGACAGACAGACAGACAGACAGACAGACAGACAGACAGACAGACAGACAGATAGATAGATAGATAGATAGATAGATAGATAGATAGATAGATAGATAGATAGATAGATAGATAGATAGATAGATAGATAGATAGATAGATAGATAGATAGATAGATAGATAGATAGATAGATAGATAGATAGATAGATAGATAGATAGATAGATAGATAGATAGATAGATAGATAGATAAGCGGAAGGACAGACAGACGGGTGGATGGATAAATAGAAAAAGGAAATAAAGGAGCTGTTGTCGTTTCAAAGGTTTAGGTAGGTTATTTATTTGCACATGCCAACTTCTATCTCCAGGGAAGTTGTAAGGGAAGTAATTTTGCATGAATATAACCTCTTCACACCGACAACCGTATACTCAGGCGCCCTTCGCCATACAGGCAGATATTCTCACACTTCAGCGGAACTCCTCTCATTTTTATCGTCAAGAGTTTTAACGTTCAGGGCAGATTTGTTCCAAAAAATGTTTCACTGGCAGAGGAATTATTTAGCCTACACTATTCGATTGTTTAACTACCAGGGGTTATTTAACGTGTGCAAAGTGCATACGGGATCTTCTATCTCTAGTCGTTATCTGTGAGGACTAAACACCGAATCTCACTACCCAGAGACCGGTTGAGGATAAAAGCCTTAAAGAACCCGCGGGGGTGAAAAGAAACATTTCCACTACTTATGGCTTGATTTGAACCAGCAATCTTCTCCTACTTATGGTATGTTATGTTATGCTGTGCTATGTTGTGTTATGCTGTGCTATGATACGATATGATATGTTGTGTTATGCTATGCTATATTACGTTGTGGGCTTACGTAAATGAAATCTAGTGAGGTAAGCCTAATATGAATGGACGCTAACACTACGTTCCTTCAGTGGTCAGCACCCGGGGCAATACAAATATTGTGCCTACTAATCTGTTAGTTTTTGTTTTTCCATTTATTGTCGCACACATCAGATCCACAGTTGTCTGTCTTTGATACTTTAATAGTAGATGTGCTCGTCTGTGTCTTCTCAGAAACATCAAATGCGCACACTTCTTTTATTTTACGTTAGAAATTATAAGAAGAAGCTGAATCTTCAAATTAAAAGTATTTTGTGGTTAAGAAACGAATGCTTCATCTTCCTAAACTCTCAGATTTGACAATCATCGATCTTTTTTTTTTTCAATACGAGCATTAAGAAATGAAGGGAGCCGCGATAGCTCAGTGGTTAGTGAACTGGATTACAAATGACAAGACGTAGAGTTCAATCCCAGCCGACGCCTACCGGGTTCACGCAGCCTTTAATGGGTACCAGATTTTTCTGGGAAAGTAAAGCAGCACGGGCGTCATACCGACCACATTACCAAAAACAACATGTGCTGAAGGTCTGTAAAATTTATGGTCACTAACACAATATTCCCTATACGCCGCTTCGCTTAGAGTGACGGGGCTCTTTACTTTACTTTATTAAGAAATGAAAGATAGTTCATACACAATTACTGCCCTTAGCTGAAATTTAACTTTTCTTTATGTCTGGGGTCACAAATTGAAACCACTTCCATTAAATATCAATTTGATGAATGAGGGGAATGTACTAGGGTCAGAAAATCGTCATTAATAAACGTTGCCACATTTCCAAGATTTTAACTTTAAAAAAGTTACTTTGAGATATAAACGAGCAGTTGTGGTTAGTTTTCATCTCAAAATGGTATTTTAGACACAATCTTTGAAATTTAGGAGCAGCGATAGCTCAGTGGTTAGTGAATTGGACTACAAAGGATAAGAGGTCGGGTTCGATCCTGATCGACGGCTTCGGGTTTCACCCAGCCTTAAATGGGTACCGGATTTTTTCAGGAAAAGTAAAGCGGCACTGGCGCAATACCGACCACATTACCCCAAAAATCATGAGCTGAAGGTCTGTAAAAATAATTATCACTAAGGCCATATTTCTTATATTCCACTTGCCGTGATTGGATATTTCCTTATTACTTTGAAGTTTAACAGTGTTTAGGTGAAGGTATTATAAGTCTAATACATTCTTTTCATTCTTAAATCTGATTTTGTTCATAAGTGGTTTCAATTTGTGACACCAGACAAAAACATTAATAATTGTTTCATCATCATCACCATCATCATCATCATCATCATCGAGTGCCGTCTCCGCAACGAAGGTTGGCTACCATGGAGCGCCATTATGCTCTGTCTCTTGCTTTGATGGTGTAGGTTGTCATAGGCTGATTTGTCCGTCTTTTGATGTTACTCGTCCATTTTAGTCTTGGTCTGCCTCTGCTACTTTTACCTTGTATTTTCCCCTCCAAGATTACTTTTAGTAGGCTGTTGTGTCTTTTAACATGGCCCAAAAATCGCATTTATCTTGTTTGAATTGTGAAGATAATTCAAACAAGAATGGTTAGCTAAACTATATAATTATGTCTGAATCTCGTAACAAAAAAAATTAAGACTCGCAAGTACAAGAGGTTCGGAAATATAGTTTTTACTTTTTGTAACAAAAAACATCTTAAATTTTAAGAAGATGGAGACTGGTTTGTTTCAAGGCAAGACGCCGGTCTTGAGACAGAGAGGATGTGAGTTCAAATCCCTGCTGAACCATTTGGGATTTTTATTTATAATTTCTCTCTGCGTCAACCACCCCTGGTCTTAGCAGTGAGACCCGGCTTGCAAACGTCAATTACTCATCGACGAAAAAAAAATATGAGTATCTCCGAAGACGGAGTTATCTGCCTGTTCGGCGAGGGACCACTGTGCACACGGCTGCCAGGGAAATATGGATTAGCACTCAAAATTCAGTTCCTAGTCTCTAGGGACTTTGCCTGAGATGAAAGCTGGCGAATACAAAACAAAAAAAAAGCAAAAACAAAAAATGTAAAGGTGACGATAAAACTTCGTCTAATCACTGTGAATCAGCAATAAAAGATTCCTGTGTATTCATAGAAACACACGCACAAGCAAATCAACTAAAGTGACATTGACAAATTACTGTGTTCTGCTTTCTTTTATTTCTTGTGAAATTGTGCACCCCTAAGGATTGTCGATGGCTTGAAAATCTGTCATTGTAAAAAGTATTGTTATGGAAACAGCGCCATATATTTTAGAACAGTGATCTCTGCAATATGTGCCACTTTGGCACGCAAGGTTTCTGTTTTTGAGATTGTGGTTCTGCCCTATGTGCCGTCTTCGGCTCGAAAGGACAATAGATAGATAGAAGGATTGTACGCTCAGCAGAAACAACCTCCCACGCCCTTGCCACGCTACGCCAGTGCTCTTCTAACCACCGAAAGTCCAAGTCCAGCGTGTAAAAATAATCAATGACAGCTGAAAATTGACAAGATCTTGCTATATGTCATTGCCCGAGGAAACTTTTAAACATAAATACAATGATTTGTTAAATATTTTTCTTGATTGTTTAAAATTCTATAGAAACTAAAACTATGCCAGGAATATACTTCCTCTTCGTCTTCTTTTCTCTTTTCACTGATACCTGAAAGGTGTCGTGGTTTATATAATTTGTCGTTCTTGAGCTGCTCGAACTGTCTGAATTAGTGATTTTCCTCTGTTGTTACATGTCTCTGTCACAACATCTATCCATCTTCTTCTGGGTCTTCCTCTTGGTATTTTTCCATGCATTCTCAAGAAGAAGAACGCCCTTGATGGTGATTGGTGAGGATTCATTTTGACCAGGTGGCCAAACCATTTAAGTTGTTGCTGTTCTATATATTATTGGCAGGGTTTTGTTCCTACCATTTTTCTTATGGTTTCATTTGGTATCCTATCTCTTCTTGTGTTGTTTGTTACTTTTCTCAAGCATCGCATCTCACATGTATTTATCTTTCTTAATTGTGATTTAGAATATACAAGGAATATACAAGGAATATACAAGGAGCGGATATGAAAACCACAACGCGACATATAGCTTCGCTTTTTGTCAAAGATGACAACAGTCCACAGGCTTATAATCAACGATAACAAATTTAAACAGGTTGATTTAGTTGAGAGAAGACTGTGAATATTGGGGAATGTGAAAAGTGGGGAACCACTGAGTAAGAAGTTCTGCAATTCTCATATGGAGTTATGTCCCTTCCATCCTTAGACAGAAGTCCCGAAGGGGGACACTTTATTTAAAATAACAATTACCCTTTCCTTTTGTCATTAACAAAAAGATGGGACAAAATGTTATAGAACGAATGTGACAGACCAAGGAAGAAATGTTACGCAATAGTGAGTTTAACATTTTATGACCAAGATAATGCATAATAATACAAGAGATATTATTTGCGAGATAGTTTATATTTCTGGCATCATCATCATCATCAAATGCCATGCCTGCTGGAGTAGGTGTTCATGTCTCTCCACAACTTTCGATCTCGACAGTTATTTATCATTTCTGTTGTTGACCTTCTGCCAAGCTATTCTCTTAAGCTGTCTGGCATCTTTTCTCTTTTCTTACCTCTATCTCTTCGTCCCTCAATTTTCCCAGTTGTCACAATAAAAATAATATATTCCAGCTGTTCCCTTCTCATTACATGACCAAAAAAATAATGATTGTTTCTTCATAATATTGGAAATTAGCTCTCTTTTTGCTTTGGCCTCTTTCAGAACGTTTTCATTACTCTTCTTAGCTGTCCGTGGTATTCTCAACATTCTTCCCTAAAGCCACATTTCTACAGCCTCCAGTGATTTTCTTGTTTTTTGTCCTATTGTCCACGATTCACATCCATATGTTAAGACTGGCTCTATCTATCTATTGACCTTTCGAGCCGTAACCGGCCCATAGGGCGTAGACCAAGATACACCTTCTCCTATATGAATTTTGTTCTAGCAGTTTTCTTTTAAAGATATTTTATCAAATCTCGCCATCTGTCTCTGTTCTGTGCAAGCAGTTCTATCTCATTGAGGGAGCCGATTCCTGCTGCTCTTGCCTCTCTCATCAATGTTCTTCTCAGTGTCTCCCTGGGTCTTCCTCTTTTTCTTTTACCTGTTGTTTCCCATATGAGGGCTTGCTTTGCTATTCGATTATTATCTCTTCTCATCACATGTCCAACGTATGACCATCGTCTTTTCTTTATTACTGAAGATATTAGTGGTTGATTGGCGATTTCTCTAATTTCCTCGTTTGTTTTGAATTCGTTCCATTCTATACCAAGTATTTTCCTTAGACATTTATTTTCGAATGCGTTCAACTTTGTTTCTATATCTCTTGTTGTTTTCCAGCTTTCACACGCATACGTAAGGGTTGATAGTACATTTGATTTGAATAGCCTAAGTTTTGTGTTTGTGCTAATGAGTTTTGATTTCCACAACTTTTCAAGGCTTCTGAAAGACATTGCTGCTTTAGCCAGTCTGATTCTAATTTCTTTGCTCGTATCCCCTTCTCGATCAATGTGACTTCCAAGATAGATGAAGTGATCGATCTCTTCTACTGGTTTGTTTTCCATGTATATTTTGTCACTTGTTGGAATTAAACTTTTCATGACTTTAGTCTTTTCATGATTGACCTCAAGCCCAATTTTGCTGGCTATTGATGATAGTTCATTTGTGTTTTCCTGCATCGTTTTTATCTGCTTGCTGATGAGAACTATGTCATCAGCAAAGTCCAGGTCCTCCAAATGGTCTCCTTGTATCCATTCGATGCCTTTATTACCAGTGCAGCATTTCTTCATTATGAAGTCCATAACAATTCCAAATAACAAGGGCGATAAAATACATCCTTGTTTAACCCCAGTTTATATTGGGAAACATTCGCTCAGTCCTTCCTCTGTTCGAACTGCACATGTGTAACCATCATACATGTCTTTGATAATATTTATGATTTTTGATGGTAAGCCATATTGTTTCAGAATTTTCCACAAAGACTGGCTCTACAAAACATTTAATAACTCTTTTCATTTTTTATATTGTCAAAATTGGATTGCACAGTATCTTCCTCATTTTTTGGAAAGCTGCTTTTGCCTGAGCCATTCTGCATCTCACCTCTGTTGTACATCTACCGTCTGAGGTTAACATTGTTCCCAGATGTTTAAATTCATTTACCTGTTTTAATATTGTTCCACTTGTCTTTATAATTTATGGCATTATAAACAAACAAAACTAGACCTTCAGTATACTGAAAGCACACACATGTACTTATCTGTCACTAGACCTTACACACACTGTCATGAAGATTACAAAAAGATCCGTATTTTTTGTGTGATTAGAATCACACATCATAATAACAAAATGGCTGGGATCCACAGTGTGGATACGACTTTGTTGTCACTTTTACCTGAGCAGCGGTCACATTCATAGCTTACTCGTTTTAATTTTAACCGTCAAGTATTTTTTTAACATGCGCGAGTGCACACTGGCCTGCTGTTTATTGCCGTTATCCGAGACGGCTAGACATCGGATCTCACTGCCCAGAGACCAGAGGAGGATGACGTCACGAGGATGCCACGGATTGATATTTATTGTTTTTAAAAAAATAGCAGCCGCCGAGAGTGAGGTTTGAGCCTGCGTCCTTCCTGTCCGGTGGCGGTTGCCGTGCTCCTAGATTACAAAGCACACCCCTCTCCACCCCCTTTCCCCAAAGGTCGGTTTAACAGAGTTTCTACAATAAATTATGTTATAATTTTAATGATCATGACATCTCAAATAATGAGCGAAATGTAACTATATAACAAGAAAACATAGAGTTATGGCAGTCTAAGGGAAAAGAAGGAATTAATAGAAGAGTAAAAAGGTAACCATAAGCTCCAGAAACGGGGGATTGAGTGGTCTAGTGGTAGGCCGTCGACCTCTGGGAAGAAAACTTTTGTATTCAACAACAGGAGGTAGTGGGAATTGTTCTGATCGTATCCGCGGTTTCTTTGTGGTTCTAACCTTCCTTGGTTTCTTTCTGGCTCTACCCTTCCTTGGTTTCTTTGTGGCTCTACCCTTCCCTGATTTGTTTGTGACTCTACTCTTCCTTGGTTTCTTTCTGGCTCTACCCATCCTTGGTTTATTTGTGGCTCTACCCTTCCTTGGTTTCTTTCTGGCTCTACCCTTCCTTGGTTCCTTTCTGGCTCTACCCATCCTTGGTTTATTTGTGGCTCTACCCTTCCCTCGTTTATTTGTGGCTCTACCCATCCTTGGTTTATTTGTGGCTCTACCCATCCATTGGTTTCTTTCTGGCTCTACCCTTCCTTGGTTTCTTTCTGGCTCTACCCATCCCTGGTTAATTTGTGGCTCTACCCTTCCCTGGTTTATTTGTGGCTCTACCCTTCCTTGGCTTCTTTGTGGTTCTACCCTTCCCTGGTTTATTTATGGCTCTACCCTTTCTTGGTTTCTTTCTGGCTCTACCCATCCTTAGATTATTTGTGGCTCTACCCTTCCCTGGTTTATTTGTGGCTCTACCCTTCCCAGGTTTATTGGTGGCTCTATCCTTCCCTGGTTTATTTATGGCTCTACCCTTTCTTGGTTTCTTTTTGGCTCTACCCATCCTTGGATTATTTGTGGCTCTACCCTTCCCTGGTTTATTGGTGGCTCTATCCTTACCTGGTTCATTTGTGGCTCTACCCTTCCCTGGTTTATTGGTGGCTCTACCCTTCCCTCGTTTATTTGTGGCTCTACCCTTCCCTGGTTTATTTGTGGCTCTACCCTTCCCTGGTTTATTTGTGGCTCTACCCTTCCCTGGTTTATTTGTGGCTCTACCCTTCCTTTGTTTATTTGTGGCTCTACCCTTTTATTGGTTTATTTGTGGCTCTACCCTTCTCTCGTTTATCTGTGGCTCTACCCTTCCTTGGTTTATTTGTGGCTCTACCCTTCCCTCGTTTATTTGTGGCTCTACCCTTCCCTCGTTTATTTGTGGCTCTACCCTTCCTTGGTTTATTTGTGGCTCTACCTTTCCCTGGTTTAATTATGGCTCTACCCTTCCTTGGTTTATTTGTGGCTCTACCTTTCCCTGGTTTATTGGTGGCTCTACCCTTCCCTCGTTTATTTGTGGCTCTACCCTTCCCTGGTTTATTTGTGGCTCTACCCTTCCCTGGTTTATTTGTGGCTCTACCCATTCTTGGATTATTTGTGGCTCTAACCTTCCCTGGTTTATTTGTGGCTCTACCCTTCCTTTGTTTATTTGTGGCTCTACCCTTTTATTGGTTTATTTGTGGCTCTACCCTTCTCTCGTTTATCTGTGGCTCTACCCTTCCTTGGTTTATTTGTGGCTCTACCCTTCCCTCGTTTATTTGTGGCTCTACCCTTCCCTCGTTTATTTGTGGCTCTACCCTTCCTTGGTTTATTTGTGGCTCTACCTTTCCCTGGTTTAATTATGGCTCTACCCTTCCTTGGTTTATTTGTGGCTCTACCTTTCCCTGGTTTATTGGTGGCTCTACCCTTCCCTCGTTTATTTGTGGCTCTACCCTTCCCTGGTTTATTGGTGGCTCTATCCTTACCTGGTTCATTTGTGGCTCTACCCTTCCCTGGTTTATTTGTGGCTCTACCCTTCCCTGGTTTATTTGTGGCTCTACCCTTCCTTTGTTTATTTGTTCCTCTACCCTTTTATTGGTTTATTTGTGGCTCTACCCTTCCCTGGTTTATTTGTTTCTCTACCCTTCCCTGGTTTATTTGTGGCTCTACCCATCCTTGGATTATTTGTGGCTCTACCCTTCCCTGGTTTATTTGTGGCTCTACCCATCCTTAGATTATTTGTGGCTCTACCCTTCCCTGGTTTATTGGTGGCTCTACCCTTCCCTCGTTTATTTGTGGCTCTACCCTTCCCTCGTTTATTTGTGGCTCTACCCTTTCCTGGTTTATTTGTGGCTCTACCCTTCCCTGGTTTATTTGTGGCTCTACCCTTCCCTGGTTTATTTGTGGCTCTACCCTTCTCTCGTTTATTTGTGGCTCTACCCTTCCCTGGTTTATTTGTGGCTCTACCCTTCCCTGGTTTATTTGTGGCTCTACCCTTCCCTGGTTTATTTGTGGCTCTACCCTTCCCTGGTTTATTTGTGGTTCTACCCTTCCTTGGTTTATTTGTGGCGCTACCCTTTTCTGGTTTCTTTGTGGCTCTACCCTTCCTTGGTTTCTTTCTGGTTCTACCCTTCCTTGGTTTATTTGTGGCGCTACCCTTTACTGGTTTATTTGTGGCGCTACCCTTCCCTAGTTTCTTTGTGGCTCTACCCTTCCCTGGTTTATTTGTGGCTCTACCCTTCCCTGGTTTCGCTGTGGCTCTACCCCCCCCCCCCGATTTCTTCGTGGCTTTATCCCTCCCTGATTTCTTCGTGGTTTTATCCCTCCCTGGTTACTTCGTGGTTTTACCCCTCCCTGGTTACTTCGTGGCTTTACCCCTCCCTGGTTACTTAATGGCTTTACCCCCCCTGGTTACTTCGTGGTTTTACCACTCCCTGGTTACTTCGTGGTTTTACACCTCCCTGGTTACTTCGTGGTTTTACCCCTCTCTTGTTTCTGAGTAAGTACGATCCAATGCCTAGCATCTCGTGCAACAGCGAAAAATATGAGGCCCCATGTACACTCCATGTGCGTTAAGGAAAATTCGGTTGTTATAGGTCGAAAAGAATAGACACAAATGACACTTACCGCGGAAAAATCGGTTAAATTAGAAATTACCCCTACGCATAAGACGGACATGTTATCCCGAAAAGGCGCAGATATCGCTGCTTGCCGTAAATTAGCGAAGTAACGCATTCCCTCCCATTGAATGTTTGAACGTTAAGAAGAATGAGAAGCAATGAAACAGGACAAGAAATGTAAATACTTGTGCAGAATTGTGCTAGAATATAATGTTGTGGAACAAAACAGAATAGTGACCCACTCATGTGTAACGTGAAATAACATTTATAGTTTTATCAACAAAAATTGTTTCTGTCAAAGCTTCTTGTGAGTTCATGTGTTATTTTATATTTATTATGTTATGTTATGTTACATTATGTTATGTAATGTTATTTTATGTTTTGTTATGCTGTGCTGTGAAATGATATGCTATTTTGTGATATCGTATGCTATGCTATGCTATAAGCTACATGCTATGTTATGCTATGTTATGCTATGTTATGTTATGTTGTGGTGTGGTATATTTTATTATGGTTATTTTGTGGTATGGTATATTTTGTTATGGTTATGATATGATATACTATATGCTACATGCAACATGCTACGCTATGCTCTGCTGCACTATGCTATGCAATGCAATACTATGCTATGTTAAGTTATGTTATATTATGTTATGTTATGCTATGTTAATTGCTGGATTAACTTTATCTCATTTAAAAACTTCCATTGAGTGCTCATATGAGTAGTATACAGTGGTCTACTGGTTATTTTTTGGCCCATAAATTAACAAAGATGTATAGCAAGGCGCCTTACGCACAGAAGGCGCAAGGGGAGTCACCAGTCATATACCCTATTTAACTCATCCTGCAGACCTGACTTAACTATGTCCTCTAGCTTAGGTGCGCTTAAAGCCAAGTATAAACTATCGATATCCGTTTCACATATCTGAAACTCGGACCTATCTACAAACTTATCTAAGAACTCGAAATAAATGTCTAACATACGAAGTTTCGCATACTGATATACGAAGAAACCGATTTGTAGGGGCAAGTCCCAGACAGTTTTCTTTTTCTCCATCACAATTTCAAAAAGATTCTCCATTATTTCAGTCATCTTTTAAAACCGGGATTTATTTATCATTTTCGATATCTCATCTCCCTGAACGTATGAGACATCGCTATGATTGGCCTTATTGGTTAGAGTCTTCCCGTTTGCCGAGTTACCCAGGAGTTTCATCGTATCGCTCACTATAGATTGATTTTCATCTAAATCTCCGACCCGCCTTGCGTCAGAAACCCTTTCTCCAAACTTTTTAAAACAACTAGACGGTTGATATTTTATCACTTGATAGATTTTTGTTACCTCTACACCATAATGTAAATACTATTTTAACAGCGGTGTTGCAAACAATTTTTTTCCCCGACACAACTACCGATTACGGTGTGACGAAGGGTGGACATAGGTCGGGAATACTCTAACCAATAAGGCCAATCATAGCGATGTCTCGTACGTTCAGGGAGATGAGATATCGAAAATGATAAATAAATCCCGGTTTAAAAAGATGACTGAAATAAGGGAGGATATTTTTCAAATTGAGATGGAGAAAAAGAAAACTGTTTCGGACTTACTCCTACAAATAGGTTTTTTCGTCTGTCAGTATGCGACACTTCGTATATTAGATTTTTATTTTGAGTTCTTAGATAAGTTTGTAGATAGGTCCGAGTTTCAGATATGTGAAACAGATACCGATAGTTTATACTTGGCTTTAAGCACACCTAAGTTGGAGGCCATAGTTTAGTCAGGTCTGCAGGATGACTGGTTTCCTGCCGACCTTTGCGCTGAGCATGTTAGCAAGACAGACTGTATAAGATGTATGGGTATTAAAGCGTACACCAAAAATACCTGGTCTTTTTAAATTAGAGTACGAAGGGACATCCCTTGTTAGCTTATGTAGAAAGACGTACCATTGTAGTGGGGATTACGATAAAATCAGTTGTAAAGGGCTAAGCAAGCAGCACAACAAATTAGATAAAGATATGTTTTTAGAGGTTCTCGACACGCAAAAGGCCAAGGGTGGGAAAAATGTAGGTTTCAAAGTCTTAAATAATTCCATATTTTCCTACAGTCAAACAGAAATGCTCTTTCCTATTTCTATATAAAAAGAAAGGTACCTGATGATAACATATCAACTACACCACTAGATATTTAACTCTTTACACTACCAGCTTCAACAGACCAGCGATCTCTATCAGTTTCACCCCTTATGACGCTTTTATTTCATAGAGCTATGCAGACATCCAACTACATAGCTAGAAATAAATTGTATCCTTATAATATATATTTACTTATTTTAATCAATAATGTCATGCTATGCAATATCCTCTTTATGATGTGTTATATTGTGTCTCTATTGAGATAATAAAAGAATAAAATATAACTTTGTTTTCTGTTTTATATTGAACGATATTGTTTTTAATAGATGTTGTATAATCTACTAAACTATCCTTAGGTCTTTCTCTTAATTCCCTTGTTTCTGCCCGCGTCTGTACAAAAACCCTTGGTTGGATTACATATACCGATCAGACAACGTTATCCCTCTGCTATGAACATAATAAGTGGTGCCCCTACACTCATATTAAAAAATAACTGTCACATTATTTCCTTCTATAATTTACTGTCGATCCGTGTTAGATAACAATGAAACATTTTTTTATCTCCCTTTAACAGACACGTCGACACCCCCCCCCCCCCACCCCTTTTGCGCCTTCAGTGCGTAAGGCGCCTTGCTATACATCTTTGTTAATTTATGGGCCAAATAATAAACAGTGGACCCTTGTATACTACTCATATGTCTTCGTCAGTCAGGAAAACTCGCAGCTCGAAAGGACTGAGAAACAAACCTATGGCGGTTCACAAGTCTTCTATTATGAAAGCTAGTCATACATACTTAAGGTACAAGCAGAAAGAAGATCATTGTAAACAAAAGAAATGTTACCCCATAGAACGGTGCTATGAGTCCCAGTGACAATTTAAACCAGTAATGAATGCGTCTCTAGAGGAGTCAATGCACAAACAGAAAAAAAAAAAACGGTCACCTTTTGATCATGATATGAGAAGAGGGAAACGTGAAAGTATTGTAACAACAGACCGACAAAAAAAAAAAAAGAATTAAAGAGAGACAGAAGAAAGTAGCGACAAGCAAAACTACACAGTTTAAGAATCTGGTGCAGATGGAGATCAACAACAGAACTTGTACGAAACACCAGGGATAAGTATACACTGGAAAAGATAATTATTACCACCGTGAAATGATGATATTAATGGCGTCCAAATTTCGAGCAGAAACCATAAATCAATCAAAGACTTTCATGTCATCTTTTGGAACAAAGGCCACGGAAGGGAATTCTTTCATCATCATTATTGCTTGTCTTTTTCTCTAATTCAGTCGTCAAGGCCAATGTCTTTGAGAGTTTTTTTTATGGTTTCTCTTTTCCATGTGATCCTGGGATTTCTATAAAGGGTGGGTTTTTAAAAAAAAAATGGGAATTTGCTCTACAGCAGTCGAAATAGTTTTTCATTTCCCTGTGGATTCCATTACAAAGTCTGCCTTGTTATGTTATCATTAGGTTTTCTTAGCCTTTGCCGAATCTATCTCAACGGTATGTTCTTAATCTTTTGCTCGATTAGCTCTAGTTTTGTTCTTTCCCTGTTTATGATTTTGCTACTCTGAGATGTTTATATTTCTCGTCACACAATTGTTTACAAATGTCTGTATTCTTTGTTGGATTGTTTATTAAAACAGAGAAAACGTTACTTCTGTGTTTTACAGTTTCTGGCAGTCTGGGTAACCGTGTTTCATTTATTGTTTCATTAGTAGTTATGTATAATTAATGACGTGGGCCGGAATAATGTCACATATGTCCAAACAATATATAAAAACAACAGCAAAATAATGCAACCTTTAGAAATTGCAGTCTACAAGCAGTTCTAGTATCTTCTACTTCGTAAACATCTAGGGGTAAATATTTATAAGTTCAATTGGTCAGCTCAGGATTGGTGACATCTCCGTACATCTTGTCTTGGTATAGTACCGGTGATGGCCCACACATATCATCATCATTGAGTGCCGTCTCCACAACGAAGGTTGGCTACCATGGAGCGCCATTCTGCTCTATCTCTTGCTTTGATGGTGCAGGTTGTCATCGGTTGATTTGTCCATCTTTTGATGTTACTCGTCCATGTTAATCTTGGTCTGCCTCTGCCTCTTTTACCTTGTATTTTCCCCTCCAGGATTACTTTCAGTAGGCTGTTGTGTCTTTTAACATGGCCCAAGAATCGCATTTGTCTTGTTCTAATTGTGTTGAGAAGTTCTCTTTTCATTTTTAGTTGTTTTAAGACTTCATTCTTTTCCTTCCATCCAATTCTACCTACTCTTCTATATATCCACATTTCAAAGGCTTCAATTCTCTGTTTTGTTTTCTTGTCTAATGTCCATGTTTCAGCACCATATAGGAATATTGAGAAGATGTAACATTTTGCTATTCTTAGTTTTAGCTCTGGTGTTATTTGTTTTGATGTTAGTATGTCCTTCATGACATTAAAATTACTTTTTGCCATTCCTATTCTTTTGTTTATTTCAGTTGTACATTTTCCATCACTGGTTATAGTATGTCCAAGGTAGTTATAGTTCTGAACTGTCTCAAGGTCTATTCCTTCAATTTTGATATCCACTTGTGGATTTTGAGTATTTTCTTTGTTTATGATCATAGTTTTAGTCTTTTTGATATTCATATTTAATCCATATTTTTTGCTTGTCGTGTTTATTTCATTAAGTAATTGTTGTAGGTCTTTAGGATTTTCTGCTAGTAGTACAGTATCGTCAGCATATCTTAGGTTATTGATTATCTTTCCATTAATTTGTAGGTCTGGCATCTCTATGATGTTTTTAAAGATTTGCTCAGTGTATAGATTGAACAAGCTTGGTGATAGGATGCATCCTTGTCTTACTTCTCTTTTTATATCAATGAGTGTAGAGAACTCTTTGTTATATTTTATTATTGCTGTTTGCTCCCAGTATAGATTGCATATTATTCGTATATCTATGTCATCTAGATGTATCTCTTTTAGGCATTCTATAAGTTGTTTGTGGTGTACTCTATCAAAAGCTATGGTGTAGTCTATGAAGCAGGCATATATTGGTTTGTTTACTTCTGTGTATTTTTCTATTAATGTTCTCATGCAGAATATGGCTTCTTTTGTCCCGCTATTTTTCCTAAATCCAAATTGCTGCTCATCTAATTCAGTATTGATTTTATTCTGAATCCTTCCTTGTATAACTTTTAGCAAGATTTTTGTAACATGGCTCATTAGGCTTATTGTTCTAAAGTCACTGCATTCAACTGCACCATTCTTTTTAGGCAATGCAATGAATGTTGATGTTTTTAGTTCATTTGGTATGTATCCTTTGTGGTATATGTCGTTGCATATATCTGTAATCACTTCAATGCCAAAATCTTCAAGTGCCTGTATCATCTCTATCTGTATGCTTTCAGGTCCTGCTGCTTTTCCCCTTTTCATTGTTTTTATAGCTTTTTCCACCTCAGATTTTAAGATTTTATAGCCTGATGTACATTTTATAACTGGTTTCTTGTCCCTTTGATCATGAAATAGTTCTGTTATATATTCCTGCCATCTATCTATGATATCCTTATTGTCTGTTAGCATTTTTTCTTTTTTGTCTGCAATGCATCCACCTTCTGTGGCTTTT
Organism: Megaustenia siamemsis; assembly: GCA_032433765.1. NCBI lineage: Eukaryota > Metazoa > Mollusca > Gastropoda > Stylommatophora > Ariophantidae > Megaustenia > Megaustenia siamemsis. The sequence goes on from JAVIAB010000139.1 coordinate 83,105,943, forward strand.
TTATTTTTATTAGTCATTCTCTTTATTTCTGTGTGCATTCCTCTTAGGTCTTGTTTGCTTTCCATAGTTTCTATTTCTATACATTTTTGGCTGAGCCAGTCTTCTTTTGCCTTTTTGCACATTTTGCGTATCTCATTATCTATTTTATTGTATTGGGCAGTGTTCTTCGCTTGTCTCCTTTCTTCCATTTTTTCTAAGATGGTGTTATCCATTTTTGTTTTTTGTTCTTTTCTCTTTTGGGTAAGGTGTCGCAGGCTTTTTGTATGCTTTTCTTTATGCATTGCCATTTGGTTGTTACTTTTTCATCAGGATTTTCTCTTCTGTATTGTTCAATTCCTTCCTCTAGCAGCTTCTGGTATGTGTTCTTTACTTGCATTGTATAGGTATCTTTAATATCTTTTTGATTTAAAGCTGTTATATCGAGTGGATTTGTTGATGAATTAGATTTTTGCTTGTTTCTCTTTATTTTGATTTTAATTTTAATCATTACAGGATTGTGATCAGAATTAATATCTGCTCCTGGGTAGGTTTTGGCTTTCTTTAAGCTGTTACAGAACCTTTCTTTTATCATTATGTAATCTATTTGATTCCTCTTCCTATCTCCAGGGCTTTTCCATGTGTATAGTTTCCTTTTCTCTTGCTCAAAGTAGGTGTTACATATTATCAGCCTGTTTTCTTCACAGAATTGTATTAATCTTTCTCCTCTGTCATTTCTTTTTCCTAAACCATGATTTCCTATAATTGTCTTATATCTACCTTTTCCTACTTTAGCGTTCATGTCACCCATTACAATCAAGATGTCTGAAGATTTCACTTGCTTCATAACTTTATTTAGGTCTTCATAGTATGCCTCTATTTGTTCATCTGTGTAGTCTTGAGTAGGTGCATATGTCTGTATTATTGCTATGTCGAATGGTTTTGCTTTCAACTTGAGTAGTATAATCCTATCACTGTATGTCCAGTGGGTACTCATATATTTTTGTAGCTCTCTTTTTATCAGTATTCCTACCCCCTTTGATGTTCTGTTGTGTTTCCTGAGTATATAAATGTATATTTTTCGTCTTCAATGTACCCACATTCTTTCCATCTAGTCTCTGATATGCCCAAAATATCTATATTTATTCGTTCTGCTTCTTGAATAAGATTTTCCAATTTCCCTTGTTGATATAGAGTCCTAACATTCCAAGTACTTATTTTAAGATCTTTCCTCCGACATAAGTTCGAATTTCTCCGATTCTCCATTGCTTCCTCTGGACTGGTACGTGATGAGGCTCCAATCTCTTTCACGGTGGTCAGCCATGTTCGTCTTTCGTGTTCTGAACATGCCTCTTGTGTACCACACACTTTGCTGTTTTCGCTTTCTGGGCCGTTGATCATTCTTGATTCCTCCGCCTCCATCCACCGTCACTGACTTTTCACATACGGGTTGAACATACCCGTTTTTCCGTTGACATTTTTGTCAAACCATGTGCTTGCCTATCGAACCGCGAACACACAACACAAAGAAGAATAAATCATATTCCACTTAAATATCGGCAATCACAGTCCATCCCCACGTTAGAAGTAAAACATACACCAAACGGGAGAATAGCAACACATAATTTCACAACTAGACTGTCGCGTAAATCATTTAAATATATCAGCAAGAGCCGAATTATAAAAATCGACTACACGAAGCCGCCATGACACCGGAAAACCACATATATAGACGTCGATATTAGTAGGTTAGAAGTAAGGATTGGTCAGCTCAGGGTTCCTGATATCTTCGTACATCTTGTCTTGGTATAGTACCGGTGATGGCCACACATATAGACGACAATATTAGTAGGTTAGAAATAAGGATTGGTCAGCTCAAGGTTGGTAACATCCCGCACAAGTTGTCTTGGTATGATACCGGTGATAGCCACAAGACCCTTCTGTCCTCTTCATATATACTGGGCATGTTTTGTAGCTGATGTTCAGTGCAATGGTTCAAACACAAAAAATACTAGAATATCTCAGACATCAATTGTATTAATTAACAAAACAAAAATAAATATTTGAAGATTAATCAATTAACTATAAGTCCCATATTTATGATGTAACTAATAAGTACACCTGCAATTGTTATATTCTTTTATGATGCAAAACACGGACATCCAAATGTAGAATTTGAAAGGAAATTAAATAAAAATGTTGGAAATGAGGTGTTACCGTGAGATTCCAGGCATCTCAACCAGAAACAATCCACCAATGTAAACATTCGTAAAATCAACACCAATAACATATGTCGATACAAGGAATTCTAGAGTCTCCATTTAACATCAGTAATAGAGAAGGATTTTGGTTGGTGCTGGAATATCATAAGATCTAACGGTCGAATAAAACAATTTTGACAGAGAAATGAAAAGTGAAATGCCTGAAGGTAGAGAAATGAGAACTTCAACTGATGACGTCAAAGACTGGCCAGGTAAACATTCTAACAACCATGAGTCGACATCACTCTTTCGGATGAAATAGATGGGAGTTAAGATGGGCACAGCCAGAAACGAGAAACTTAGTGGGCGTATAAGAAGACTTATCAACCAACATAGAACTGGAGTCGTCAGTCGCTGGACACTGCGGGGCGAGACTTGCTGAGGAGGGGATCTGAGTACCTATAGACATGTTCGGAATGCAATGATGGTAACCCGCAAATAACTCAATAACATTCAAACAAACGCAGAAATAGCACAAGTTAGAGTGAAGAAAGATCGAGTATAACTCATCAAGTTGGTGTTTTGAAAGTTTCTCAATAAAACAAATGCAAGCTGGATTATGTTTTCTAAAACCGTGAACGTTAAGAAGTTTGTGATATCAACCAGATTGTACTGAGTTATGACGAATACAAGAAGAAAGGACTTCTGGATCCAAAATGGTGGGATAAAGTTTGTGTTCCATGGATTGCTTGTTATAGTTACCACAGATTCTTTATTGTAATTATTTCTTGATGTTATTGTTCACAGCACATCACATTTATGGTTGTTCACAACAGGTTAACCATGACAGAGTTCTCTCATTATATATAATCATAATCAGTTTATTGATCTCTATTATTAATCTTGGCCAATGATCGTTCTGTAGTGGATGCACTTATCTTAAATTAATGTTAATTAATTAGGGACTTCTCCGAGACAAATAGTCGGTGGATATGATCAGTTCCAATTGCATATCTTGCATTCAATCTCTCTATCACTTACTTGTTTGTCAGAATGTGAAACACAACTTGAAAACTCTCAGACACTTCACAACTAAAGTTCATATGTTCATTGCTATCCCTACTACTCTCTATCAACTTATTTAATAACTTCTCAACTGACTTGAAACTACAACTTGAAGATTCTAACTTCCTAACTAACTGGCTCATCTTTCTAATCTTAACTTTCTAACTGTGTGTAAAGGTAAAGGTAAAGTACGAGACTTGAACCGGCGTCTTAGCACGCGAGTTTCCACCCATATATGCTCGGTCGCCTATCCAGAAATGTTCGGATATTTCTGTATAGTGTCGCCTCAAGCATCGAAACTCAGATGCGAAGCGACATTCCTCACCTTCCCAGAGTAATACCTAGTACCCGTTTCTGCCAACGGCTGGGTCGACCGTGGGGGTATTTTTTTTTCCAACCACGAGTAAAACTCACACTGCTTCCAGCGAGAATCGAACACGGGTTGTCCGAACGTCGGTAGTCCAGTCGGGTGGTTTTCCCAACAATGGCTACCGAGGCCCCCCACTGTGTGTCTAATTTCCTAACTGTCTATTTCTCTCTCTGTGTCTAATCTCTAACTGTTCTATCCCTGACTCCTGACTGTATCTATCTCTAACTGTCTCAAACCTACTATGTTGAAGTTTAAATACTCGTACCTCACATTCTTCGTCTGAAAATCAGCAGCCAATCAAACTGTCGCAAAGTGGCAATTTGCATTCTTCTGATCACTTGAGTTGGTCACTCCTCCACTGTGACCGAAAATTGAACTATTCTCATTGTTTGACGAAAACACATTGTTTCGTGAATCTCTATGCCCTATTTAAATTAATTATTACCTCATAACAATGACCTTTCTTGGTAGTTGGATGACAACTTATTTATCAAACGGCCAAAGTCATGGGGTCAATGCATGCTATTGTCATGCTTTGCCTAAAAGTTGAAGTGGAAATTTCCATGGACATAAACTCATCATCGTGTCGTCCAGTAATTCTGGACCTTACCTCCTTCCCACTTCTGTGTATCCACTACCCCCTATGTGAACTTCTATTATCCCTTAACTTGTTACTCTGGCTGGAAATTTTTTCATACTTTAAATTTATGTCCTAATTACTGCTGGTCGCTACCATAAGTTACTGCTATTGTCTATTGAGAAGCGGGTAACAGCTAAGTTACCTGCCCCCATACTTTCATTAGCTCACTCTATAACATGCTGGAGGATTTGTTTTTGAATACTGATTAATTTCAGCTCTTTAAAGAATATCTCTGTGCTAAAGTCAACCGGATGTTCCACTTTATGTATACGAGCCGGTGCTATAGAGTTCGTGCACCTGGCACGGGTCCTTTTTGATGAAGAAAAGGAATATCAATACGATCTTCCTCCGTCGTGAAGTCGCTGCGTGTATAACGTCATGATATTGGCAGCTGTTCATTAACCGTCGATAATTTTTTTTAGCGCCGATTACTTTCAGCTCCTGCATGTAGATTGCTGTGCTAAGTCAATCATAGGTTCTACTTTAATCATTCTGCATCGGGGCTACTGTGTTCGTGCATCTGATTGTGGTCTTTAAAGTGAATCACTCTTTTTTTGGTATATCCATTGCTGAGTTGTGCGTTCTATGTCATACTTATGGACGATCGTATATCCTTAATCGTACGCTTGAAAAGAAGAGCAAGATAACAATTGGTATCCTGCTAGTGAACCTGCGGCCCTCGTGCGACTCCCGGATCTTCATGTTAGTCAAGATGGATGTTGCATAAATGAAGTAAAGCTACGAGGAGAACGTGGGAGAACTTGTGATACAATTAATTGTTTCACGCTGCGCCATGCGCAGAATTTGCTGAGGAGGAGATCTGGACGCTTATGGACAGATTTTCGATGTCTATGGTTATGGTTTGATTAGTCGAAGACCCCAGTATCACTGCAAACGAATTAAAATCCATAATTGCTCAACCGCCCGTGCTAGTGGAATCATCCGAATTAATACCTCATCTCCCAAACAAAGAAAGGTAGCTGTAGTCCCCATCGTTGCAGTCTCAGCACACGCCAAAAGACATGAAGAGAAACCGCGCAGAAAGTGAACACAGCCAACTGTTCCCTGTCATACGATATCATCATTCATCGTAAACAAGCGGGATATCGAAGCAGGATCAAAACGGATGAGACACACAGCTCACGGTGTGCACAGAGCACTTAACTCAGTAGCTCCTGCAACAAGCAGGACTTGGAATATGAGGAAACTGCAACAAGGAACACTTTTCATGCATAACCTTCAATGATTCCTGCCGCCATCCACCATATTGACCGGAAGTTCAGCCCTCTTGAAAATGATGATCGTCATATCTGTTTAAAATGTATAGCGCTTGACGATGTTAGGCCATTGTTGTTGACTCCAATTCCGAACATATAATACACAGTTAGTCGTCAGATTATCCCCGTCGCACATCAAACAACAGACCGTAAGATTAGTATATGGTCGGCCTAGGGATCAACTCATCTCATTGAAGGATACAAACAAAGAAAGGTAGCTGCAGTCCCCATCATAGCAGCTACAGCATACGCCAAAAGACATAAAACTAAGCGGCACCGAAAGTGAACGTTGCTGAACTGTCTTTCGTCATACGATATCATTGTTTATCGCAATCAATCGGAATATCCTAGCGCAATCCAGATATCATTGTTTATCGCAATCAATCGGAATATCCTAGCGCAATCCAGATATCATTGTTTATCGCAATCAATCGGAATATCCTAGCGCAATCCAGATATCATTGTTTATCGCAATCAATCGGAATATCCTAGCGCAATCCAGATATCATTGTTTATCGCAATCAATCGGAATATCCTAGCGCAATCCAGATATCATTGTTTATCGCAATCAATCGGAATATCCTAGCGCAATCCAGATATCATTGTTTATCGCAATCAATCGGAATATCCTAGCGCAATCCAGATATCATTGTTTATCGCAATCAATCGGAATATCCTAGCGCAATCCAGATATCATTGTTTATCGCAATCAATCGGAATATCCTAGCGCAATCCAGATATCATTGTTTATCGCAATCAATCGGAATATCCTAGCGCAATCCAGATATCATTGTTTATCGCAATCAATCGGAATATCCTAGCGCAATCCAGATATCATTGTTTATCGCAATCAATCGGAATATCCTAGCGCAATCCAGATATCATTGATCGCAATCAATCGGAATATCCTAGCGCAATCCAGATATCATTGTTTATCGCAATCAATCGGAATATCCTAGCGCAATCCAGATATCATTGTTTATCGCAATCAATCGGAATATCCTAGCGCAATCCAGATATCATTGTTTATCGCAATCAATCGGAATATCCTAGCGCAATCCAGATATCATTGTTTATCGCAATCAATCGGAATATCCTAGCGCAATCCAGATATCATTGTTTATCGCAATCAATCGGAATATCCTAGCGCAATCCAGATTAAAAAAAAAAAAAAAAAAACACAGCTCGCGGTGTGAACAGAATAGTAGCTCCGATAGCAAGCCGGACTAGGAATATGAGGAAACTGCAACAAGGAACACTTTTCAGACACAGCCTTAGTGGTTCGTCCCGCCTATTCGACATATTGAACGGTGATGACCTGTTCGATTTTCGATGTCTGATGATGATAATCCGACAACTACCGATTCACGAGAAGGAAAACGAAACCAAACAATTGAAAGACGATGAATAACTCCTGCATCCCTTTTGTGAAAGTTTCACACTTCTCTCCCTTTGTGATGTGTCCTTTTTTTTGATCACGTGAACTGCTTGACTCAATCTTCACTCAAAGAACTCAATAAACCTGATTCACGACAAACAAAAACACAAACAATTCTACTCCTGCCAGTAATACAAACGCAAAAGCCTTCAATTTCCTTTCCACAATTCATGAATCGATTTGTTATTTTGTTTCATTCTCCCGGAGGAGATATTAAATACATACTTGCTTCTTGAATGATTCTGCCATCCCTAGTGTGAATTGAGTTTCGTTCACTCCCTTGTTTTGTGTGCAATTTACAGCTGTTGGAAGTGAAAGGAGAAATTGTGTACTTGTTCTTCTGTCTGCCTTAATTGGCAGATTTGTGTTTTACAAAGACATTCATTTTGAACGTGTTATGTTCTGTTATTTTGAAGTATTTTATTAGTGATTTATGATCATTATATAACATAGACATATTAGGACTCCTATATATATATTCTCTGCCAAGCAAAATGGCTTTCAGTGTCCAGCTGCTGTGCTGTATTGTATGATTCAGTGAGTGCGATATCTTAAGATTTCTTGGTATCGTAATCTTCACATCTACACTCTCTTCATGTATCCTTTTTTCTACTACTATATTCAGTATTCATGGAAAACTAAAAGTAAACTTGAAAAGAAAAATACAAGATAAAAGAAGAAGCAGATCAAAACGAACATAGATGATAAACATCAAAGGATGGACAATCAGCTTATGACAACCTGAAATATCATAGCAAGAGACAGAACGGAATGATGCTCCATGGTAGCCTAGCCAAACTTCGATGTGGAAACGACACTCGATAAAAATGATGATGGCGATAATCTATATTATTGCCACTTCAATGCAATTATGGCTTTGCTAAATTATAGATTTGTTACACTAACTTACTATTACATTTTCATGTTTGGATCATGTATATTGAGAATAAGAAGGAATATCTTTTTTTTTAATAACACAAACCCAATTTATGATGACGTGAGCAAATGCATTACTGGGTAATAAATATTTTCTTCTATAACATGGAAGACATTACTTCAAAGTGAATAATAACAGAGGCATTTATTTAGACAAAATTGGATTCTGCTCCATTGTCTGTGCTTTATGAATTGCTTAATTCTGAATTTGTGGATTCAATGTAGGTTCTATCTTTCTTGTTAAATTATAGATAATGCTTTATTTTTATTTCGAAATCTTATTTGTCAAATTTAATGTCATGGTTGCTAGAGAAGGAAAATTAATTTATCGATCTATAATTGTAGACTTCATTCTTGAGTCGAGTCGATTATTGTCTCAATATATTTGTTTATTGTCGTGTTTCTTTGTGGCTATTGTTTTATAGTTGATTCTTTAGGCTATTATTTTATACTTATGATTATTTTTTTTTAAATGAACTCTTCAGTTTGTAACTTTCATAACTAAGTACTGAGTCCATCATTTGAGACATTTAACTCTTCAGTTTGTAACTTTCATAACTAAGTACTGAGTCCATAATTTGAGACATTTAACTCTTTAGTTTGTAACTTTCATAACTAAGTACTGAGTCCATAATTTGAGACATTTAACTCTTCAGTTTGTAACTTTCATAACTAAGTACTGAGTCCATCATTTGAGACATTTAACTCTTTAGTTTGTAACTTTTATAATTAAGTCCTTTGTCTATAATTTGACATTTCATCTTCATACTAAAAAAGCAACATAAAAACATAAAATTGTTTCTCTATTTCCTGTTAGAAACTCGATTTTCCATTTCCACGAAGTAAAACAGAGCCCCCCGCCCTGACTATCCCAACACTGAATGTATGTTCCTATAGTTAAAATGTAAATACTTTCATGAATTATACGAGACGTGTTGAAATGAAACCTACCCCAGTGAATATATTACAAAAATATGTATATCAGCAGGTGTGGCAGAATTAAATCAAGCAATTATTATTATTCATTCATTGTTTGGAAGGGAGCCGCGATAGTTCAGTGGTTAGTGAACTGGACTACAAAGGACAAGAGGTAGGGTTCGATCCCAACCGACGGCTTCCGCTTCACCCAGCCTTTAATGGGTACCGGATTTTTTTTCTGGGAAAGTAAAGCCGCACGGGCGTAATACCGACCACATTACCCCAAAAATCATGTGCTGAAGGTCTGTCAAATTTATGGTCAGTAACACCATATTCCCTATACGCCACTTGGCGTGACGGGGGTACTTTACTTTTTACATTCTTTGGGACCCTGCTAAGTCAAGGTCTGTCTACTCTTTGTGTGTTATCTTCCTGTCTCTCAGCTTATCTCCCCTTCTCGCTCAACAGTATACACACTGTTGGGGTGTTTTAACCTTTGATCATGGTCAGAGTCTAGATATAGTGTTGTTGAAGTTATGAATCTTTTTAATAGAATAAACGTGGATTCAATCCCATGCTCCAATTTCCCATCAATTCATACATGTGGTCGTGGTCTTTAGATTGAATAAAGCAATCTGGGTGCATCCATTGTTGACAGATGTTTGTCGTACTATGTCATAATGATGGACGATCGAATATCCCCAATCATGTTCCCGAAAACAAGAGACGGGATAGCAATTTAGATGCTGTTCGTGAATCTGCAGCCATATGTCAGTTCCTGGATCTTCATTCTATAGTCAAGAGGGATGTTGTCTACAACCAGGAGAGGTGGGACGGGAATGGGTGAGTATTTGTGAACCAGTTTATCGAGTTATGTGGGAGATGAACTGAGGAGGAGATCTGAGCGCTTATGTGCAGTTGTTCGACGTACAATGTAATAATATGAGGACTAACTAACTAACTAACTAACTAACTAACTGACTGACTAAGTAAGTAAGTAACTAACTAACTAACCAACCATCCAACTAAGTAAATAAGTGACTAACTAACTGACTAACTAACTAACTAATTAACTAACTAACTAAGTAACTAAATAACTGACTGACTAACTAACTAACTGACTAATTAACTAAATAAATGACTGACTAACTAACTAACTAAGTAACCAACCAACCAACTAAGTAAATAAGTAACTAACTAACTGACTAAGTAACTAACTAACTAACTAACTAAGTATCTAAATAACTGACTGACTGACTGACTAACTAACTAACTAACTAACTAACTTACTTACTAACTAACGAACTAACTAACTAACTAACTAACTAGCTAACTAAGTAAGTAAGTAAGTAACTAACTGACTGACTAACCAAAAGACTAATTAATTAACCCCAATTAAAAAAGTGTGGGATGGGGGTGAAATGGATTTCCAGCCCAATAAATTCTGGAATGTAAATAACAGTGTGAAGAAGCACTGTCAACATCATCTCCCGTTGCTGCGATCCAGTAGCTTTAATACTTCACATCCCCTTTCGTTATGATAGGATGTTCTGTAACGTGACACCCGTTACCTTACTGTCACGAATGGAAGTGCATGTCCCTGTGTATTTAACTTGTTGACTACCAATCAGATTCGGCGTCGGTTAGATTCCTCGCTGAGTTTTAACAAAACATAAAATAAAATAAATCGCGCGCAGTTTTCGTTAATTTATAATTTAATATTTATTATTAATAGTGCCTTTATTTAATATTTATTATTAATAGTGCGCTTATTTAATATTTATTATTAATAGTGCGCTTATTTAATATTGATTATTAATAGTGGGATTATTTAATATCTATTATTAAAAGTGGGATTATTTAATATTTATTATTAATAGTAAGTAAAAAAAAAAGTAGAGAACCCCGTCACACCGTGTGACGTATAGGGAAAATGGTGTTAGTGACCATACATTTTACAGACCTTCAGCACATAATTTTTGGGGTAATGTGGTCGGTGTTACGCCCGTGCCGCATTACTTTCCCAGAAAAGATATCCGGTACCCATTTAAGGCTGTGTGAATCCGGAAGCCATCGGTTCGGATCGAACCCTACCCCTTGTCCTTTGTAGTCCAGTTCACTAACCACTGAGCTATCGCCCATTATTAACAGTGGGATTATTTAAAATAACAGAACGTTGAAGGAAGTTAACGTAAAATAAATAGCAAATTGTGAGGGTGAAAAGAAAGGTTTCAGCGCTGAATACAGTAAAAAAAATAAAACAATAAACTGCTGCTGTTATTATAAAAGCACAAAGCAGAGATGTAATATTTCGTTTTTTCTGCATCAGCCTCAAAGATCTCATTAAATTCTCATTAAAGGAGGCTGCAGCGAATTTGCTCTTTTAACCACGGAATGTAATTTTCTGAGGTTTGTTTATTAATGTCAATATCTGTTGAGATTAAGGAAATGTTAGCATGAAGAAAGTTATGAAAGTGAGCGCTGTGAAAAAAGTTATAAAAACGTGCGCTAAGAAGAAAGTTATAAAAGCGGGCGCTATGAAGAAAGTTATAAAAGCGGGCGCTATGAAGAAAGTTATAAACGTGGGCGATTTGAAGAATACTATAAAAGCGGCCACTGAGAAGAAAGTTATAAATGCTGGAGCTATGAAGAAAGTTATAAATGCTGGAGCTATGAAGAAAGTTATAAATGCTGGAGATATGAAAAAAGTTATAAATGCTGGAGTTATGAAAAAAGTTATAAAAGCTGGTGCTATGGAGAAAGTTATAAAAGCTGGTGCTACAAGAAAGTTATAAAAGCTGGTGCTATAAGAAAGTTATAAAAGCTGGTGCTACAAGAAAGTTATAAAAGCTGGTGCTATAAGAAAGTTATAAAGGCTGGTGCTACAAGAAAGTTATAAAAGCTGGTGCTATAAGAAAGTTATAAAAGCTGGTGCTATAAGAAAGTTATAAAAGCTGGTGCTATAAGAAAACTATAAAAGCTGGTGCTATGAAGAAAGTTATAAAAGCTCTTGCTATGAAGAAAGTTATAAACACGGGCACTGTGAAGAAACTTGTTGAAGAGCAAACCACTGAAATATAAAAATATAAGGTCAGTAATGAATGTAACATGCGAAAAGAAGACATTGAGAATACTATAACAACAGACAGAGTGAATGGAATGAGGAGCAGATGAAAACAAAGAGAAAAAAATAAGCTAATTCAAATGGCATAATAAGAAATCCTTACTGAAATTATGATATGCATCAAGGACCGAGAGATTGGGAGACAGCTGATGATCGCCTCCCTCAACCCGCATGACACTTGATTATGATGAAGAATGAATGATGATATTTAAAATAACCACATTGTCCCGCGACACATTGTAGCGGAATACAAATACAATTTAACAGCAATAAGTCCACGTGGAAGATGATGGCTGTCGATGTTGTCTTCATTCTTATTACACCAGTGCTTCTTTCTCTTTTTCTTTTTCACTGATACCGAAAAGGTGTCGTTGTTATATCATTTGTCGTTCTTGCGCTGCTCGAACTGTCTGAATTTGTGATTTTCCTTTGCTGTTACATGTCTCTGTCACTGCATCTATCCATCTTCTTCTGGGTCTTATTCTTGGTCTTTTTTCATGCATTCTCGAGAAGAACGCCCTTGATGGTGATTGGTGAGGATTCATTCTGACCAGGACAAACCATTTAAGTTGTTGTTCTAAATTGTTTGGCTACCTGGTCAGAACGACTTCCAGTGCGTGACTACTGGCAACACGATGCAATTTGCGATGGGAGTCAAATATAAATTATAAATGAATTTCAATGCCCGTAGTAAAATAGAAATTCAAGTGTTCTTGTGTGTGTTTTCGAACGAATTTATTTGTGATTTATCTGAGATCAAATTGGAACGGAAACAGTGACAGTTTATGCTCTTCTTCTTCTTCTTTTCTCTTTCACTGATACCTAAAAGGTGTCGTGGTTTATATCATTTGTCGTTCTTGTGCTGCTCGAATTGTCTGAATTAGTGATTTTCCTTTGTTGTTACATGTCTCTGTCACTGCATCTATCCATCTTCTTCTGGGTCTTCCTCTTGGTCTTTTTCCATGCATTCTCGAGAAGAACGCCCTTGATGGTGATTGGTGAGGATTCATTCTGAGTTTATGCTCGATAAGTAGAATTCCAACCATTGTGCTATACGATTACGAACGAAAAATAAAAATACACCAGTGCTAAGTATACAATTTGTTCAGCTTGACCGACCGGAGAGAGTTATGTTGTGTTTGAACCCACGGCAACTTGATCACTTTGTATCTGTGTTTGACCGTTACTACTCGCTATACCACATAGTTCCCCTCGGGCAGTGGACGGAACACGGGCGGAATGTCAGAGCTCTCCACAATTAACGTTTTGCTGTTAGTTCTTGCAGGTCTTAGTAGGAGTGTACGTTACACCCCACTACTGGCTGGAGAAATGACAAATATACAGAAAAAAATTAGAAGAAACGACATGCTTGAAGCTTTACGTGATAAGTGGACGATAAAAATTAGAACAACGTTTTAGCTCAATAGGCCTTCAGCAGGAACACACATACAACACAAACACAGATATGTACTAATTTATGAATGTTCCTGCTGAAGGCCCATTGTGCCGAAACGTTGTTCTAATTTATGTCGTCCACTTATTACGTAAAGCTTTAATCATTTTAACCATTCTTATTCTATTTTTTTGGCTCTAAATATATTGTTCCATTTCTTCTTACAATTAACTTTACTGCAACTTCTCATTTTTAAGCATTTATACATTTATATGCACTTCTTTCAGAAAATGAAAAAAATATCTTATGCAACAAATCTATATCAATAGAAATGAGAAAGAGAGTTCATCGGTGCTATATAGAACCAATTCTGACCTATGGAAGCGAATCATGGACAGTAAACAAACAAATGAAAAGACGATTAGAGGCCACAGAGGTGGAATTTCTCAGAAGAATGTTGAAAGTTCCCTGGACAGCTAAAAAGACCAACGAGGAAGTTCTCAAAGAGGCCAACACAAAAAGGGAGCTCCTAAAAAACATCAGGAAGAAACAATCAACATTTTTCGGGCACATCATGAGAAGAGGAAAGTTGGAATACTTGGTTACAACAGGCAAAATAGAAGGAAAGAGAGATCGACAAAGAGAGAAAATACTGAAAAGCTTGGTGTCGTGACATGGAAAACAGTCAACAATAGAACTGATACGATGCACTGTAGATAGAAGATTGTGGAGGGACATGATCGCCTACGCCAACCGGTATGGCACATGATGATGCACTTCTTTGAGCCTCGATAGCTCAGTGGTTAGTGAACTGGACTACAAAGGACAAGAGGTAGGGTTCGATCCCAACCGAGGGCTTCCGGTTCACCCAGCCTTCAATGGATACCGGATTTTTTTTATGGGAATATAAAGCGGCACGGGCGTAATACCGACCACATTACCTCAATAATATGTGCTGAAGGACTGTAAAATATTTATGGTCACTAACACCATATTCCCTATACGCCACTTGGCGTGACGGGGGTACTTTACTTTATGCACTTCTTTGCTTTGGCCCCACTACTGGCTCCTTGCTACCAGCTTTACCGCAGCACTGCAATTATTTGCCTGCTCCCTATTTATTTTTTAGTCCCCTGCTTGAGTCTTCCCTGATATTTGTTCTCTGTAGTATGTCTTCAGGAATGTCGTGTTTTCTTTTACCAGATGGTTTCCACATGAATGTCTGATGGGTAAATCCTTCTTCATGCACTCTGAGCATGTGACCGATGTATTTCCAACACCTTCTGCTTATAAAGCTCGACTCCTATTGTTTATTTTCGTCTCCTATCTTATCGTTTCAAATGTGTTCTCTTCAGCTTATGTTCGAGATTCTTCGGAGACATTTATTCTGAGAGATATTTATTCTGAGAGACATTTATTCTCAGAGACATTTATTCTGAGAGACATTTATTCTGAAAGACATTTATTCTGAGAGACATTTATTCTGAGAGACATTTATTCTCAGAGACATTTATTCTCAGAGACATTTATTCTGAGAGACATTTATTCTCAGAGACATTTATTCTCAGAGACATTTATTCTGAGAGACATTTAGTTCCCTACTTAAAGTCTGGCTGAATGTCCAACTTTCACATCCATATGTTAGCACAGGTTTCACATAGGAGTTGAGCACTTTGGATCTCCAGATGTTCGTCAATTTGTTGATAGCACGATGAGTGTCATGATTTCTGATAGGGAGGTCAAAAAGTAATGCACACCAATTTTTTTCTCGGCTAATAATAAAGATAGGAATATGAAATTTTGCACACTTGGAATATGACATGTTCCAATTATGTGCACCAAATTGCACAGCATTCTGAAAAATATTACGCAATCTATGAACCGTTAAAATGGAGCTTGTCAACAATGTCCGTTACAAACAGCGAATTGTCATAGAATTTCTGGTTGCGGAAAAAGAAACTGTGGCAAACATTCATAAACGACTGTGTGCAGTGAACAAATGTTCTGCAGTCGATAGGAGCACAGTTAGTCGCTGGGTTCAGAGAATTAAAGCTGCAGAAAGTGTACGAGTGGAGCTGCATGATTTACCGCGTTCTGGACGTGTTGCCTCGGCTACCAGCACAGACATGTTAAACCGGGCTGATGCCATTATTCGTAAGGATAGGCGTATCACTAGTCAGCAATTGGCATTGCAGCTTACAGTCAGCAAGGGAAGTGCAATCGCAATTTTTAAAGCTCTCGGATATTCAAAGATTTGCGCTCGACGGGTTCCTCGGTGCCTAACAAATGATCACAGAGTTCAAAGGAAAACATTCTGTTCTGAATTGTTGGAGCGTTTCGGTGTTGAAGGAGAAATGTTTTTGTCAAAAATTGCTACCGGTGACGAAACGTGGGCACATTATTATGAGCCTGAAACAAAAATGCAGTCAATGGAATGGCATCATCCGCAGTCACCAAAAAGAAAAAAATTCAAAACATCTCCATCAGCCGGAAAGGTGATGATCACTGTCTTCTGGGACATTGATGGTGTGATTCTTGTTGATGTAATGACAAGAGGTGAGACAATCAACTCGACAGCTTACATCAATACACTGACAAAACTCAAAAATCGGTTCCACAGAGTTCGGCCTAATAAGCCATCTGCAGATTTGTTGCTTCAACATGACAATGCACGCCCTCACACAAGTCTGGTAACACGGGAAGCAATCAGCAAATTTGGTTGGACTGTACTGCCCCATCCTCCTTACAGCCCTGATCTGGCTCCCTCAGATTTCCATCTGTTTGGACCACTCAAAAAATTCCTGCGTGGGACACACTTTGACAATGATGAGGATGTGATCCGTGCAGTTAAAAAATGGCTACGCGAGCAGGACAAAACTTGGTACAAACGAGGCATTCGTGACCTAGTTTCGCGTTGGCGTAAGGCAATACGCTTGGACGGAGATTATGTTGAAAAATAGGTAGTGTAAAGGGGATGGTCAGCTACAATCTGTGAAATTTCACACATTTTGCCCGAATAGTTTCCGAGAAAAAAATTGGTGTGCATTACTTTTTGACCTCCCTTCAGTATATCTTCTCTTAGCATTTTTCTGCGTAGGTAGGTAAAATGTGTAATGTTGAATTTACCGTTGAATTGTTATGTTGAATTGCATTGTTCATTGTTATGTTGAATTACATTGTTCATTGTTATGTTGAATTATATTGTTCATTGTTATGTTGAATTACATTGTTCATTGTTATGTTGAATTACATTGTTCATTGTTATGTTGAATTACATTGTTCATTGTTATGTTGAATTACATTGTTCATTGTTATGTTGAATTGCATTGTTCATTGTTATGTTGAATTGCATTGTTCATTGTTATGTTGAATTACATTGTTCATTGTTATGTTGAATTACATTGTTCATTGTTATGTTGAATTACATTGTTCATTGTTATGTTGAATTGCATTGTTCATTGTTATGTTGAATTACATTGTTCATTGTTATGTTGAATTACATTGTTCATTGTTATGGAGGTTGAGAGTGGCCGTGCGGCTAAAACCATTGTTCCGCAGGCAGAAAAGCCGACGTATGGTGTCCGAAACCCACAGTAGACAGAAAGGATTTTTTCTATCTCAAGTGTAATAAAAAAAATCCTGAATCCCACACGTAGTGGCGACTGTTTTGACCAAGCGGCCTTTATCCCTCAGGTTCTATCATGTGCACCCCTACAATGGTACTATGCGTCGTAAAGATATTTTTTTTTTTTTATAATTGAATTGTTATGTTATATAATTAAAAAAAAGGTAAAGTACCCCCGTCACGCCAAGTGGCGTATAGGGAATATGGTATTAGTGACCATAAATTTTACAGACCTTCGGCACATGATTTTTGGGGTAATGTGGGCGGTATTACACCGTGCCGCTTTACTTTCCCAGAAAAAAAATCCGGTACCCATTAGAGACTGGGTAAACCGGAAGCCGTCAGTTTGGATCGAATCCTACCTCTTGTCCTTTGTAGTCCAGTTCACTAACCACTGAGCTATCGCGGCTCCCTATGTTATATAATAAACTATTAGGTAATATCTAGAACCTTCGTTTTAGTCGCCTTACTACGTCACAGTCGCCCCCCAAAGACTGGAAAGTTTGCTTTTAAAGTTCATGGTCAGAGGAATGTTTACGTTGAAGTTAAATAACAAATTCTAACAAACGTATTTCACAATTAATTAACAAGTGTGTACGTTACACAATAATACTTCATGGAGCAACGCCAACTACGAAGTGGGCGGAAGTGTAGGGCGAGCTATTGTACGATTGGGAAATCTTATAAATAGTTTTGGGTTGAATACTCGGTAGGCGTCATTTGGCAGGTTTCTGCCTAGAACGACGTCACGATATGCTCACGTGCAAACCATATTCAATCAACCATTCCCTTGGCTCCATTGAGTGCATCAGCCCCGCTGTTTATTTCATCTCACTGACACTATTTTCCCGTAAAAAATACACATTTCAGATCTGTCAAAGGTTATTATTTTCTCCCTCTACTCTTTGTATTTTTATTTATTTCTACCTGATTTGAAATTTGTTGAAGGCGAGTTTATTAACAAACTTCTCTCGATAGTTTGTATTTTATTCCATTCGGATTACAAGAAATGTGTTTCATTCAAGATGAATTGGTTTGTCTTCTCTTTTTCATTTTTCGCTTTCGTTTTCTTCTCATTCTGCTTATCTATGTTCATCTCCTCCCCTTTCTTCTCTCTCTGTTCTCCCTCACCTACTTCTTCTCCCTTCATCCTACGCCACCGACTTCTCCTCATTTTACTTTTTCTTCTTTTTCTCATCCTACTCATCTTTCTCTTCTTCTCCTATTCTTTCAGTATCATCCACCTTCTCCTTCAGCTTTCCTCCTCCTTGTCCAATGACTGCACAAAAATCGAAGTTCTTTGAGCTTATGTTGCTGTCTTTGAGAGTTTGGGAGTTTTAGCACACGAGTTTTTAATCCAAATGTGTTTGGCCACCTATCCAGAAGAGATCTGGATAGTGTCGCTTCAAGCATCAAAACTCGCGGTGCGAGGCGGCATTCCTCACCTTCCCAGAGTACTACCCTGGTGCCTATTTCTGCCAGCGGCTGGGTCGACCTCAGGGGTTTTTTTTTTAATAAATCTTCATAATCACATTGTTGATGTGAGTTTCAGTGGTTCAATGTTCGATCTGTACTTGGCCAAATACATGGCTTGCCGGTAAAGCGTCTTGAAACATTCCGTGTAAATGGATATTTCAATCAGCTTTGTATTCTGCAAAAAAAATTTATATTTTGCAAGATAATCTATCACACACTTTATATATATATATATATATATATATATATATATATATATATATATATAATATTATAAAGATAATCTATCACACACTGTATAAATATATAAAGTCACAGTAGAAATATTTATCCTATTCTTAACGGCGCCTCGCTGACGTGACATTCGGCTTTCAATGCACGTTTCTTAGTTAACCTCCAACCTTCCGCAGGTAGAACACAGAAACGAGATAATGCAGCAATTGATTGATTTCTTTTTTACATTCGCACACACGCACACTAATGTATTACACACACACACACACACAAATCGTACCATTTCTATATAGTTCGTGTCCGTGATATCGAAGAGGTCTTCCGGTCAATATGTCGGATTGGCGACAGGAACCTGCTGAGGCTGTCTGAAAAGTGATCCTTGTTGCAGTCTCCTCATATTCCAAGTCCGGCTTGCTGCTTAAGCTACTGTGTTTAGTGTTCTGTACATACCGTGAGCTGTGGTTTTCATCCGGATCGTGTTTCGATATTCAGATTGCTTACGATGAATGATGATATTGTATGACGAAGGACAGTTCGGCTGTGTTCACTTTCGGCGAAGCTTGTTCTTATGTCTTTTGGCGTGTGCTGTAGCTGCTATGATGGGAACTGCAGCTGCCTTTCTTTGTTTGGATCCTTCAGTGAGATAAGTTTTAATTCGGATGATTCCACTGGCAAGGGCGGTTGAGCAATTAACGATTTCAATTTTCGTTTGCAGTGATACCGGAGCCATCGATTAAATATAATTATAACGATTTCGAAGAAAAATGAAGCAGGAGAAGTAAAAAAAAGTAAAGTACCCCCGTCACGCCAAGTGGCGTATAGGGAATATGGCGTTAGTGACCATAAATTTACAGACCTTCGGCACATGATTTTTGGGGTAATGTGGTCGGTATTACGCCCGTGCCGCTTCACTTTCCCAGAAAAAAATCCGGTACCCATTAAAGGCTGGCTGAACCCGGAGACCGTCGGTTGGGATCGAACCCTACCCCTTGTCCTTTGTAGTCCAGTTCACTAATCACTGAGCTATCGCGGCTCCCAAGCAGGAGATGTACTTGACATTAAATTCCCCACAAAAGTCAAAATCTCAGGTTGCTGCTAAAATTATAGTTTACATAATCATAAGAAAGCATCGGAAGACATATGATGACTTGCAAACTGGACAGGAGCAAGCAAGAGTATGTGGAGAGAAAGCATACTTCAAAGTCTCTCCATTCTACAGATGCTTCAAAACTAACGTCTCTCGGTAAGTTACTGGCGCAATTCCGTCTGATGTGACACAGCAGTATCGCTATAGACGACCACTTGGTTGAGGACTGCTGAACTGAAAAAGCGAATTAAACACTTAAATGTTAAATATGACCAGCTGCAACTTACTCCCGTTCGTACTGCCAAACTACATATTTTCCCTGCCTCTGTCCCTTCTGCTAACCCACAAACTTTCCTT
The DNA here is from genome assembly GCA_032433765.1 of Megaustenia siamemsis. Taxonomy (NCBI): domain Eukaryota; kingdom Metazoa; phylum Mollusca; class Gastropoda; order Stylommatophora; family Ariophantidae; genus Megaustenia; species Megaustenia siamemsis. The sequence continues at coordinate 83,126,060 of JAVIAB010000139.1, forward strand.
GTCTCTGTCCATACTGCCAACCCACATACTTTCCTTGCCTCTGTCCCTGCTGCCAACCCACATACTTTCCTTGCATCTGTCCATACTGACAACCCACATACTTTCCTTGCCTCTGTCCATACTGCAAACTCACATACTTTCTTTGTCTCTGTCCATACTGACAACCCACATACTTTCCTTGTCTCTGTCCATACTGCCAACCCACATACTTTCCTTGCCTCTGTCCATACTGACAACCCACATACTTTCCTTGTCTCTGTCCATACTGACAACCCACATACTTTCCTTGCCTCTGTCCATACTGTCAACTCACATACTTTCCTTGCCTCTGTTCATACTGACAACCCACATACTTTCCTTGCCTCTGTCCATACTGCCAACCCACATACTTTCCTTGTCTCTGTCCATACTGACAACCCACATACTTTCCTTGCCTCTGTCCATACTGTCAACTCACATACTTTCCTTGCCTCTGTCCATACTGACAACCCACATACTTTCCTTGCCTCTGTCCATACTGCCAACCCACATACTTTCCTTGCCTCTGTCCATACTGACAACCCACATACTTTCCTTGTCTCTGTCCATACTGACAACCCACATACTTTCCTTGTCTCTGTGCATACTGACAACCCACATACTTTCCTTGCCTCTGTCCATACTGACAACCCACATACTTTCCTTGCCTCTGTCCATACTGACAACCCATATACTTTCCTTGTCTCTGTCCATACTGACAACCCACATACTTTCCTTGTCTCTGTCCATACTGATAACCCACATACTTTAATTGCCTCTGTCCATACTGACAACCCATATATTTTCCTTGTCTCTGTCCATACTGACAACCCACATACTTTTCCTTGCCTCTGTCCATTCTGGCAACCCACATACTTCTCCTTGCCTTTGTCTATGGCAACCCATGCTGATCCCTGCCACAGTGCAGACTTAAAATCAAGATACACACTCAGCTTTCCTGTAGAAACCATTAACTTATAATTTGTCAGCAATGATTAAATTGTACTTATTTCATTATTTCATGACTGGCTGTCTAATGAATGTCATATCATTTTTTGTCTTAGCTCAACCATTCGTTTACCATGCTCTAATCACATCATCATAGAGTACCGTCTGAGAATCGAAGGTTGGCTATCATGGAGCGCCATGATCTGTCTCTTGATTTGATTGTGCAGATTCTCATAGGCTGACTTGTCCATCTTTTGATGTTGCTCGTCCATGCTAGTTTTAATCTGCCTCTGTCTCTCTTACTTTGTATTTTCCCTTCCAAGGTTACTTTTAGTAATGTTTGTATCTCCTAGACGTATAGCTTTTAGGCAGTCTATAAGTTGTTTATGGTGCATTCTATTAAAAGCTTTGCTGCAGTTTATGAAGCAGGCATATGTTATTATAGGGAATAATAGAACAAATAAGTATGTGTTAGCACTCGGAAAAATTAACAGACAAACAACAACAGAAAAAAACGAAGAACAATATATGGTCCGAAGTGGGATCGAACCCGTACTCCCTGGCACCGCGCCATGCCACGAGAGGCCGAACGCTTGGCACACTGCCACTCAGCCAACTAAAAAATTGGCTATTGTAGTAGTGTCTTCCACGAAAGGCGCTCTCAATGACTATAGCATAGGGTAACGATCTCAGACCGGAAATAAATTGTATATTTGTACTTTCCTATTAATGCAAGTATCTCCCAGTAGGGCTGAATACTTGTGTTGTAGACAAACATTTATTGGACGAAACAGCACGAATAGTAGTTTCCAGTGGTTATATACTGGTAACAAATAATAATACATAAATATTATTATATGGGGAACTTCCGAGGCGATAATAGGGAATAATAGAACAAATAAGTATGTGTTAGCACTCGGAAAAATTAACAGACAAACAACAACAGAAAAAAACGAAGAACAATATATGGTCCGAAGTGGGATCGAACCCGTACTCCCTGGCACCGCGCCTTGCCACGAGAGGCCGAACGCTTGGCACACTGCCACTCAGCCAACTAAAAAATTGGCTATTGTAGTAGTGTCTTCCACGAAAGGCGCTCTCAATGACTATAGCATAGGGTAACGATCTCAGACCGGAAATAAATTGTATATTTGTACTTTCCTATTAATGCAAGTATCTCCCAGTAGGGCTGAATACTTGTGTTGTAGACAAACATTTATTGGACGAAACAGCACGAATAGTAGTTTCCAGTGGTTATATACTGGTAACAAATAATAATACATAAATATTATTATATGGGGAACTTCCGAGGCGATAATAGGGAATAATAGAACAAATAAGTATGTGTTAGCACTCGGAAAAATTAACAGACAAACAACAACAGAAAAAAACGAAGAACAATATATGGTCCGAAGTGGGATCGAACCCGTACTCCCTGGCACCGCGCCTTGCCACGAGAGGCCGAACGCTTGGCACACTGCCACTCAGCCAACTAAAAAATTGGCTATTGTAGTAGTGTCTTCCACGAAAGGCGCTCTCAATGACTATAGCATAGGGTAACGATCTCAGACCGGAAATAAATTGTATATTTGTACTTTCCTATTAATGCAAGTATCTCCCAGTAGGGCTGAATACTTGTGTTGTAGACAAACATTTATTGGACGAAACAGCACGAATAGTAGTTTCCAGTGGTTATATACTGGTAACAAATAATAATACATAAATATTATTATATGGGGAACTTCCGAGGCGATAATAGGGAATAATAGAACAAATAAGTATGTGTTAGCACTCGGAAAAATTAACAGACAAACAACAACAGAAAAAAACGAAGAACAATATATGGTCCGAAGTGGGATCGAACCCGTACTCCCTGGCACCGCGCCTTGCCACGAGAGGCCGAACGCTTGGCACACTGCCACTCAGCCAACTAAAAAATTGGCTATTGTAGTAGTGTCTTCCACGAAAGGCGCTCTCAATGACTATAGCATAGGGTAACGATCTCAGACCGGAAATAAATTGTATATTTGTACTTTCCTATTAATGCAAGTATCTCCCAGTAGGGCTGAATACTTGTGTTGTAGACAAACATTTATTGGACGAAACAGCACGAATAGTAGTTTCCAGTGGTTATATACTGGTAACAAATAATAATACATAAATATTATTATATGGGGAACTTCCGAGGCGATAATAGGGAATAATAGAACAAATAAGTATGTGTTAGCACTCGGAAAAATTAACAGACAAACAACAACAGAAAAAAACGAAGAACAATATATGGTCCGAAGTGGGATCGAACCCGTACTCCCTGGCACCGCGCCTTGCCACGAGAGGCCGAACGCTTGGCACACTGCCACTCAGCCAACTAAAAAATTGGCTATTGTAGTAGTGTCTTCCACGAAAGGCGCTCTCAATGACTATAGCATAGGGTAACGATCTCAGACCGGAAATAAATTGTATATTTGTACTTTCCTATTAATGCAAGTATCTCCCAGTAGGGCTGAATACTTGTGTTGTAGACAAACATTTATTGGACGAAACAGCACGAATAGTAGTTTCCAGTGGTTATATACTGGTAACAAATAATACATAAATATTATTATATGGGGAACTTCCGAGGCGATAATAGGGAATAATAGAACAAATAAGTATGTGTTAGCACTCGGAAAAATTAACAGACAAACAACAACAGAAAAAAACGAAGAACAATATATGGTCCGAAGTGGGATCGAACCCGTACTCCCTGGCACCGCGCCTTGCCACGAGAGGCCGAACGCTTGGCACACTGCCACTCAGCCAACTAAAACATTGGCTATTGTAGTAGTGTCTTCCACGAAAGGCGCTCTCAATGACTATAGCATAGGGTAACGATCTCAGACCGGAAATAAATTGTATATTTGTACTTTCCTATTAATGCAAGTATCTCCCAGTAGGGCTGAATACTTGTGTTGTAGACAAACATTTATTGGACGAAACAGCACGAATAGTAGTTTCCAGTGGTTATATACTGGTAACAAATAATAATACATAAATATTATTATATGGGGAACTTCCGAGGCGATAATAGGGAATAATAGAACAAATAAGTATGTGTTAGCACTCGGAAAAATTAACAGACAAACAACAACAGAAAAAAACGAAGAACAATATATGGTCCGAAGTGGGATCGAACCCGTACTCCCTGGCACCGCGCCTTGCCACGAGAGGCCGAACGCTTGGCACACTGCCACTCAGCCAACTAAAAAATTGGCTATTGTAGTAGTGTCTTCCACGAAAGGCGCTCTCAATGACTATAGCATAGGGTAACGATCTCAGACCGGAAATAAATTGTATATTTGTACTTTCCTATTAATGCAAGTATCTCCCAGTAGGGCTGAATACTTGTGTTGTAGACAAACATTTATTGGACGAAACAGCACGAATAGTAGTTTCCAGTGGTTATATACTGGTAACAAATAATACATAAATATTATTATATGGGGAACTTCCGAGGCGATAATAGGGAATAATAGAACAAATAAGTATGTGTTAGCACTCGGAAAAATTAACAGACAAACAACAACAGAAAAAAACGAAGAACAATATATGGTCCGAAGTGGGATCGAACCCGTACTCCCTGGCACCGCGCCTTGCCACGAGAGGCCGAACGCTTGGCACACTGCCACTCAGCCAACTAAAACATTGGCTATTGTAGTAGTGTCTTCCACGAAAGGCGCTCTCAATGACTATAGCATAGGGTAACGATCTCAGACCGGAAATAAATTGTATATTTGTACTTTCCTATTAATGCAAGTATCTCCCAGTAGGGCTGAATACTTGTGTTGTAGACAAACATTTATTGGACGAAACAGCACGAATAGTAGTTTCCAGTGGTTATATACTGGTAACAAATAATAATACATAAATATTATTATATGGGGAACTTCCGAGGCGATAATAGGGAATAATAGAACAAATAAGTATGTGTTAGCACTCGGAAAAATTAACAGACAAACAACAACAGAAAAAAACGAAGAACAATATATGGTCCGAAGTGGGATCGAACCCGTACTCCCTGGCACCGCGCCTTGCCACGAAGTTCCCCATATAATAATATTTATGTATTATTATTTGTTACCAGTATATAACCACTGGAAACTACTATTCGTGCTGTTTCGTCCAATAAATGTTTGTCTACAACACAAGTATTCAGCCCTACTGGGAGATACTTGCATTAATAGGAAAGTACAAATATACAATTTATTTCCGGTCTGAGATCGTTACCCTATGCTATAGTCATTGAGAGCGCCTTTCGTGGAAGACACTACTACAATAGCCAATTTTTTAGTTGGCTGAGTGGCAGTGTGCCAAGCGTTCGGCCTCTCGTGGCAAGGCGCGGTGCCAGGGAGTACGGGTTCGATCCCACTTCGGACCATATATTGTTCTTCGTTTTTTTCTGTTGTTGTTTGTCTGTTAATTTTTCCGAGTGCTAACACATACTTATTTGTTCTATTATTCCCTATTATCGCCTCGGAAGTTCCCCATATAATAATATTTATGTATTATTATTTGTTACATATGTTATTATAATAGTTTGTTTACATCTGTGTACTTTTCGATTAACCTCCTCATACAGAATATTAAATGCAGAATATATCATCAACTTGAATCATCATCGTCAAGTACCATGCCTGCTGGTGATTATGTTTCTCCACAACTTTCAATCCCGACAGTTATTTATCATTTCTGTTGTTCACCTTCTGCCAAGCCATTCTCTTAAGCTGTTTGCTATCTTTTCTCTTTGCTTCCCTCTATCTCTTCGTCCCTCAAATTTCACAGTTGTTACAATATATTCCAGCTATTCCTTTCTCATTACAAGGCAAAAATAAAATGATGATTATTTATATTTATTATTGGAAATTAGCTCTCTTTTTGCTTTGACTTCTTTCAGAACGTTTTCATTACTCTTCTTAGCTGTCCGTGGTAATCACGTATTCTTCTGTAAAACCACATTTGTACAGCCTCCAGTGATTTTCTTGTCGGTTGTCCTATTATTTATATTCAAATGTTAAGACTGGCTCTACATAACATTTAATAACTCTATTTATTGTTTCTGTAGTCAAAAATAGAGGACACAATATCTTCCACAATTTTTAGGAAGCTGCGTTTGCCTGAGCCATTCTGCATCTCATCTCTGTTGTACATCAACCATTTCACCGTTGTTGTACATCTACCATCTTACCTCTGTTGTACATCAACCATTTCACCGTTGTTGTACATCTACCATCTTACCTCTGTTGTACATCAACCATTTCACCGTTGTTGTACATCTACCATCTTACCTCTGTTGTACATCAACCATTTCACCGTTGTTGTACATCTACCATCTTACCTCTGTTGTACATCTACGATCTCACATCTGGTGTACATCTACCATCTCACATCTGTTGTACATCTACCATCTAACCTCTGTTCTACCTACAATCATACCTCTGATGTACATCTACCATCTCACCTCTGTTGAACATCTACCACCTCACCTCTATTGTACATCTGCTACCTCACCTCTGCTGTACATCTTGTATAGGTGACCTATATTCCCCACATATAATAAAAGACTCTAATTCAGCAACCCTAAGATAAGGTAAGACATTGAAAGGGTTTCCCTTGCGTCTAGGGGTTTTAATTCAGAACACGGCGTTAGTGCCCATATTTTCCAACGATCATGGGTACATAAATGGAATATTTGTTCAGCATAACGCGAGGTTCGTCTACTTTTCTATATACCATCCTTGAAACCCGTATCCAGATATTGGATAAATCGGCCTACTTTACTATGGACTATCTTGGATATCTATTTCCAGACATTGCATGAGCCGGCCTACTTTCCTAGGTGCTGCTTTTAATATCCATCTCCTAAAATTGGATGAGACGGCCTACTCTTATGGATACCATCTATGATACCCATATCCAGTGGCTCGATAAACCGGCCTTCTTTTCAATAAACCATCTTTGTTACCCATATCCAGAGGCTCCATGAACCGGCCTACTTTTCAATAAACCATCTTATATCATCATCATCATCATCATCATCATCAATCTGAGGTTAACAAAGTTCCCAAATATTTAAATTCCTTTACCTGTTTTAATATTGTTCCACTTGTCTTTATTTTGCACTGAGGTGATGTCTTTTTCTTTGTTGTTACCATTACCTCTGTCTTTTTGCTATTAAGGCTGAGTCCTTTATTTTTGCTTTCTCTCACTATAATGTCCAACATTTCTTTTAACTCACTTTCACTCTTAGCGATTAAGACTGCATCATCAGCATAACTTAGATTATTTATATTATGACCTCCAATTGTTATTCCTGACATGACCCTTATGGATCTTAAAATAATCTCGCTATAAAAATTAAACAAATCTGATGACATCACATAACCTTGTCTAACACCCTATTTAATTTGTTGAAACATTCCCAATTGGTTTCCAGTTCTTATAGCCGCTGTTTGTTGCCAGTACATGTTCTTTATTATTCTTAGATCTTTGCTGTCTACGTTTATGCTTTCTAAAATTTTGATTATTTCTCTGTGCTTTACTTTGCCAAATGCCTTGGTGTAATCTATGAAACACAGGTATAGATCTGTTTTCACCTCTATGGCTCTTTCTACTAAAGATCTTATGATGTAAATGGCATTGCTTGTTCCTTTATCTCTAACAAAACCACACTGTTCATCGCTAATTTCTGTACTGATTTATTTTCGCACTCTTTGCATGATGATTCTTAGTAATATCTTAGTCATATGACTCATAAGGCTTATTGTGCGATGATCATCGCATTCAATCGCACCCGATTTCTTTGGTAGGGCTATGAATATTGATTTAGGCATGTCGTCTGGTCCGATGTAGATATCATTCAATATTTTTGTTATTATTTCTATTCCCAAATCACCCATGGCTTCAATCTCTTCTTTAGTTATATTATCTGGTCCAGGAGCTTTGCCTGCTTTCATATTGCGCAAGGCGTCTTCCACTTCTTATCTGAGTACTTCTGGTCCTTCTCCATTATCCATAATATTTACTTCCGTTCGTTCATCATTATAATGATCTTTAATATATTTTGTCCATCGTTCCCTTAAGTTTTCTTGATCAATCAATAGTTCTCCTTCCTTTGATCTTAAACATCCAGTTTTTGATTGTGTTTTTCTTCCTGTTAATTCATCAGTTTGTTTGTATATAGCTTTAGCATCTCCTATTTGTTGCATTTCAATCTCTTTGCATCTCTCTTTTAGCCATGCTTCTTCTGCTTCATTGCATTTTACTACAATTTCTTTATTTAATCTCTTATACTCATCTTTATTTTCTTTATTTCTACTTCTTGTATCCATTAGCTGCAAAATGTCATCTGTCATCCATTTCTTTCTTGAATTTGTCCTCACTTGTGGTATGAACTCCTTTGATGTTTCTTGCATTGATTCTTTTAGAATTTCCCACTGTTCATCAATGCTTTTTATCTCCTCTACTGCATTGTACCGGTTCAGAATTGTGATTTTATATTCTTATATGTTTATATATATATATATATATATATATATATATATATATATATATATATATATATATATACATCTTATATACTCATATCCAAACATTGAATGAACCGGCCTACTGTAGGCCTAGAGAAAATATGTGTTATTTATACCCAGAGATTTGAATGAATCCCGAAACCATGTCGATCCAGGCCTGAGAATAGGGCTTAGTGGATAATCCCCACATCTCACACATGGATTGAACCGAGTACATTTTTACATGGTGCGAGCCCAATATATCCACGCCGTAACGATCCGCATAGACATATAAACATCAAAGATGGTTTAGCACAACTTTCCTCGTCCCTGCTCATAATGGAATAATAAATTACGCTACATCACATGAATGTGCCTTAATGAAGTTCCAGAGAGACAGACTGGCCAGCTAGATAATATAATGAATAGACTCGGAAGCAAACTCGTTGATGAACGCTCATCTGTTAAATGCACTCTTGGGTTTTGAATTTCCTTTCTCTTAAAAATATAACAATGCTGCATATATCAAGGAGAATGTGCGTTAGCTCACAGAGAAAGGTGATTTTTCAGTACATTTGAGAAATCTTTTTTCTTTTTTTTTAAATTCAGAAATGTTTCGTTCATATAATGAGAATTAACAAGTGCAAAAGACAACTCTAAAAAAAATATATGTAAAAAGCCCAGCTGCGCCTGGCCTCGGCAAAGTTTTAATGACTCATAGCTGACCGTTTTCACTATTACAAACGGACTAGGATTAAACCAGACTTGAGTTTATATTCTCTTGTTGGAGTTGAAGAGACCATCCAGTCTGATCATGTCGTCAGGGATTGAGGGATAAGGGGAAGACGAAAGGGGCAAAGAGGAGGAAGAGTAAGGAGAAAAGGGCGGAAAGGAGGAAGGATTAGAAGATTGAGAAAGAGAAAGAAAATAAGAATAAGAGAGAAGGTGAAGGGAAAAGTTAAATAGGAAGGTGAAAGAAAGGATAAAAGGAAGAAGAAAGTGACGAGGAGGAAGGAAAAGAAATAGAGGAAGAAGATTGAGAAGATGAGGGAGACAAAGAAGAGAAAGGAGAAGATCAAGAGAAAAGAAAAGATAAAGGTGAAGAAAAAAATAGGAGAGAAGGGAGGAGAAGAGGAAGGAGACAAAGTAGTAGGTGGAGAAGATGAGGGAGAAAACGAAGATGAAGAAGAAGCAGACGGAAAAGAGGAACGAGACAAAAAATGCGGAAGCAGAAGATGAAGTGTAAGAGAATAGAAGTGACAAGCAGAAGATGAAGTGTAAGAGAATAGAAGTGACGAGCAGAAGATGAAGTGTAAGAGAATAGAAGTGACGAGCAGAAGATGAAGTGTAAGAGAATAGAAGTGACGAGCAGAAGATGAAGTGTAAGAGAATAGAAGTGACGAGCAGAAGATGAAGAAATGTAAACTCGCATTTCAAGCAATACCCGTTTGACAGCCGTGTTCTGTCGTGACACCTTTCAGTAATAGTACGTTATCTCTGAGACAGAAGAAAGAGACCCCCGCGGCTTACAGTGCTAGTTTCCATCTGCTACATTATAATATACTATTTTAACACCCACCAGCCATGGTTCATCAGTAGAACATGGTGAACGCCATAGGCTCCCCAGCAATATAATAGGTCACATTGTAAAAAAAAAAAAAAGTAAAGTACCCCCGTCACGCCAAGTGGCGTATAGGGAAATATGGTGTTAGTGACCCTATATTTTACAGACCTTCAGCACATGATTTTTGGGGTAATGTGGTCAGTATTACGCCCGTGCTGCTTTACTTTCCCAGAAAAAAATCCAGTACCCATTTAAGGCTGGGTGAACCCGGAAGCCGTCGGTTGGGATCGAACCCTACCCCTTGTCCGTGGTAGTCCAGTTCACTAACCACTGAGCTATCGCGGCTCCTCAGGTCACATTGGCTTTTAAAAAAAAAAACAAACGTGAAAACTGTCACAAGCTGTTAGATTAGTAACAGCAACAAATCATATAAATAAATAACCTGCCTAAACACACACACATGCGTACACACACAGGCGCGCGCACACACACGCACACACGCTCGCACGCACACACACACACAAACAACCGATGATGCAGCACAAATCACCATAGCGCCACGATGTTATGGAATGTGTCTTCTTATTCTTCTTCTCCTCTACTTCCCCTTCTCCTTCTTCTTCTTCTTACTCTTATTATTATTATTCATAATCTAATATCTCTGTGGGCCATTGGGACATCACTGACAGACATCGTCATCCTTTTCCTTTTTTCTCCATCTTCAGACATTCTTTAAGTCTCTGTGAAGTTGACGTCCGTCCATTCTTTCATGTTATCTTCCCACCTATATCTGACTACCACTCCTTCTCGTCTCATTGTACATTTCCTTACAGAAGGGTCTTTCCTAGGGCAGACAATCCAGACGCTTGGCTAAACTGTTCCACTTTATGTTTAGACTATTGTGAGGAAACGCAAAATAAACTGTTTTAGTCACTTATCTCGATTGACCATCATGTACTCCAATTGCTTGTTGTGTCCCTTTGCGACAAGTGGGACAATATTAAAACAGGTAAATGAATTTAAATATTTGGGAACTTTGTTAACCTCAGACGGAAGATGTACAAAAGAGGTGAGATGCAGAATGGCTCAGGCAAAAGCAGCTTTCTAAAAAACTGAGGAAGATACTATGCAATCCATTTTTGACAATAGAAACAACAAAATGAGTTCTTAAATGTTATGTAGAGCCAGTCTTAACATATGGATGTGAATCATGGACAATAGGACAACAAACAAGAAAATCACTGGAGTCTGTAGAAATGTGGTTTTACAGAAGAATGTTGAGAATACCATGGACAGCTAAGAAGAGTAATGAAAACGTTATGGAAGAGGCCAAACAAAAAGAGAGCTAATTTCCAAAATTAGGATGAAACAATCATCGTTTTTTAGCCATGTAATGAGAAGAGAACAACTGGAATATATTGTAACAACAGGGAAAATTGAGGAATGATGATGATGATGAATATCTATGACTGTCTTACCGCAACTTTCACAGTCACATTTACACATTTGCCACTGCACCAATGTTTGAAGTCGATGGCTTGAAGTCATTCGGCCTTGTGTCGACGCCCGGATACAACCCAATATTGCAGCAATATCCAAACATCTTTTTGCTATCCAATCAAGTTGCCATATAACTACATCATGACATCCATTCATGATGTCATATAACCACTCTCATGACACTCACTCTGACCGTTCACAAATAAATAGATTACTTCAATCTCCACAATATGCTGTGTTTACCACAACCGAACAAATAAAACTGGCACGATAGTATCCATAATGAGCAAGAATTAACTCATTCACTCCGGACCAACTTTCCCCATGACTGAATTATTTTAACATAAAATTGTATATCATTAACAGAATTTCCATGTACATTTTCTCTATATTTTTATTTAGATTATAACAAACACTGATGAAGAATACCAATTATACAATAGAACTATGGACATGTTCGGAGTGCAATGATGATGACCCGTAAATAACTCAATAATCAGTAACTCAATTAGAGCCGTGACAGATCAGTGGTTAGTGACCTGGACTACAAAAAACAAGAGGTCGGTTTCGATCCTGATCAACGGCTTCTGGGTTCACCCAGCCTTAAAGTGGTACCGGTTTTTTTCTGGGAAAGTTAAGCGGCGCGGGTGTAATACCGACCACAATACCTAAAAATATCATGTGCTGAAAGTCTATAAAAACTATGGTCACTAGCATCATGTTAACTATACGCCACTTGGCGTGTACTTTACTTTACATTTTTGTACAATAACGGAATAACAATTAATTATACACAAGTTTGCACCTGATAACATTTAGTACTTCACAAATTGCAAGTTCAATAATTCTGATCAAATAAATAAAATAATTCCGGAGTTCATGAGTTAATTTCATATATTGAGAGTAAACACATTTTGGCATCCCCAGGCGACGATATATATAAAAAAAAGGCACTTATCCCAAATTTATATTTTTTTGTTTTGGCTGCCGTTAACGCCACCAAAGCGTTGATAAAGAAAACGTAAAAGTGCAGTATTGAATCCATACTCAATAATCGATGTTGCCATGGTTACAGTTGGGTAATTTGTTAATCCAACAACTGATGGGGTGTCAGGAAATTTCTGACTGATCAACAAGCCAACATATTTTTGATATCAGCGAAGTCTCGTCATTAAAACTGCACGATTAGTGGGGGTGAAACTTGATACAAAGAGGTACCATCTGATAGTCTTCTTCCTCTTTATTCCTTCCTCGTTTGCCTTTCAGTGTCGAGGGAAATATAATTTGCGGTCTTTTGCTCTTATGTTCGCCTCTGCTGCTGTTTTGTTTCCTAGTGTTTCTAATATTCCGTCAATCCATATCCATTTGACAATCGCGGTATTAATTATGCCTTTTCTGGTTTTTCTTGTTTTATTTTCTTATCCTTCTTCTTGTTCTCCTTTTTTCTTCTTCTTGTTCTTATTATTCTCCTCATTCTTCCTCCTTTTCATTTTCTTCTACAACGCTCGCCTTGATTGTCAACGAGAGATGGTTTAAAGTATTTAAGTGTTCTATTGGAATCGAACACGGGTTGTCCGAATGTCGGTAGCCCAGTTGCATAATTCTCCCAACTAGGTTACCGAGGTCCCCAAATAACATCAAAGCATCTTGTGCTGTCTCTGTTTCTAAGGTTGGCTACCACAGGTTGCTTTTCCCTTCTGTATCTTCACTTGAGTGTATAGACTGCCACATGTTCTCCTGTTCATTTCTTGATATTGTCAGCCCACTTCACTATTTGATTGTCTCTACTTTGCTGCCCTGTATGTTACTCTTCAACATAACTTGTTGTATGTTATTTTGCTTCATTATATATAACAGAAAGTCCTCATTTCATGTTCGAATTTTCCTTCATTATGTATAACAGAAAATCCACATTTCATGTTCAGAATTTGCGAACAGACCTTTTTAATATATATTTTTTAATTTCGCTATTTGTTTTCTTCTCTATACATCCTAATTTTCACGAACCATACTTCAAGGGCTTCAGTTACCTTCTCTGTGTATCCAATTATTCACAATCCATACTTCAAGGGCTTCAGTTACCTTCTCTGTGTATCCAATTATTCACAACCCATACTTCAAGTGCTTCAGTTACCTTCTCTGTGTATCCACTTATTCACAATCCATACTGCTCGTTTTGCCTCCAGAGTTATTTCCTTGTTGGACAATAGTGGTGATAACTGTCCATTTTTGACAAATCATCATCATTGAGTGTCGTCTCTACATCGAAGGTTGGCTACCATGGAACGCCATTCCGCTCTGTCTCTTGCATTGATGGTGCAGGTTGTCATAGGCTGATAAGTAAATTTTTTGATGTTACTCATCCATGTTAGTCTTAGTCTGCCTCTGCCTCCTTTACCTTGTATTTACCTTTCCAAGATAACGTTTAGTAGGATCCTCTGTCTTTTAACATGCCCCAAAAATCTCATTTGTCTTGTTTGAATTGTATTTAGGAGTTCTGGTTTCAATTTTAGTTGTTTTAAGACCTCATGTTTGTTTTCCTTTCTTTCCATCCAATTCTACCTAATCTTCTGTAAATCCATATTTCAAAGGCTTCCATTTTCTGTTCTATTTTCTTGTGTAATCTTATGACATAAGTTATAATGTCTCTCAATTTTTTTTTATAGTACGTGAAGTGACTCCAATCTCTTTCACAGTGGTCTGCCACATTCGTCCTTCGTGCCCTGAATATGCCTCTTGTGTACAACATATTTTGCTGTTTTCGCAAAGGACAAATAGTAAATGAATATTATTGTGAACTATTATTGTTAACGTATATCCTAATACTAATAAAGAAAAGACGATGGTCATACGTTGGACATGTGATGAGAAGAGATAATAATCGAATAGCAAAGCAAGCCCTCATATGGGAAACAACAGGTAAAAGAAAAAGAGGAAGACCCAAGGAGACACTGAGAAGAACATTGATGAGAGAGGCAAGAGCAGCAGGAATCGGCTCCCTCAATGAGATAGAGCTGCTTGCACAGAACAGAGACAGATGGCGAGATTTGATAAAATATCTTTAAAAGAAAACTGCTAGAACAAAAAATTCATATAGTAGAAGGTGTATCTTGGTCTACGCCCTATTGGCCGGTTACGGCTCGAAAGGTCAATAGATAGATAGATAGATATCCTAATACAATACTATACAAGAGCTTATATAGACAATTTGGCAGAGAAAGCAGAGACAGTCACAATTACAAGGGACAGCAGAACTCTCTACACTGTACAAAAGATGATGACAAACACCTATATATCCAGTGGAACACCAATTCTAGACAAATCTGGATTAATGCTAACAACAAGCGTAGACATAAAAGCCCGTTGGGCGGAACACTTCAAAGAAATTCTTAACCGTCCACTACCCCACAGTTTAATAGATTTTGAAACTGAAACACCAGCAGCAGAATTAGGTGTAAATTTAGATGACTTCATTTTGAGCGAAATAGAAACGACCTTGAAGCGTATGGCCATGATTGGCTGCTGGAGAGGATAGTTAACAGCTGAGATCCTCAAGGCAATTGATAGCCATAATTTAATACATCTCCAGAAAATGTTCAACATTATTAGGAGAGCAGAGAAGACGCCTCATAAATGGAAAAAAGGAATCAATGTTAAGATTCCTAAAAAGGGCAATCTTAGAGATTGTAACAGCTGAAGAAGCGTGACACTTTTGTCAGTTGCCTCAAAGTTATTCTGCAAAATCATTCTAAATAGAATAAAGGATTCAATAGATACAGTAATGCGTGAAGAACAGGCTGGGTTTAGAAAAAGGAGAAGCTGCCTTGACCACATTTTTACTCTACGACTTATATTGGAGGAACACGTTGAAAAGCAAAAAAACCTCTTGTACTTAACTTCATCGACTTCAAAAAAGCATTTGACAGTATTCATCGAGATTCTCTGTGGAAAATTGTGAGTACTATCAACCCTTACGTATGCGTGTGAAAGTTGAAAAACAACAAGAGATATAGAAACAAAGTTGAACGCATTCGAAAATAAATGTCTAAGGGAAATACTTGGTGTAGCGTGGAACGAATTCAACACAAACGAGGAAATTAGAGAAATCGCCAATCAACCACTAATATCTTCAGTAATCAAGAAAAGACGATGGTCATATGTTGGACATATGAGGAGAGATAATAACCGAATAGCAAAGCAAGCCCTCATGTGGGAAACAACAGGTAAGAGAAAAAGAGGAAGACCCAGAGAGACACTGAGAAGAACATTGCTGAGAGAGGCAAAAGCAGCAGGAATCGGCTCCCTCAATGAGATAGTGCTGCTTGTACAGAACAGAGACAAATGTCGAGATTTGATAAAATATCTTTAAAAGAATTGAAAACTGCTAGAACAAAAATTCAGATAAGAGAAGGAGTATCTTGGTCTACGCCCTATGGGCCGGCTACAGCTCGAAAGGTCGATAGATAGATAGATAGATAGATAGATAGATAGATAGATAGATAGATAGATAGATAGATAGATAGATAGATAGATAGATAGATAGATAGATAGATAGATAGATAGATATATAGATAGATAGATAGATAGATAGATAGATAGGTAGGTAGGTAGGTAGGTAGGTAGGTAGGTAGGTAGGTAGGTAGGTAGGTAGGTAGGTAGGTAGGTAGGTAGGTAGGTAGGTAGGTAGGTAGGTAGGTAGGTAGGTAGGTAGGTAGGTAGGTAGGTAGGTAGATAGATAGATAGATAGATAGATAGATAGATAGATAGATAGATAGATAGATAGATAGATAGATAGATAGATAGATAGATAGATAGATAGATAGATAGATAGATAGATAGATAGATAGATAGATAGATAGATAGATAGATAGATAGATAGATAGATAGATAGATAGATAGATAGATAGATAGATAGATAGATAGATAGATAGATAGATAGATAGATAGATAGATAGCCTAATAGGAAAAACCGATGTACAATTTATTCCTGAGTTATGTTCGTAACCCCATATTATATAATTACGAGTATACATACGCGAAATACATCGCAAGTGATAGCAATCTATTTTAGTTCGCTTATGTTGCAGTGTGCTGTAACGCAAGTTGCTGGTGACAAACCGTTGTGTTGAAGTGTACTGGTGCGATCTTATGCCAGGCTGTTTATTGTTCTATGTGTTTTCTGTTATTGGCTGTTTGTGGATTTTTTCAAGTGTTGTAAACATGCTTCTACCCCTGAAATGATTCGCCCGTCTAAAGTACGCTGTGGATCTAAGAGTATGTCGTCAGAAATTGACTTGTTTTCTGGCATATATGATGTCATTAGCCCGAAGGGAACTAACTCTTACGTCATGATGTACCTTATGGGTTACTTCCCGCGACGGACGGTGAGTTCAAAACTTGATGAGGCCAGGATATGATGATTGGTCGCATTACGGGTATACAAAATATCATCATCATCAAATACCGTGCCTGCTGGCGTAGGTGATCATGTCTCACCACAACTTTCGATCTCGACAGTTCTTTATCCTTTCTGTTGTTGACCTTCTGCCAAGCCATTCTCTTAAGCTGTCTGGAATATTTTCTCTTCGCTTCCCTCTATCTCTTCGTCCCACAATTTTCCCAGTTGTTACAATATGTTCCAGCTTTTCTCTTCTCATTACGTGAAAAAACGATGATTGTTTCTTCCCGATATTGGAAATCAGCTTTCTTTTTGCTTTGACTTCTTTCAGAACGTTTTCATTACTCTTCCTAGCTGTCCATGATATTCTGAACATTCTTCTGTAAATCCACATTTCTACATGTGATTTTCTTGTCGGTTGTCCATGATTCATATCCGTATGTTAAGACTGGCTGTACATAACATTAAAAAACTCTTTTTATGCAAAATATATAGACTATGCCAACCGGTATAGCACATGATGATGATATAGACAACTGGTACTCACTTATATTAGTTTGTTACATGTACAGAAAATACATAGACTACTAGTACTCACTTACATTAGCCTGTTACATGTGCAGACAATACATACACTACTAGAACACACTTACATTAGCTTGTTACATGAACAGACAATACATATACTACTAGTACACACTTACTTTAGCCTGTTACATGTACAGACAATACATAGACTACTAGTACACACTTACATTAGCTTGTTACATGTACAGACAATACATAGACTACTAGTACTCACTTACATTAGCCTGTTACATGTGCAGACAATACATAGACTACTAGTACACACTTACATTAGTTTGTTACATGTACAGACAATACATAGACAACCAGTACATACTTGCATTCGCCTGTTACTTGTACAAACGATTCACTCTTCGATCCTTTTTCCATGCAGCAATATACACTTCACTTCGTTTTCCCGCCAGAAAACCTTTTGTATTGATTATACCACTTAGATTTAAATGTTCTTAAAAAAAAAAAGCCCCTTTACGCCGAGTGGAGTATAGGGAATATGGCATTATTTTTTATAGACCTTCGGCACATTATTTTTTTAGGGTAATGTGGTCGGTATTAACGCCCATGCCGATTTACTTTTATAGAAAAAAAATCAGGTACCCATTTAAGGCTAGGTTAAACCAGAAGCCGTCGATCAGGATCGAACCCTACCTCTTATCCTTTGTAGTCCAGTTCTCTAACCACTGAGCTATCGCGGTTCCCCTTTAAATGTTCTTGCTGCAATATTATTCTTTCAACATTAATTTATCATGAAAGGAAAATATCCAATAAAATATAGAATATCATTTGGAATAATCTGTCACATCTATTATAAGGTTCTTTCCAGCAACTCACACACCTTTTGCTTCCGTACGGCCTTTCAAACTCATCATCATTGAGTGTCGTCTCCACATCGAATGTTGGATACCATGGGGTTCCATTCTACTCAGTCTCTTGATTTTATAGTGCAGGTTGTCATAGCCTGACTTTGACTTTTCTGTCTTTTGATGTTACTCGTCCATGTTAGTCTTGGTCAGCCTACTAATTGAACTTCTATAGGTTAACCTTTAACCTGATAATTTGCAACAAAGGAATACGGCAATCTACTCTGTGTAAAATAGTTCCTTCATTTATTGCCATAATTAACACATTTATAATGAAATATAATGACATCATGAGCCGCGATAGCTCAGTGGTTAGTGAACTGGACTACAAGGGACTAGGGGTAGGGTTCGATCCCAACCGACGGCTTCCGGGTTCACCCAGCCTTAAATTGGTACTGGATTTTTTCTGGTTAAGTAAAGCGGCATGGGCGTAATACCGACCACATTACCCCAAAAATCATGTGTTGAAGGTCTGTAAAATTTATGGTCACTAACACCATATTCCCTAAACGCCACTTGACGTGACGGGGGGCACTTTACATTTTTTTTTTACTTTATAATGACACCATAATATCTTAGTTATTTGTTTTGTCAGTTATATAAAAAAAACACACGGTTTTGCTGCATTTCTTACAACTTTATTTACGTTTTTTTTTTTTGGTTTGATAACCGTAGCGCAGGGATCTAACGGAGGGATTTGTATTGTTTTTCTCCTGTCTTGCCTAAACCTATATTCGTTATGATAAAAAAGAAAGTTAGCCATTTTATTAGATTAAAATTACCGTTACCATAGCAACGGGGATGCAACTTCTTAAATGGTCTACCTATAGTTTTAATACACATTGCAAGGCCGATATATGTCACTGTACAGTTGAAGAAGGTTTGATTGGCAGACATTCTAATGTGTCTATTAGTGACGTGTTGAAATACTTGAGCGGCTGGCTAGATACGAGTGTCCATTTGGTTCGATTGCTTCACGGCGGACAGTCAAGTTATCCCATCTAAGTGTTTGATTTTTCTTATATGTTTTACGATATATTACCCACTTTGTACTATTATAATTTCTATCTCTTCCTCATTTTTCCTATCCTTCTATTCTACACATCTTGACACTCATCCTACCTCCCCTCATATAGCCTCCTTTCTTATTTCAGCATCCTACTTTCTTCTCTACTTTTCTGTCCACCTCTCCATTCACCTGATCATCCAACATGTAGTAATAGATAATTGTGCTTCACCGTTTGTTGTCGTTTTCCCTTTTTTGAAGAAGAAGGCCACAGGCCGAAACGTCAGTATTGTGTTGTGTTCCTTCTTTGTAAAGCTGTCACCATACCTTGGAGTGTTTAAACACACCCCCACCACTGGCTTTTTGCTACCA
Source organism: Megaustenia siamemsis (assembly GCA_032433765.1). Lineage (NCBI taxonomy): Eukaryota > Metazoa > Mollusca > Gastropoda > Stylommatophora > Ariophantidae > Megaustenia > Megaustenia siamemsis. The sequence continues at coordinate 83,145,855 of JAVIAB010000139.1, forward strand.
GCTTTACCGCAGCCTTGCAATTATTTGCCTGTTCCCTAGATACGAGGACTAATTTTACACAAATATTTAAATGTAACTCATGGAGCTGGACTGCGATTGTGTTAGGTGGTATTCTGATCAAATATTAGAGGAGTCGTGGCCTCCTTTCTTCCTCTCCTCTTTTACCTCTCAAATCCTCATGGAGCATATTCAACAAACACTTTCCAAGCTGTTCTGTTTCTTGCCGTTCTATTAAGATCATTACATGGCTTACAGATCATCTTCATCTCTGCTTCCACCTGTCTTCTCCAAGAATATTTTAGTCTTCCTCTTTGTCTTTATTCCTTGGGAATTCCAAAAAAGGGCCTGTTGTGTAATACTCTCAGTTGGTTTCCGCAGTGTGTTTAATTGTCAGGACCATCGTCTTCACTGTATCTCTTTATCCACTGGTATTTGACTGGTACATTTCCATAATTCTATGTTAGTGATTTTGTCCTGCCATTTCCATCCTTATATTCTGGGCAAACAAACACTAATGATGGTCTATATCTTCAATATTGTCATTTTTGTTGTTCTCCATGTTTCACAGCCATATACTAGGACCGAGTGGCCTCCTGTGTCTCCTCTGAATTTCCGCCGCTGGTTACATCTATATAACACCTCGTTTAACATTTACCAGGTGTGTTGTCACTTTTATTAGGACTTTTTGGTATTTAACACATTCTCATTTTACAGGTCCGTGCTATTGATCTGAACTGTGAAGCACTTAGCCCTGTAGAGATCTACAATCCCTACTGTTGAGCAAGCACTTCGGTGCTTTTTGCTGTAACCTTTGGTAAATGCTTGCAAAAAATTGCTTTCGTAATACGATTACTTTTTGTGCAAAGGTCACGTTATATGGGATATTTCGATGATTGAAAGCAGTTGAAGGTAGTGTTAACACTTTGATGTTAGCAATTTTTTTGGTGGAGTTCTTATTGTTGGCTTTTTTTTGCGAATTGTTTCCTGTTGAGGGGCTGTGGTGTTGCATGTATGAGCAGCTTATGCTAAAAGAAAATGCTCATTCTGTACCTTATTTTGTGCTACATGCAATTGGTTTCAACCAAGTGAACAGTATGTAAATTGTTTTTTTTTTAAGCAAAGCAATCTCCAATGTTAGTTTTTTTTTTTTTTAACCCATGTGATCGTCAAGTTCTTTTTTAACCAAGCTATCGCATACTTTTTTTTTTATTTTAACCAAGCGATCGTCTTAGCTTTTTTTTTTTTAACCAAGCAATTGTCTAAGTTTTTCTTTAACCAAGCAATCGTCTAAGTTTTTCTTTAACCAAGCAATTGTCTAAGTTTTTCTTTAACCAAGCAATCGTCTAAGTTTTTCTTTAACCAAGCAATTGTCTAAGTTTTTCTTTAACCAAGCAATTGTCTAAGTTTTTCTTTAACCAAGCAATTATCTAAGTTTTTATTTAACCAAGCAATTGTATAATTTTTTTTTTTTAAACAAGCGATCCTTTAAGTTTTTATCCTATTTTTTTTTTTAACCAAGCGATCCTCTATTGGATTTTTGTTTCGATACAAGTGATACTCTTTCAGTGGATTTTTGTTAAACCTTTCAATCTTCTGCTATCTAGTGGAACTTTTAAGCATCCGATCCACTATCTTGTAGTTATCTTAGCTATGCGATCTTTTAATCAAATAATCCGTTATCTAAGAGACATTCTAACTAAGGGAACTTCCATCCAGTGGTTTTATTTAACTAAGCAATCCTCTATCTACTGGATCTTAACCAAGCGATCCTCTCTCTGTCTAGAGCAATTATTTAAAACAAGTAATCCCCTATCTATATATTTGTTTCAACAAGTAATCATATATCTATACATTTGTTTCAACAAGTAATCCTATATCTATATATTTGTTTTAACAAGTAATCCTATATCTATATATTTGTTTCAACAAGTAATCCTATATCTATATATTTGTTTCAACAAGTAATCCTATATCTATATATTTGTTTCAACAAGTAATCCTATATCTATATATTTGTTTAAACAAGTAATCCTCTCTAGGGTTTCTTTTAAAATCAAGCAATTCTCTATTGAGGAGTAGCCGAGATCAAGTACCCAGTCCTATCTGAAACAAACAATTGAAAATTAAATTTACTGCTCAGACTAAAATAACCGTAGACAGTTTAAAGGGAACACGAAAATAACAAAGGCTATACGTCTCTACCGAGGAAAATAAGAAAAGAAAAATTACTGAGATCATTTAAATAGTATCCATCATCATCAACATCATCATCATCGAGTGCCGTCCCCGCATCGAAGGTTGGCTACCATGGAGCGCCATTTCACTCTGTCTCTTGCTTTGATGGTGCAGATTGTCATAGGTTGACTTGTCCATTTTTTTATGATACTCGTTCATTAGTTTTGGTCTGCCTCTGCCTCTTTTACCTTGTATATTCCCTTCCAATATTACTTGTATTAGGCTGTTGTGTCTTTTAACATGCCCCCAAAATGTCGTTTGTCTTGTTCTAATTGTGTTTAGTAGTTCTCTTTTCATTTTTAGTTGTTTTAAAACTTCATCGTTTGTTTTCTTTTGTTTCCATCCAATTCTACCTATTCTTCTATAAATCCACATTTCAAAGGCTTCAATTCTCTGTTCTGTTTTCTTGTCTAATGTCCATGTTTCTGCACCATACAAGAATATTCAGAAGATGTAACATTTTTGCTATTCTTAGTTTTAGCCCTTGCGTTATTTGTTTTATTATTATCCATCAACATAAGGATATTATCCCTGCAGTCCTCGCGGGGATTTCGATGTTCGTTTACTGTACTGATATCTTTTATTGTCGTCAAAATGAGCTGGGAGAACTAATGAGCACTCTCAAGTTTCAATAGTAACGGGCGTTTATCATCAGCCTTCTCAGTTCTTGAAGGATGTCTTATATAGAAATAGTGTAACCATTGTGTATGCCAATACACAAAACAATGCGATTATTATACACAAAGGAAACCAATATATGCCTGCTTAATAGACTACACCAAAGCATTTGATAGAATACACCATAATCAACTTATAGACTGTATATTATTATACAGTATATTATATATTATATTTTATATATACATATATTTTCCTATTCTTTCTATATTCGTATCTTATCTCTCTTCTTTTTTATTTTTTCATTATTCTTTTCTATCCTCTTCTTCTGATCATGTAATTATAGATAATTGTGTTTCACCGTTTGTTTTCGTTGTCCTTGTACTCTGAAAAAGGCCCCTGGCCGAAACGTCAGTATTGTGTTGTGTTCCTCCCTTGTGAAGCTGTCTTCATACCTTGGAGTGTTCTACACTCCCCACCACTGGCCACCAACTTGTAGACTACCTAAAAGATATAAATCTGGACGACACAGACATACGACTAATATGTAATTTGTACTGGGAGCAAACAGGAATAATAAAATATAACAATGAGAACTCTACACCCATTGATATAAAAAGAGTAGTAAGACAAGGATGCATCCTGTCACCAAGTTTTTTTTTCAATCTATACACTGAGCAAATCTTTAAAATCATCATAGAGATACCAGGCCTAAACATTAATGGAAAGATAATCAGTAACCTAAGATATGCTGATGATACTGTACTACTAGCAGAAATCCTAAAGATCTACAACAATTACTTAATGTAATAAACATGACAAGCAAAAAATATGGACTAGATATGAATATCAAAAAGACTAAAACTATGATCGTAAAGAAAGGAAATACTCAAAACCCACAAATGGATATCAAAATTGAAGGAATAGACCTGGAGACAGTTCAAAACTACAACTACCTTGGATATACTATAACCAGTGATGGAAAATGTACAACTGAAATAAAGAAAGGAATCATCATCATCATGTGCCATACCGGTTGGCGTAGGCGATCATGTCCCTCCATAATCTTCTATCTACAGTGCATCGTACAAGTTCTGTTGTTGACTGTTTTCCATACCATGACACCAAGCTATCCAGTATTTTCTCTCTTTGTCGTCCGCGATCTCTCTTTCCTTTTATTTTGCCAGTTGTAACCAAGTATTCCAACTTTCCTCTTCTCATGATGTGCCCGAAAAATGTTGATTGCTTCTTTCTGATGTTTGGCCTCTTTGAGAACTTCCTCATTGGTCTTTTTAGCTGTCCGTGGAACTTTCAACATTCTTCTGAGAAATCCCATCTCTGTGGCCTCTAATCATCTTTTCACTTGTTTGTCTACTGTCCATGATTCGCTTCCATGGGTCAGAATTGGTTCTATTTAGCACCGATGAACTCTCTTTCTCATTTCTATCGACATAGATTTGTTGCATAAGATATTTTTCATTTTATGAAATGCTATTTTGGCCTGAGCTATTCTGCTTTTTATTTATGTGGTGCATCTCCCATCTGATGTTATTATTGTGCCCAAGAAAAGAACAAAAGAATAGCAATGGCAAAAATTAATTTTAATGTCATGAAGAACATACTAACAGCAAAACAAATAACACCAGAGCTAAAACTAAGAATAGCAAAGTGTTACATCTTCTCAATATTCCTATATGGTGCAGAAACATGGACATCAGGCAAGAAAACAGAACAGAGAATTGAAGCCTTTGAAATGTGGATATATAGAAGAATAAGTAGAATTGGATGGAAGGAAAAGAAAACAAATGACGAAGTCTTAAAACAAGTAAACATGAACAGAGAACTAATAAACACAATTAGAACAAGACAAATGAGATTTTTAGGCCATGTTAAAAGACACAACAGCCTATTAAAAGTAATCCTGGAGGGGAAAATACAAGGTAAAAGAGGCAGAGGTAGACCAAGACTAACATGGAAGAGGAACATCAAAAGATGGACAAATCAGCCTATGACAACCTGCACCATCAAAGCAAGAGACAGAGCAGAATGGTGCTCCATGGTAGCCAACCTTTGTTGCGGAGACGGCACTCGATGATGATGATGAACGAGAATGAAATCTAACCAACCTTCACCTTGAACGTCATACATTAACAACTCAAGTTACAGGGAAAAGAAAAACTCAGGAAGAGATGGACAGATGGAATCAAAGAGACATTACATACACTCTGCATTGACAACAACTCTAATTACTCTGTAAACAGAGTCATGTTAACAACTCTATAACTGACGACGCCTAGACAAATATTCAAACTGCATCTTTGCGACCTTATGTGACACAAGGTGTAGGATTAAAAGAGCAAAAGATTGAACAAGAAAAGAATGGTTGTTTGATCATCGTAGTCTTTGTTGAGTATAGTACTCATATTTTATCGTCCTTAATATTGTCTTTAATTTAATCCCTGTGTGTTCGTATGTCTTTATTTGGAATAGTACGAGATGAGTCTAAAACCTTTTCCACGGTGGTTAGCCATATTCGTTTTCTGTGCCCTGAATATGTCTCTTGTGTACGGCACACTGTTGTTCGCTTTCTGAGCCGGTTATCATTCTTGATTCTTCCGCCCTATCTACTGTCACAGACTTTGTACATTCGAGGTGGACATTCCCGGTAGACGCTATTGTTGTCAAAATAGATGTTTCCCTATCAAACCGCGAACGCCAGTTGGCCTATCGATGATATGTAAACACGTCAACACGAGAAGAATAAATAATATTCACCGAAATATCGATAAAATTCCCAGTCCAGCCGTTCGTCAGAAGTAAACATAACTACAACGGGGAAAAGCAGCACATTATTTCACAAGACTGTCACACAAATCGTTTAAACACGTCAGCAAGCGCCGAGTCAGAAAAACTATATGCACGCAGCTGCCTTGACACCTGTGCCATGTTCATCATATACCACAAACTACAAGTGGATATCAATGTTGAAGAAATAGACCTGGAGACAGTTCAGAGCTATAAATGCTTTGGATATACAATAACCAGTGATGGAGAATGTACAACTGAAATAAACAAAAGAATAGGAATGGCAAAAAGTTAATTTAATGCCACGAAAAATATACTGACATAAAAACCAAAAACACCATGGCTAAAACAAAGAATAGCAAAATATTATATCTTCTCAACATTCATGTGTGGTACAGGAATATGGACATTAGACAAGAAAAAGAACAGAAAATTGAAGCTTTTGAAATGTGGATTTATAGAACAATAGGAGGAAAAGGGGGGGGGGGATAAAAGAAAACAAACGATGAATTCTTAAAACAACTAAAAATGAAAAGAGAACTGCTTAAACAGTTCAAATGAGATTTTTGGGCCATGTTAAAAGACACAATAGCCTACTTAAAGTAATCGTGGAAGGGAAAATACAAGGTAATTGAGGGAGACGCAGACCAAGACTAACATCGACGAGTAACATCAAAAGATGGACAATTCAATCTATGACAACCTGCAACATCGAAGCAAGAGACAGAGAGGAGAAGCGCTCCACGGTAGCTAACCTTAGATATGGAGACAGCATTCAATGAAGATATCTTCATATAATCCGCTGTTTTCATTTGTATCAAATTACTGATGATGACTTTATATGTCGAAACATTTGTTATTGATCCTTGCCCTATATCCGAGAAGTTATAAAAAAATATAGATGTATGATAATTTTCCTCTTAATTGACACCATCGCTGGCTCTGCCCTCTGTGAAGTCTATGATTATATAGTTACATGTATCTGAATGCTTATCTCCTTTGTTCTGTATAGGATATCCTTGACGCATTTCAATTTCTTAACACCCAACCAATGTCTACTATGACGCGATTAGTAACCTTTAAAGCCTTACTGTTGAGACCGCATTTCAGCCTCCCCTGCAACTCGGCCCTCGTTACGAAAGTATGAACTTTGTCCCTCATTTTGAATTCGTTGAAGATGAACCCACTTGTGGGTTACTGTGACATGGACAAAGCCCTAATTCATAACAACAGCTCTGGCAAATGTTTAGTGTAGAGGTAGAGCACTTGCTTCATAACATAATGGTGCGTGGTTTAATCCACACTTTAGAGCAATCAGGTTTTTACTAGCGAATCCTGCATTAACTACGGGTGATATCAATATCACCTATACCTATCGAAGACGGATGATAAAAATGAGGTCCCAGAGTCAAGTTGAACACGAAAAAGACAAATTGACAGCTCAAAATATTTTTTTAAAATGTTTAAACACAGACAGTTGCCGCTGTTCTGGCCAATAAAAAATATATAAACAAGCCATATACATATCTAAATACCATATTTCATATTTACATATATTTTAAAACAAGTAAAGAGCTCCGTCACGCCAAGTGGCGTATATGGAATATGGTGTTAATAACCATAATTTTTACAAACCTTCGCGCATGGTTTGTTTGGGGTAATGTGGTCAGTATTACGCCCGTGCCGCTTTACTCTGTCATAAAAAAATCCGGTACTCATTTAAGGCTTGGTGAACCCGGAAGCCGTCGATCAGGATTGAACCCGCACTCTTGTCCTTTGTAGTCCAGTTCACTGACCACTGAGCTATCGCGACTCCCTCGTATACATCTATCTATCTATTGACCTTTCGAGCCGTAGCGGCCAATAGGGCATAGACCAAGATATTCTTTCTCTTATCTAAATTTTTATTCTAGTAGTTTTCAATTCTTTTAAATATATTTAATCAAATTTCGCAATTTGTCTCTGTTCTGTGCAAGCAGCTCTATCTCATTGAGGGAACCGATTCCTGCTGCTCTTGCCTCTCTGATCTATGTTCTTCTCAGTGTTTCTCTGGATCCTCCTCTTTTCCTCTTACCTGTTGTTCCCCACATGAGGGCTTGCTTTGCTATTCGGTTATTATCTCTTCTCATCACATGTCCAACATATGACCATCGTCTTTTCTTTATTACTGAAGATATTAGTGGTTGATTGGCGATTTCTCTCATTTCCTCGTTTGTTTTCAATTCGTTCCACGCTATACCAAGTATTTTCCTTGGACATTTATTTTCAAATACGTTCAACTTTGTTTCTATGTCTCTTGCTCTTTTCCAGCTTTCACACGCGTACGTATGGGTTGATAGTACATTTGATCTCGTATACATACTTATGTAATAATAATTTACCAGTCCACTGAAATTATTGTGATGACTGTTGTCAGTGCCAAGCACTTCGTGTCTTGTGCCGAGAATAGAAAATCCCCTTTCTCCTTGATTATAGAGAATAGTAAATATTGCTAAAGTGTCTTTGTTTTTCGACCAACTGTATATTTTTTGGGTAATGTTGGGAGCACTACGCCAGTGCGGTTTAATCTTTTTTTTTTCAAGAAAACATTTCCTGTATTAATTTAAGGTTCGGTAAATCACGAAGCCACCGATGTGAATAGAACACGAGTTGCTGTCCCTGAGGGAACAGCTGACTAACCGCTGCTATAATGAAGCTCATGTTTGTATGAGAGGAAGCCTGGAACCAAATATGAATTTGATTGGAGAAACAATTTGATTTTTCTATGATGAAAACAGAGGAAAGTTACACATGATTCCATATGATGGAAATTCTTAAAGATTGTAATTTAAGATGACGTCAAAAGCAGTCTATTTTTTAAAAAAATAGAGTCAGACAATTTAACACTTAACGTTTGTGATTCGGTCACAAAATAGGGCTGGGCGAGATGGGTCGAGGTTATTGGTCTTTTATTTTCACTTACAACGTTGCGGTACCGTCTGCTTGAGCGATGAGATCACAGGTAATTCATTCAAGAACGTCGTGGCTGGTTCCATGGTGACAAGTTTTATATCATTCGTTGATGGGTTGTTACTGCGGGTGAGAGGCAAACAGTTTAGTAATGTGCACACCAAACTGTCTATTTTCTCTTCGAGCTGAAGACGGCACATAGGGCGGACATTTTAGACACTCTGTGTCCAACTCACTTTGATATCAAGCATCACACATTAAACAGAACCCACATAGTACCTCTCCACGCGACTCCGTTCGGGGCAAGTTGCTCAACCCCGGGGAGGAAGGTGATGCCTGCTGTTGTTGCCTCTCGCCTCAGTGTTCTTTTAGTGTTTCTCTATATGATTCTTTTTTTTTCTTTCACCATATGGATCCCATTTGAGTGCTTACTTTGAGATTATCTTATTGTCTCTACACATCACATGGGCAGCATATGGCTACCTTTCTCTCTTTGTTATAGATGATATTTCTTGGATGTTTTCTCATTTCCCTTATTTCTGTCCTAGTCTTGCATTAATTTCACAAAAAAAGTAAAGTACCCCCGTCACGCTAAGTGGCGTATAGGGAATATGGTGTTAGTGACAATAAGTTTTACAGACCTTCGGCACATGATTTTTGAGGTAATGGGGTCGGTATTACGCCCGTGACGCTTTACTTTCCCAGAAAAAAATCCGGTACCCATTAAAGGCTGGGTGAACCCGGAAGCCGTTGGTTGGGATCTAACTCTACCTCTTGTCCTTTGTAGTCCAGTTCACTAACCACTGAGCTATCGCGGCTCCTTCATTTCATAGTATACGAGAATTTTCTTGACGCATTTGTTGTTTTTTTTTCAGTTGTCGCATGCGTAAGTAAGGGTGGATAATATATTTGATGTGAAAATCCTAAGCTTTGTTTTAGTTTTCCCAACTAGGCTACCGAGGCCCCGAAATAACATTTGGTGCTTAGAATTTTGATGTCCATATGTGATCAAGGTTTCTGAAAGTTATTGATGTTTTCACTAACCTGATTCTAATGTATGTCTTTGCGCATGCGCATCATGAATTTATGTACCTATTCACTTAGTTCAATTGAGTCGACGAGTCATCCTTATTACGCATCAGACAAGCCCATACGTGCTCAGATAACCTCTTAAGTATACCCCTCAACGTGTAGCGACTGTCGACACCGGTATTGTGTTGGTTGGCAAGCCTTCTTTAGTTTCCTGCATGACACTTCCGTCTGGCATCTCCCTTCTTGACATGATATTTGTGCCATCTGTTCATTGTTGTAGATTCAGAATCATTTTTTTGGGTGAGTCCGTCTTTCAGCGGGGTTCATATCTATCTATCTATTGACCTTTCTAGCCGGCCCATAGGGCATAGACCCGGATACTCTTTCTCTTATCTAATTTTTTTTTATTTCTACAAGTTTTCAATCCTTGTAAAGATATTTTATCAAATCTCGCCATTTGTCTCTGTTCTGTGCAAGCAGCTCTATCTCATTGAGGGAGCCGATTCCTGCTGCTCTTGCTTCTCTGGTCAATGTTCTTCTCAGTGTCTCTCTGAGTCGGCCTATTTTCCTCTTACCTGTTGTTTTCCATATGAGGGCTTGCTTTGTTATTCGGTTATTATCTCTTCTCATCACATGACCAACATATGACCATCGTCTTTTCTTGATTACTGAAGATATTAGTGGTTGATTGGCGATTTCTCTAATTTCCTCGTTTGTTTTTAATTCGTTCCACGCTATACCAAGTATTTTCCTGAAACATTTATTTTCGAATGCGTTCAATTTTGTTTCCATTTCTCTTGTTTTCCAGCTCTCGCATGCATACGTAAGGGTAGATAGTACGTTTGATTTGAATAGTCTAAGTTTTGGGTTTGTTGTATCAGGTCTACGTTTCATTAACAAAGGCGTTTTTTACGATAGCGGCTTGTTAAACCTCTGATCAACGGTTCTATACCAAGCCGGAGAAAAACAATTCCTCCATTTAGGATCCAACCGGAAACGTTCCGGGGTTCCTACTGACATAAAAATATTTATTAAGTGTATATTGAAAATACAGGTATTATGATCGTTGAGATGGATTAAAAATTGAACCTTTTTCATCAATTAATTCATTCATTTTCCTCTCGGGTCGAAGATGGCACAGGCTTCGAAAGTCATAGTTCTCCACAATTGACAATTTGCTACTAGTTCTTGTAGTTTTGGTTGTTTCTCAGTCCCATGGATGAACCTAGTAATTTTTCTGCGTAGCGATTCTCTTGGTCTGCCTTGTTATCTTTTACCAGGTGGCTTCCACATGAATGCTTGACAGGGAACTCTTTCTTCATTCATTCTCAGCACATGACCGATGTATTCACAAGGCTTTGTTCTTACAAAGCTTGACACGTATTCTTGTTGTGATTCGTCTCTTATTTGTTCATTTGAAATGTATTATTTCCAGCTTATGTTTGAGATTCTATGAAGACATTTGTTTTCAAAGGCATCTAATTTCCTATCTAAAGTCTTTGTGGATTTCCAGCTTTCTGGTTGAGATTCTCTGTCGACATTTGTTTTCAAAGGCATCTAATTTCCTATCTAAAGTCTTTGTGGATTTCCAGCTTTCTGGTTGAGATTCTCAGTCGACATTTGTTTTCAAAGGCATCTAATTTCCTATCTAAAGTCTTTGTGATTTCCAGCTTTCTGGTTGAGATTCTCAGTCGACATTTGTTTTCAAAGGCATCTAATTTCCTATCTAAAGTCTTTGTGGATTTCCAGCTTTCAGGTTGAGATTCTCAATCGACATTTGTTTTCAAAGCATCTAATTTCCAGCCTAAAGTCTTTGTGGATCTCTAGCTTTCACTTCTATAAGTTAGCACCGGTATCAAACAAGAGCTGAACCCCATTGAGAGAACAACACAACCGCAGTTTATGAAAGCAAAGAATGCCCAGCAGATTTATTTTAATTTTTGTAATCAAATGGTGAACAGTCTTTACTTCTGTCATTCATCAACCCGATATTACTTGAATGTGGTCTGATGGGAAAGAAACCCGAGATAACCCTTTATATATGAACTCTATAAATCTCCTTATATCATTGCAGCACTCTCAGACTTTTCACAGAGCTTGCAGTGTGCTTTTCTATTTGTCAATGTCTTCAGTGAACTTCTCAACCGCATTAAGGGAGTCGATGCCTGCTAACTTTGTCTATTTCATCAGTGTACTTTCTAGTGTCTCTCAGGATGACCTTCCTTTCTTTTGTTGTTTCCTATTTTAGGATTTGATTTGTAACTCTCTGGTTGTTTATTCTCAATGGGTGACCAACCTATCCCATGCAACATGTTTCTTCACTACACGCAGTCGAGCCCATGCAACTTGTTTTTTCTTTCCATGCAGCCGAGCCCATGCAACATGTTTTTTCACTCCACGCAGCCGAGCCCATGCAACATGTTTTTTCACTCCACGTAGCCGAGCCCATGCAACATGTTTTTTTCACTCCACGCGGCCGAGCCCATGCAACATGTTTTTTCACTCCACGCGGCCAAGCCCATTCAACATGTTGTTTTTTCTCTCCACGCGGCCAAGCCCATTCAACATGTTTTTTTTTAACTCCACGCAGCCGAGCCCATTCTATTGACCTTTCGAGCCGTAACCGGCCCATAGGGCGTAGACCAAGATACACCTTCTCCTATATGAATTTTTGTTCTAGCAGTTTTCTTTTAAAGATATTTTATCAAATCTCGCCATCTGTCTCTGTTCTGTGCAAGCAGTTCTATCTCATTGAGGGAGCCGATTCCTGCTGCTCTTGCCTCTCTCATCAATGTTCTTCTCAGTGTCTCCCTGGGTCTTCCTCTTTTTCTTTTACCTGTTGTTTCCCATATGAGGGCTTGCTTTGCTATTCGATTATTATCTCTTCTCATCACATGTCCAACGTATGACCATCGTCTTTTCTTTATTACTGAAGATATTAGTGGTTGATTGGCGATTTCTCTAATTTCCTCGTTTGTTTTGAATTCGTTCCATTCTATACCAAGTATTTTCCTTAGACATTTATTTTCGAATGCGTTCAACTTTGTTTCTATATCTCTTGTTGTTTTCCAGCTTTCACACGCATACGTAAGGAGCCGCAGCCGAGCCCATGCAACATGTTTTTTCACTCCACGCGGCCGAGCCCATGCAACATGTTTTTTTTTCCACTCCACGCAGCCGAGCGATCCAAAGGTCAAACAGGGGAAGAACAGTTTGGTGCCAACTGCGTCGCAAGAGTAGCCAGAGCAATGTTGAAATCAATACTGAACTGCCTTAAGGACTTGTCTGTTGTCCTATCGTCCATGATTCACATCCGTATGTTACGACTGGCTCTAAATAACATTTAAGAACTCTTTTTCCTAGTTTCTATAGTCAAACATGGATTGCACAGTATCTTCCTCATTTTTTGGAATGCTTAAAGTTTAGAAATTACTGAACAAATATTCAACTTTTTCATTTGGGATGCAACATGATAGTTATTTACACTAAGTTAAAAAGGTTTGGATTGATATGCATAC